>JAPQWV010000068.1:3352500-3869546 GCA_027422505.1 Craterostigma plantagineum | reverse complement strand
CTCGTAGTGGAAGTCTTTCGAATTTGAAGAATCTGAGTTGGAAAGCGATGATAAGCTATGGAATATGTACGAGAGGTGGATAAACCACGTCAAGGTTTCGAGGAGTACGGAGGAAAAGCTCAAACGCTTCGACACGTTTAAGGCTGAAGCTCATTTTGTACACAATACGAACAAGAATGAGAAATCCTTCGAGGTAGGGCTCGGCATATTTGCAGACACTAGTCACGAGGAATATGTCAGGCTCATTGTAAGGTGATTGCTGCAATTCCATTAAGGCACCATCTGATGATGGTTTGGGGGAGCCCCTGTGACGAGAAAAATTGAGAGGTATAAAACTTTTATGTGTGATTAATATAGCAGTGCATCATTGATATTTTATGAACTCGTAGCTTGTGTATTTTTATGTGCGAAAATTAGGTGAACTGGCGAGTTGTTTATATTTTTTTTCTTCGTGTTAATTATGGTTCTTCCATTGTATTTAATAAATATCAGTTGTCTTTCTCAATAGGTACGGTCGGGCCTTGACTCCTGAAGTTCCATGAACTGCTTTGCTATAGCTAATAATTATCAACTTCTTATTTTGGCTTATTTATTTATTTTTTTTTTTTTGATGTGGCTGTCCAACCCAAATAAGATTTCCCTTCGTCAGATAAAAAAATATTCTGAAGTTATGTAATGAATGGGATGGTTTGCTGTTAATGCTTTCTTTTTCTGGTGTTTTGGTATTGGTATGTATGACTAGACTAACAGAAGATATATACTTGAGAACAAATTAGAGTTGACATTAGTGATTAAAAGAAAGATAAGAGAGGATGAGTTTTTTCTTTTGCATGCTAAACCACCTTTAGAGTGTTTTTAATAGCCAAAACTAGATAAGGTTCACATAAGATAGTTCCAAATAACGCGTTTAAACTTGAGAAGAGATCTCTTTTCTTCCACACCACAGTAGATCTAAAAATCCCAAATTCGTTTAACATTTCCTCCTCGGCTTGGTGTTAGCTTGCTGTTGTCTCTCCTTGTTCGTCACTTGTTGTCTACCGGCAGCCCTCCTCAGCTCGTTGGCTCGTCAACAGCACTAATATTGCCCCCACCACTCTTCCTCTCAGTTGCTTGTTGTTGGCTTATGACTCGTCACTGTCTATCGCGATCTAATCGCTGCTCGATGAGCCTTCAACTTTCAGCCACTCTCGACCACATCCTCTTCCTCCTCGATCTTCGTCCATTGTATATGGACAAAGATGGGGGGAGGAGTGATTTTAAATTTGGTTTAAATTTAATTTTATTGCGCTTTGGATATTTTATTTTGCATGTTGGTTGGTATCTTACCTTCTCTCTTCTGGGAGCTTTTTAGTCTCCTTCCATAGGAGCGTTTAGTCCTCTTTATGAGGTGTTTCTGTCAAAAGATAGGATTTGAAGGTTGAAGTTTGAAGATCTTGATGACTACGTTCTAGTTTACTAGCTCGATCGGGAGCTTTGATCTTGATTGTAGTTAAGTTTCTTAGTCAGCCTTTGCAAGTTGCCTTTTGGAGCCTTTTTGAGTATTGTTCTATTAACATAGGGTGTGTGAGTTCATTGTGTGTGTTTGTCTCCCATACGGGAGCTTTGTCTCCTCATATAGTAGTGTTTCGTCCTTTTACGAGGTTATTGTCTCTACTGGGAATTCTGATGTGATCAGAGGGCCTTAATGGATTTGTTAATCGTGTTGTACTGTTTTATGTTGTCAAGCTATAGTTTGGAAAAAAAAGAAAAAAAATTGGAGAAGAACCGGGCAACCGTTCGAAAAGCACATAACTGCATGAAATCAATTTTCTCTCCCTCTCTCTCTCTTTCTCAAGAATGAAATCCACTTGTTAGTTCTATCCCCAACCGTGTCAAAAGGGAGTGGAAACTTGGTCAATTAAAAGAAGGGAGTGAGAGTATTTTTATTAAATGGAAGGCATCCGATTAATTAGATAAATAATTATTTTTCTAACCCACTTTTAATTAATTATTTACATTTTTATCATTTATTATTTTCCCTCCATTTCCAACCACCATCGATCGATCAAACAAAACAACCTCTCATTTACTCCATTTCATTCCATTAAGTGAATCTTTAATCTTCATATCAGATCTTAGGCATACAATGAAAATAGACACAAACGACTACGGAGCTACTAAATAAGAAAAAAAATAAGTCTAAAGGGAAGAAAAAAAGATCACTAAGGTGGCGGGGGAGAGGGGCTCTGCCGAAGGTGCGCCCGCGATTGACCGCGTTTTCCATGTCTCGAAGGGCCAAATCATATCGCTGTTTCTTTTCGGGTACCGACGGTGGGCTTCCTCGTTCAGTCGCTCGTACTCTTTCTGTTGGCGCCGAGTTTCTTCGTTATAGCACCGGCATCTTCATCGCGTCGCAGCGCGTCGACCTTCATGCGCATCATCTCCTGGCGCATTGTTTCGAGGTCCGCTGTTGACGCTTATGGGGCGACGCCGGATGACTCGCCCTGGCAATATCCGGATGAGTAGTTGCCGCCGGTCGTGTCTGTCTCCACCGAGTGCGGGCCCTCGATGTAGAGCTGGTCGGCGGAGACGTCGCCGTGGTCCGTGTGGCCACGATACATCTCGTGCCAGACGTACACCTTGTTCGCTCGGGTCCAGCGGGCGCCTTCACGAGTATCTTCATCTTCACTAGCATTTCCTCGTTAAGGGGTTGCGCCAGCCGACTACCTTCATCTCGGGTGGGTTTTCTGACCACAGTTGTAGTCCCTGTACGACCTTGGTGACGTGTGCTAGAGCTGAAAGTTTGGGCCGCGGCCCATGGGCCAAACCGGCCCGACCCGATAAAAAGCAGGTTTGGGCTTTTAGCAGCCCGAAAAAAATCGGCCCATTAGCCCGGCGGGCTAATGGGCGACGGGCCAAAAAACCCGACGGTCCGCGAACCAAACCCAGCCCGCTAGGTTTATATATTTTTATTTAATTTCTATTTATAATATTTATAAAACTCAATTATAATATTTATGTAATTCAATTTGATATGTAAAAAATAATATTGTTTTGATAAATCTATGGGATATAAATTTTTTTATAACTATATATTTATAATAATGTATACAATAATAGTATAAAATAATAATATTGTATATAATAATAGTATAAAATATAAGTTTTTTCGAAAAAAATAAAAGATTTTGAAATAAAATAATAAAAGAATTAAAAATTAAGCCCATTTGCCCGACGGACTGGCCCAGCCCATGACATAATGGGTTTGGGCCTAAGAATCTTAAGCCCGTTAATTTTGGGCCAGCCCGACCTGACCCGATAAAAATCGGGCAGCCCGCTCTTATCGGGGCCGGGCGGGACAGCCCGCCCAATATTTCAGCCCTAATGAGTTCCCCCACGTCTATCTTCCCACGGCTTCTCGCTTCCGGCTGAGCACTGAATGCATGGGCCAGCGCCATCCCCAAGTTGACTCGTTCGCCTTGCTGCATATTGTCCAGGTAGAAGAGGTCATGGAGAGTGACTGCTCCGTGCGAGTTGCCCCTCGGTGTGAGCGAAGTCGTCAGGAGACGGTGGATGTAAAGCAGTCCTGAGCTCCTGAGCGACGACGCCTTCGAAGTCTGGACGCTGAAGTCGGGCTCGCCGGGTTGTGTAATTTCGGCCCAGCAGGCCTATCGGACCGTCGGGTTCTGGAGGTACTCCTTGCAGTGATTGTCTGGAAATGGTCCGTCGCGCCCGAAGTATGGCACCGACACTCCAAGCGCCCGACAAAAGTCATCGACGTCCACAGTTTGCTCGTCGTTGAACGCCCGGAAATTGACCATATTCACGCCGTACTCGTGGGAGAAGGTCGACAGGAACTCTAGCGTCAGCTCCTTGTACGCTTGTTCGTCGATGTTGAAGAAGGAGGTCCATCCGTTGAGCGATGTGTATTGGGCGACTTGCTGGTCGATGTGGTGCTTCGCCAGGGTGTCATGGTCAATTTGGTCCATGGGATGAACTCCATCGCTTTCAGCCTGTTGTACCGTGCTGTCTGGGCCTCATCAGTGAATTTCTGCATAGCAGCTAGGAGTGTCGGGGTCACGCAGGGCAGTGGAGCGGCTTCGACCCATAGTACCTAGAAAACACATGTGAGCTCATAGAAGATATATCAATTAAATTCACGACAGCTCGACTCGACCAACACAGCGACAAAAGATACGTACTATTCAAGAACACATGAAAATTTCAAGGAGGCATTTTGTCTAACAGGTAACGGGCAAGTCAATCTATGAAACTCAAGTTCGAGGATCGACCAACCAAGCGCATTCCTAGACGTCGCATGATGAATTAATGCGAAATAAAACACAAAAAGCACAAATTCGCCAAAAATATCCAAAAATCCCAAATTTGAAATTAGGGTTCCTCAACCCGAAATTCAAAATTAATGAATGAAATCAAGAAATTAAGCCTGCCCAACGAGTTATTAGCACGTATCTAACCAATAAAGAGCAAAAAACACCAAATTAAACCAATTTTCGGAAACCCCCAAATTTCAAAAACTAGGGTTTGTCATATAAAACGTCGAAATTCAAAGTTACATTCAGCGGAGTAAGCATATCAATGACAAACCTAACGCATCTTAGAAAATGGAAAACCATATTCATACACAGATTTAGCCAAAATCGAAGAAATCCCACAAACTGAAACGTAAGAGGGTTGGAAAAGATTCATATCTTTTGAGCTTAACCGAGTTTAATTCAAGGTAATGTGGTTTGACCGGTGTTGGGTGGCGGTCGGCGTCGAGTTGTGGCGTTGATAGGTGGTCGATGGTGATTTTTTGGGTGGTGGTGGGTTGGGTGCGATAGTGAGATAGACGAAGATAGAGGGAGAAAAGAGAGGGGGAGAGAGATAGAGAGGGAAGAAAGCGTTTTTAATTTTTTTTCTAGGTAATTCACCGTGGCAAGCGGCAGAAAGTGCCACTGGGTGTAGTCACAGCCTCGAAGCTTAAGCTTCTGGCCGCGACAAAGCACAACGAGGTACTTCGATTTTTTTTTGTTTTTTTTTGTTTTTAACGCCCGTAGCAGTCACGGCCGTGAGGTTTACACCTTGGGCCGTGACTTGAGGCAGAAAAAAGCTCGAAAAGATCTCGCTTGCTGTCACGGCCGTGACGGCTTAAGCCGTAGGCCGTGAAACGTGGTAGTGTATGAAAAGTAATTTGTCACGGCCGTGAGTCCTTAAGGACATGGCCGTGGATAGTTTTTTTTTTCTAAACTAGCTAATGTCTATAACATAAATGAAAATACCTGAGTTGCCACCCAAGAAGCGCTTCATTTACCGTCTTTAGCCGAACGTATCTTTGTTCGCTTAGGACGGGTGGAAGTCCACGTAGAGCACCTCTTTTTTGCTCACGTCTTCCTCTCATCCATGATAGTGCTTCAACCTGTGACCATTGACCTTGAAAGTACCCAGCTCCATACCTGAGATCTCGACAGTACCGTAAGGGAGACTAAGGGTGAACGGTCCCGTGATCTAAGTTTGCCGAAAAAAGTCTAAGTCGAGAATTAAAGAGGAGGTCTTGGTCCCCTTCCTGAAACTCTGGCCTTTGCGTGATTTTCTTGTCATGATAAGCTTTTGAGCGTTCCTTATATATTCGAGCGTTATCGTAGGCCGATAAATGCCACTCGTCAAACTCCTTGTTGGAGTTGCCGCTTTCCGCTGGCTTTTCCTAAATCAAGATTCAAGGAATTGATCGCCCAATAAGCCTTGTGCTCGATTTCTACGGGAAGGTGGCACGCCTTCCCATAGACTATTCTGTACGATTTAGTGCCTATGCGTGTCTTATTGCAGTCCTATATACTCAAAGTGCATCATTCAGCTTATTTTCCCACTCCATAAGGTTCCCTTCTATGGTCTTTTCTAAAATGCGTTTCAACTCACAATTTACTACTTCGACCTGACCGCTAGCTTGGGGTGGTAAGGGGTGATAGGCTATGTCTAACACCGTAAAGCTCTAATGTACGTGCAAACTGGGTGTTACAGAAATGAGTGCCTCTATCACTAATAATGCACCTAGGCGCCTCAAAACGTGAAAATAATGCTCATAAAAATCTAATGACTACCCTAACATCGTTCGTGAGCAAAGCTTGCACTAGGCCCACTTGGACACATAATCCACAACGACTAGGATGTACTTGTTATTATAAGAACTAGGAATGGACCCATGAAGTCTATACCCCATACGTCAAAATCTCACATACCAAAATGAAGTTCTGGGGCATCTCGTCAGTTTCGAGAGATTACCTGCGCGTTGACACTGATCACAAGTGTCAACGTACCTTTGGGCTTCTTTGAAAATCGTCGGCCAGTAAAATCCGCTCTCCAGCACCTTCTGAGCAGTTCAGTTGGCTGCGTAATGTCCTCTGGTCGGACCGTTGTGGCAGTGCCTCAGAATCTGTGTCATCTCTGAGCATCGCCGTATCACCTGGTCCGCACATTGCCTGAAAAATACGGATCTTTCCAAAAGTAGTACTTCAAGTCAGAAAAGAATGCTGACTTGTGTACTCCTTTGGTAGGACCCTCGCAACAAGGTAGTTAGCATAATCTGCAAACCAAGAAATATCGTTACTTACCGCTTGCATTGAGTACAAGTGCTCGTCTGGGAATATGTCGTGTATTGCCCTTCAGTCCTTGTGGTATATTTCGGACTCCTCTAGTCAAGAGAGGTGATCCACCGCCAGATTTTCTGCACCTTTCTTGTCTCGTATCTCTATATCGAATTCTTGAAGAACCACCTGATCTGGCTTTGCTAACAAGTACTTAAGAGCAGAGTGGTCAGTAAAAACAATAACCTTAGATAAGATAAGATATGACATGAACTTGTCGAAAGCGAACATGACGGCTAACAACTCCTTCTCAGTGTAATTGGCTTGGGTTGCGTCTAGCGTCTTACTCGCGTAGTAAATCGTCCTGAAGTGGTTGTTCTTACGCTGCCCTAACACGGCCCCAACTGCATAATTACTAGAATCGTACATTAGTTCAAAGGGCAGCCCTCAGTCGGGGGCAACCATAATAGGCGCTGCGATAAGTCGCTCCTTAAGTAAATTAAAAGCATGCAAGCATTCATCACTAAACTCAAACGGAGCATCTTTTTCTAGAAGTCTAGACATAGGTCGTGCAATCTTTGAAATATCTTTAATAAACCTACGATAAAATCAAGGGAACATTTTCATCTTCTTCCATATCTAAAATAACGAAATCAGTAGGGATCACAAATTTTTTGACCTTGACTAGGACATCCTCGATAACACCTCGAGGGTACTTTAACGATCTATCAGCTAATTGCAGGCTCATCCTAGTGGGACGTGGTTCACCTAATCCTAAGCGCTTAAACATGAAATATGGCATTAAATTGATGCTAACACCTAGATCAGCTAGAGCACGATCAACTACTAAATCTCCTAAAAGTAAGCAATAGTAAAACTCCCTGGGTCCTTGAGCTTTTTTGGCAGATTGCTTTGGAGTATCGCCGAGCATTAGGGATTGTGGAAATATGTTCGAGCTTCCTTCTGTTCGTCAACATGTCCATCAGAAACTTTGTGAAGCTGGCATCTACATAATGGCTTCAACAAATGGTAAGTTAATATGCAATTTCTTACACATACTCATAAATTTACCAAACTGCACCTCATCCTTGTCCTTCTTCAATCGAGCTGGGTAAGGGATCTTTGGCTGGTATGGCTTCACTTGTGGCCGTTGGATATCCTTCGCCTTTTCCTTTTCGGGCTCGACCTCCTCCTTCTCAGCTTCGCCCTTCTCAACATCAACGCCTCTGGTTTCCTCCACTTCAGGTTTGTCATGGCTCTCGAAGTTGGTGCTCTCCTTCGCCTTCTGCTTGGCGGGCACTTCTTGAAACTCTCGTCCATTTCTCAAGGTTACAGCCTTGCAATACTCCTTTCGATTCGGCGCGGTATAGCTCGGACGTGACCCTGAGTACGCCCCGCCATTGTTTCACCATCTGATCCACCTGTTGCTCCAGCTTCTTGAGCGAGGCATCTTTATTTATGGGGCCGCACGTCGTTCGCTTCCATGTACTCCTCCATCTTCATCTCGATTCTCATGGGCTGCGGTGGTTTGTTGAAGTTTGTGAGGAGCGTCTTCGTCATGTCTTTCATCCCCCTCATATCATCAAATCCCTTGTGAGTGCGTTCTGATAGTGTCATTGAGCCCCTCGTGGAAAGTGATGTCTCCGTCTTCAATCTCAGCACCTTTGACAGTGGGAAGTAATGGCCAATGAAAGTGGCTTGCAGCTCCTCCCAAGTAGTGATTGAGCGAGGTGGAAACATCTCCAACCAGTCCTTCGCTCTGAATTTTCGTGAGAATGGAAATAGCATCAACTTGATCGCATCGCTCGAGACCCCATTAATTTTGATGGTTTCTGTCACTATCAGGAAGGCCTTCAGGTGTGAGTATGGATCGTCATCTGGATTCCTTCAAATTGGGCCGTCTGGAAAAGTCATCTGAAGCCAGGAATGCTTCAGCTCGAAGTTGTTGTTCTCGATTGACGGAATAACAATTGCAGACTCCATACCGCTGAGTGCGGCGTTCTTGAGCAGATCTTGTAGTGATGGCTCCTCCTCGTGGACTGGTACTCTGTGATCCGCCATATCTCGTTCTGTCTCCGTTCTATCTACGGATGTCTCCTCTCGGGAATTTTCTGCCGACTCTTGAGAAGTGTCCTCTGAGTAACTAACTAACGCTTCGTGCGAGTTACTGTTGAGCCTTCGGAGTCGTATCTAAGCTTCCTTTGTAACCTACGTTCGAAATCTGGGTCAACTTAAAAAGTGGGACCCAGTGGATGGCTTCGGGTCATTTACCGTTGAATTGTACCTTCAATAGACGGAAACAAAAAGATCAGATAATAAGAAATCGACACGTAGAGGAAATAACGAAAGTAATAACGACTAAAAGATCAAGTAAAGCAAATAGTAAAAAAAGCAAAGAAAATGCCAAACAAAAGTTGGCTAAAGTACCGAACTATGGTGTACCTAATGTCAATCTATTCCCTGGCAACGGTGCCAAAACTTGATCGACACGTGGTATGCTACTATAAATTGCAAGTGCGACAAGTGATAAAATAAAACGAATACTTAATTACTATTACCAGCGTGCGATAGGCAGTGGACACATCGTTAGTGCAGTAAAGTGAATAAACAAGTATCAAACACGAGGAATAAACTGATTACTAGTAATGACCTATCGACTCGATATCTAGCCTAAATAAAGTACGCAAGTGGTTTATATTACGAACTAACCTAACAGATCAATCCTGAATAATGAGGGATTCAAAGAACACGACTAAAACCGGTGAGAGTGTTTTCAGATAATAAAGATGTGCTCGGGTTTTGAATCTCGCTAGGTACTATCGGTTAAGACAATAAAATTGCTCCTACGTGATTAAGACTAATCGCAGTAATTTCCTACCCACTCATGAATTTTCTGTCGCCCTAAACGCTCGCGGGGATATAAAATTCAATAATTACTAATGGTGAGGATCGAGTATATGCTTTTGTCCTATACCTGAATCCTATCCTCTATGAACGGCCTAATCGTTGTTTAGCAGTCACCCTAAACGATTTTCACACGATCACTTTAACACATTGACATATTAAAGCGAAGAAACAATTTCATAGATAGATAAATAGTCATAAACACGAGTCACGATAAATTTATGTCTTAACTACGAAGTTACCTAGCGTTCATCTACTCCCAAACACATCCGGAATTTAGCTACGCATAACTGATGGAAAAATGACAAAAGAAATAAGGAGCGAGGAAGAAAGACTCATGATCTTGAGTACGGATGGATCTGGGATAATCTCAGTGAAGGATCATCGTTCTTCATTTACTTCGGCATGCAATTCGTCGTTGATCCGTCCCTTGCGCTTTCGTATTGGAATTCTGCGTTCTTGGCGACTCCTTTTTGTCTCTTGATAAACGTATTCTTAATACTTTCTTGTTATGTTTATTTGGGGATATTTTTGTTTATTCCATGCATTTCTTGGCTCTATTTACACCCATTTAAATATTGTAGGACCTTCGAATGGTTCTCGATCGAAAAGAAACGAAAACGAGGCGAAAACGACGAGAAAACGGCGAAGTATGAAGCTGCCAGTCAAGAGTAACGGCCGTGACTTGCCTCGAAAGAGGCCGTGAATGCGGGCAGAAAGCATAAGAAGACTTACTTGTCGGATGTCACGGCCGTGACTGCTTTGCAAGTAACCGTGAATCACGGCAAAAAAGGCACGATTCAGCACTAGGCTCAGTCGCGGCCATGAACTCCACTCACGCGGTCGTGAACAACGACAGAATGACAAGTCAAACTTTCTGTTGGTTGTCACGGTCGTGACGAGCCAATGCAATAGGCCGTGAACAAAGGCAGTATCTCAAGATCGAAATGTCTGTTGGGAGTCACGGCCGTGACAGATCATGCACGAGGCCGTGACCTGTAACCAAAAGTCAAGATTAGGGTTTAAGCCGCCATCACGGCCGTGAATCCTTATTCAAGTGGCCGTGAAGGGTTTAAGAAATGCAGAAAATCAGGCTAAAGTGTCCTTTCACGGCCGTGAATCCTTATGCAAGTGGACGCTCCAAAATTCAGGTTTAAGGCCCAAATTCAATGCATAAAAGGGGAGTTCTTCTCAGAACTCAACCCTAACCCTTTAGAGAGCCGAAAATAGAGGAAAGAAGAGGAAGAAGAACCCTAAAAGCCACTTTGATCCTTAGAAGCTCAAGAGGTAAACCAACAACGAAGTTACAACCGCGGAACGAGAGCTCCACCTCAAAGACGTCCCGACTCATTTCTCAGGGAAGATTTATGAGCTCTTTATATGCATTTCTAATGATAATCGTTGTTGTGTCGTCCAATATGAGTGGCTAGACCTTTTATGTGTTTGGGTTTAGATGAACGTTGGGTTATGTCGTAGTTAAGTCGTTGGATAATCGTGAACACGTGTAATCTGGCTATTTATTGTTCTATGAACATGTTTCTTTGTATCAATATGTCTATGTGTTGATATGAATGTGCGGTACATCGTTTAGGGCGACAGCTAAATAACGATTTAGGCCATTCGTAGACACTAGGATCCGAGTATAGGGCGACAGCAAATACTCGATCCTCGCTATTTAGTGATTATTAATCTTGGATACCCACGAACGTTTAGGGCGACAGCAAACTCGTGAGTGGGTAGGAAATTACTGCGATTTAGCCAATAACACGTAAGAGCAATATTCTGTAGCCCTAGCCGACAACACCTAGCGGGATACGAACCCCGAACACATATTTATTATCTTCACTTACTCATACATTTCCTAGTTGTGCTCTCTTAGTTATTTTTATTTGATTAGATTATTCCATTAAAATAGTCATAGCATAAATCAATCCCGTTATTTACATAGGCTAAATATCGAGTGATAGGTTATTACTAGTGGTCTAGTTATTCCTCGTGTTCGATACTGGATACTCGCTATAGCTATTCTATAAACGATAGGTACACTGCCTATCGCGCGTGGTACTAGTTATAACATATTCGTTTTAATTATTACTTGACGTATTTGCATGAACATCTGTTTAATATATTAAAGTACACGCTGCCGATCATCTCTCTATGATTAGGGTTGTGATATGATAGGTGTTCCTTCTTTCTGAATCGAATTTGGGCTTTTATACTGATTTTCGCAAGCTTCACGACCTGGGACATGGGCCTTCACGGCCGTGACGATCATTGTATTGCTTCACGTGCTCTCTGCCCTGTGTCATGGCATGTGACATGATCCGTCACGGGCGTGACAGTGACTTGCGGCAAATGACATCGCTCTCTGCCCTCATTTACGGTCTGTGACATGATGAGTCACGGCCGTGACATTCCAGTACTGGCTTCTGCCTTGCGCCACGGCCTGGTGCGGTGCAGTCACGACCGTGACTCTGTACTGTCGTTTCGTAACTTGCCCGTTTTGCCGTTTTCGTTCCGTTCGCTCCTTTTTTCGCCTGATAACCGTCCTAAAGTCCTGAAATATCAAAATAGGCTTAAATAGAGCAAATAAATGCATAAAATGACTATGAAACTCTATTATGATCCAAATAAATACTGCAATAAACGTACTAAAATACATTTATCACTCACTAAAGTCATTGACTTCCCTCTATATCAAGTTCAGCCACGAAAGTCTATCAACCAATCAGAGTGGAAGTCATAACTATCCATTTGTATTAAGTTTCAACCAACTTTATCAAGTTATACTATAATGTTATAGAGGTATGTTCTTTCGAAACTTAAATTTATATCTCTAACTAGGCGAAACAAGTTTAAACCTAGGATTAGAATTAAAAAAAAACAAATTTAATTAGAATTTTGAACTCGAATGCCTATAACCGAGATCAATTAGAATTCATGGAGTTTGATATGATGGTTAATGTAACGCACCGTTTTTCTTTTTCCGTATTTGGGCAGCTCTAACATTTTTCACATAAAATTTTTCATTTTTCTTTTGCTTTCATAACCAAATCTTTAAACATAACAGAGGCGTACATCTGATCTATTCACTTTAATACATAATATACATACGATCACACGTAACTATTTTCGCGTCGTATAAAATTTACTAATGTCCCTTAACCTATATGCATACGATGAACTCTGGGGAGTAGGATGAGAGCGTAGCCGACCGACCTTGAATTCATGCATTATGAGAATATACCTTCTACGATGCCTGCTAATTATCTACGCAACCGTGGACAATATTCACTGAGTATGATCGCAACATGTTATTCCATAAATATCATAATAATAAAAACTGTAACCGAAAATAATTAACTTCCATAATAATCACATAATAAAATCATAACAATAAATCTTTTCCCTTCTATCAAAATACACGTGAACTATTTCTTCTTATTTCCCATCTATCACCATTGAGCATAAAATCATATAATCAACGTTCATAAATTATTATCATAAGTTTCTAACTTTATCATCATATGTCTTCATGTACCAATCGTTCAAATTCCACCAGGTCATTTACACAAATAAAATGTAACAAAGCAACAATTCCTCTCTGTAAATTTTCACTTAGACCATCTTAAACACGTATTCCATTGTAACTATTTTAGCAAATAAGCAAATTCTTTCCATTCAAATTCACGTAAACAATTTTATAAATGTCATAACATTCCAATTACATATATTCCTTTCTATCAAGTCATATAAACTTCTCATTTTCACCGTCACTCCAATCACAAAATCACGTAACCATTGCTCATAAAACATTTCCATTCACAATACCGTAGGATCCATAGATCGTATATAAGTAACATAACTGTTCCTTTCAATCATATCCATAGATTTTATGCAATACTATATGCTCGTGTACACTTGATACTCCCGTTATAAACCGACTAGACTCGTACTACTGACCCCGTAGGGGCCCATGTATGGGACTGTAACTGTCAAATTTTTATGTGCCTGTACAGGACTCTGGATACCCCTAAGCTGTAGGGTAAATATCCCTCGATTTGTAGGTATGTAATTGTAGAATGTAGTCGGAGGCCATAGCAGTCATAACGGTTTCTCCTTTCGTTTCAAGTATGAATGCAATAGTATACATGCAACCTTGTATAACACGTATATTATAATTTCATCGAGTCACATATATCACATAAAAACACATTGTAGTCGTACCATTCGAGTCAAGGATATCACGTAAAAACACATAAACCGTACAATTCCAGCCAATTCCATGTAAAACAAAAATCACAAAGTTATCAATAATTCAATTCACATAAGGTACTTAGAAAGAACTTTCGATCAATCATAACCGTTTCTCTGTTCTCTATTGCATATATGCACATGCAATGCCTTTAACCTTATATAACATATACTCCGTACAAGCCATTCGCATAATTCACATATCCACCCATTATAGTCACATAGATTCAATCAACTTTGTGTACCACTTATATTATTAAATTATAAATCAATAATTTCATATAACACATACAAATATGTAAACACATAGAAAACGGAACACATGTTGCATATCTTACTCACAGTATGGCTTAAAGCCCCGTTCGCTATTCAACTTTATCCTTGCCCTTTTCGGAATTCAAACCTATTCAAATATTATTGTCGATAAATAAAATCCATAAAATGTCATAGATGATGATATGCAAGCCCTATAATGTATGATCCCTTTTTATTAATTATTTATTATTTTATTATCATTATTATTTTCCAAATAATATTTAAACCTTTGCTAATTAGCTGACTGTTTGTGTTCGTAAATTTACTAAATTTGAAAAATTCTTGTTTCCCAAATATAATATCCTAATTGTGCAAGTTTAAAATTTTCTTCCGAAACTCATCAATTCCAAAAATTAATTATTACCCGTGAAACTCCTATGATTCGCTAAACTCATTTCCAATTCGCGAAGTTCATCAACCCGTAAACTTTGTACTTCGCGAATTCATCATTCAACCCGCAATCTACTTCCAATTCGCTTTCTTAATTCGCAAACTTATTCCAAGAACTCATTATTCGCCAACTAATTTACGAAGTCATCATTTCACATCCACCTTTCACGAACCCTTTCAAACTTGTCGAACCTCACGTCAAATGATTAGAGTTTGCTAAATACTGTCAACCTGTGAAACCTTAAACACTATTTTTATTCTCTAATCCTAAATCATTCAACTAACCATAAATTCTCAAGGATACTAAAAGTTAAATGAACTGTTGAGGATAATCGCACTCAGACAACACTCAGACCTCACGTAGATTGATATCTAACCTATCGTGATGAATCGAAGCAAATTGAATCGGATTTAGCTGAACATAAATGAAAATCAACATAGATATTACGTGGTTCAGCTACGATGTGTAGCCTACATCCACGGTCCAAGCACCGATCCTTTATTGATACGAATCACAGGATTTTACAGAGCTCACGCCACTCTACAATTTCCGTGTTATCAACTTTCCCTCTCTTTCACTCTAAGAAAAGTTACACGCAGTAGAATGTGTTCGATCACACACTAAAACTCTGTTTTAAACCTGAAGTTCAGCTCCCTCGCGTGAATACCAGAATTAACGGTCGCTTCTAACATTTGCTGAAGGAAACGTTGATGGAAGCGGCGACTTCGTAAGTGACTTGTTTTCCCGCCAGTGATTCACCCTTAGTTTATTAAACGTTTCCTTCATTTCAGCGTTTTCTTCTTCACATCGAGCTCTAACACTTCAAGGATCATCAGTTGAGCTCATATCAGTCTGAGTTTGTGAATCACCCTCACAAATCTCCACCTTGATTCATCAACTCAGGCATCGGCACTTGGGACTCATCCTCCCATGCTCAGGGAGAATCTCTGCACCCAACCAGTTCCAAGCAATAGTCAAATTTCCTGCTTGGAATCGGCTTAGTGCACATATCTGCTGGATTGTGGTCAGTCGAGATCTTTCTCACTGTGATCTAACCCGACTCTATCACCTCGCGGATGAAGTGTAATCTGACATCTACATGTTTCGTTTTCTCATGATAGACACTGTCCTTGGCAATATGGACAGCTCCCTAGTTATCACAGAATACCTCAATCCTCTGTTCTTTCCTCATTAACTCAGCTGTTACTCCTCTGAGCCAAATGGCCTCTTTAACTGCTTCAGTCAGAGCTATGTATTCAGCTTCTGTCATCGATAAGGCAACCACCTTTTGTAGTGTGGCTTTCCAGCTTATTGCAGTCCCACACGCAGTGAACACATACCCTGTAAGAGACTTTCTGGTATCCAAGCAACCTGCATAATCTGAGTCTGCAAAGCCACTAATCAGATTTCTATTTTCACCTGAGAGTGGCTTTCTCTGCTTGTATACCAGTCCGTTATCTATTGTTCCTCGTATGTATCTCAGAATCCATTTCAAGGCAGTCCAATGATCCTTCCGAGGTTTTGCCATGAACCTGCTAACTACACCGAGGGAATAAGCCAAATCTGGTCTTGTGCAGACCATAGCATACATCACAGATCCAACAGATTTGCATAAGGTATCTTTTTCATGTACTCAGCTTCTTCTTCAGGTACCTCTTCTGTTCCTTTACTCAGCTTTAAATGGGCAGCCAAGGGGGTCACAACTGCCTTTGAGTCACTCATCTCAAACCTCTCCAGAACAGACCTTAAGTAATCCCTTTGTTGAAGCTTCAGAAAATTCTCAGACCTATCTCTGATGATCTCCATTCCTAGTATCTTCTTGGCTGGCCCGAGGTCTTTCATGTCGAACTCAGACTTTAACAGCTCCTTGACATGATCTATTTCCTGCTTGCTTTCACTTGCCACAAGCATATCATCCACATATAGCAAAAGATAGCAGATATCTTGACTCTGCTTTCCCTTAAGGTAGATACAGGGATCATACTTACTTCTTTCAAATCTGTTTCTGAGCATGAACTGATCAAACCTCTTGTTCCATTGCCTGGGGCTCTGTTTCAGCCCATACAATGATCTTCTCAGCCTGCATACTAGATTTTCAGTACCAGCCTTTACATATCCTTCAGGCTGGTTCATCAGTATAGTTTCTTCTAAGCTTCCATACAAAAAAGTTGTTTTTACATCCAACTGCTCCAGTTCTAAGTTGTACTGAGCTACCAGTGATAGCAGCAATCTGATGGACCTTTGCTTCACCACAGGAGAGAAAACCTCATTGTAATCTATTCCCTCTTTTTGGGTAAAGCCTGTAACATCCCGTCCCATACCGGGTGTCACTATAGCATCCGTCCCTACCGGGACCAGTGGGGTTGGGCCCACCACACTCCGACTGATAGTCTGGCCCCACCGTACCACCATTTAACCTTCCAGCGTGCTTCGTCCTCGCTCACACGCACCCTGGGCAAACTTCCCAGGGGGTCACCCATCCTAAGATTGCTTCAAGTCAAGCACGCTTAGCTTCGAAGTTCTTTCGGATGGACTCCCGAAAAGGTAGGTCGACCTTGGTGATATGAGTAGTACTATCAATTCTTTTATACGATTCTTAGCCTGACACGCCCATACATTGTCAGTCTCAGGATCCCCTCTCATTCGGGTGTCGGATCGGTTCGTTCATGTATCCCTTCGCCTAGAAGCCTGCCAGGAGCCGCTCTTTGTCCGTGCACTTCTCTGGCACCGGCGATCACTCCCCGCCCTCATCGGCCCCGGGTGTCACATGCCCACCAGTTCCGCCTGGTTCGTCCCCGAACCAGCACCGTACTGCGAGAGGTTGTGCTCTGATACCACTACATGTAGCGCCCCGTTTCCTATTACCTTAGTAACCCTTAATATGAGGTGCTATTTAATCAGTTATCTCGATACGCTTCACATATGGTTGCAATTGAAAGAAATAAGTGCCGAAGGTTTGAAGCAGGACTCCGTTATACTATTAGAAATCGTATTACACCATCAGATATGGAGTCCTATGGGAAATTGAGGGCGGCGGCTATTCGCGCCGAAAGATTAGAAACCGAATCAAGAAATTTTCAGAGTAATAAAAGAAGGCCAGGAGAAGAATCGTCAGGTGGGAAGATGAAAAAGACATTTAGTGCACCTAGATCAATGAGCACGCAAAGTAGTTCCGCAAGGGGCAGTACGAGCGGAATGAGACCGGTCGGACGAGGAATTTTACAGACCATACCAGCATGTGAACATTGCGGGAAAAATCATCCGGGCGTCTGTAGATGGCTCACAGGCGAATGTTTTCGTTGTGGGCAACGGGGACATTTAGCAAGGAATTGCCCAACATTACAAACAGAAACGACAGTAGACCAATCAAGAGTCAGTGGAACTTATACAAATCGCGGAAGAGGAAGGGGACGAGGACCATTTAACACCAGTTCTGGAAGAGGAGGCTCAGGAGGCCAAGCTTATAGGCCGCCAGCACAAGCAAGGATTTTCACCATGACTCATGAGGAGGCCAAAGAGGGATCACACGTGATTACGGGTAAATTATTTATCTGTGATATTGATGCATATGTTTTATTCGATCCAGGTGCCACTCATTCATTCATATCACGAACATTTGCATCATTATTACCTGATAAACCCGAACCCCTAGAAGAGGAATTGTATGTTCGACTTCCAACGGGTGAAGTGGTTACAGTGAATACAGTATACTTAGAATGCAAAATGGTCAGTGAAGGGATAGAGATGCGAGCAACCCTATTTGTCATTCCTTTAATGGATTTCGATGTAATATTAGGCATGGACTGGTTGTCAAGATATCGAGCGAAGCTTGATTGTTTCAAAAAGGAAATCGAGTTGACCCATACGGATCAAATCCATATAATACTTAGGGGAGAAAAGAGCGTACGAACGGCGTATCAAATATCAAATTTAGAAGCTTCTAAGATGATTAGTAAAAGATGCGAAGGGTATATAGCTTACATTAGAGATGTGCAGTTAAGTGGATTAAAAATAGAAGATATTCCGGTAGTCAGTGAATATCCTGATGTCTTTCCTGAAGAGCTACCTGGACTACCGCCTGATCGAGATACAAAGTTTACTATAGAACTTCAACCGGGCACGGCACCGATTTCTATTCCACCGTATCGAATGGCTCCGATAGAATTGAATGAGTTAAAGGTACAGCTGAAGGAGTTATTAGATAAAGGCTATATACGGCCAAGTGTATCACCGTGGGGAGCACCCGTTCTATTCGTCAAAAAGAAAGACGGGACGCTCAGATTGTGTATCGACTATCGGCAGTTGAATAAGGTAACGGTGAAAAATAAATATCCGTTGCCTCGGATTGATGATTTGTTTGATCAACTGCAAGGATCTAGAATCTTTTCGAAAATCGATCTGAGATCAGGATATCATCAATTGAAGATTGCGGATGGTGACATTCCAAAGACGGCCTTTAGAACAAGATATGGGCACTATGAATTCCTAGTTATGCCCTTTGGATTAACGAATGCTCCAGCCGTCTTTATGGCATTGATGAATGATGTCTTCCGACCCTACTTAGACCAGTTCATGATCGTCTTTATTGACGATATTCTTATATACTCTAAGTCAAAAGATGAGCACAAACAACATTTGAGGATTGTACTCCAAACCTTACGGGAAAAGAAATTGTACGCGAAACTTTCAAAGTGCGAGTTCTGGTTAGATCAAGTAGTATTTTTGGGACACGTAGTCTCTGGTAAAGGTATTCAAGTCGATCCCAGCAAAATTGAAGCGGTGATAAGGTGGGAGAGCCGTAAAAATGTAGCAGAAGTTCGTAGTTTTCTGGGATTGGCCGGATATTATCGGCGATTCGTGGAGAATTTCTCACTAATAGCAGCCCCGATGACGAAGTTATTACGCAAAGGAGTTACATTTAAGTGGACTGAGGAATGTCAAAGGAGTTTCGAAGAATTGAAGGAACGATTAACGAGCTCCTGTACTCACTATCCCATCAGGAATAGAAGGTTTTGTGATCTATAGTGATGCGTCCTACCAAGGACTAGGATGCGTGCTAATGCAACACGGGAAAGTGGTAGCGTATGCATCTCGACAGTTGAAGCCATACGAAGCATCCTACCCAACACACGACTTAGAGTTAGCGGCCGTGGTGTTCGCACTAAAGATATGGCGACACTACTTATACGGAACAACATTTCAGATATTTACTGATCATAAGAGCCTAAAGTATTTGTTGAGCCAGAAGGAGCTAAACATGAGACAGAGACGGTGGATTGAACTACTAAAGGATTATGACTGTACTATAGAGTATCATCCTGGAAAGGCTAACGTCGTTGCTGATGCTTTGAGTCGGAAATCATATGGTACTATCTCTTATTTATCAGCATGTTCTTTATCAAGTCTAATCGACCTCAGAAAGATGAATACGGAGATAAAAGTAGACAATACTGGTGCTATCTGTGCCTCGATAGTAGTTCGACCTATCATGTTAGATCGAATCAGACAAGTACAGTTTAAAGACGAAAAGCTAGCTAAGATTGCTGATAAAGTGAAACAAGGGTTAAGGAAGTCTTTTGTAATGGGCGATAATGGAACTTTGACGATAAATGGCCGCGTATGTGTTCCTGATATCGATAATCGACAAGAAATAATGGAAGAGGCACACACTGCTCCTTATGCCATGCATCCGGGCAGTACGAAGATGTATCGGACCCTTAAATCTCACTATTGGTGGCCAAGGATGAAAAAGGATGTGGCCGAGTATGTCCTGAAATGTTTAACGTGTCAGCAAATCAAAGCTGAACACCAAGCGCCAGTGGGTAAATTACATCCTTTACCCATACCTGTTTGGAAATGGGAGCGTATAACGATGGATTTTCTATATGGTCTTCCTCCAACGGCTAAGAAAAATGACGCCGTTTGGGTAATTGTTGATAGACTTACGAAATCGGCACACTTCTTGCCATTTCGATGGGGTTCTACGTTAGAATATTTAGCAAAAAGATACGTTAATGAGATAGTTCGGCTACATGGAGTACCAACTTCTATCGTGTCTGATCGTGATCCCCGATTTACTTCCAGATTTTGGGGAAGTTTACAGGAAGCGCTCGGTACTAAATTACATTTTAGTACGGCGTTTCATCCACAAACTGACGGTCAGTCAGAAAGAACGATACAGACATTGGAGGATATGCTTCGAGCATGCGTAATTGAGTTCAAAGGCTCATGGGATGATTATATAGCGCTAATGGAATTTTCTTATAATAATCAGTACCATTCGAGTATCGGAATGGCACCGTATGAAGCTCTGTATGGTCGAAAATGTCGAAACCCGATTTGTTGGGATATGGAAGGAGAGCAAATATTGGAAGGGCCAGATTTAATTCAGGACACGAAGGAAAAGATTAAAGTAGTAAAGAGTCGACTTAAAGCGGCCCAAGATAGACAAAAGAGTTACATAGACCAACATCGACGAGAAATGGAATATGAAGTTATGGAGAAGGTATTTTTGCGAGTATCTCCTTGGAAAGGGGTATTACGATTCGGAAAGAAAGGAAAGTTAAGTCCGCGATATATCGGACCGTACGAGATACTTGAAAGAATTGGACCGTTAGCATACCGATTAGCACTACCACCTGAACTTTCACAAATACACAATGTGTTCCACGTTAGTATGCTGCGGCGATACAGATCCGATCCTACACATGTTCTACGTGACGAACCAATAAATATTTCTGAGGACCTTAGTTACGTAGAAGAACCTGCAGAAGTCCTTGAATATGCTGACAAGCAGTTACGAAATAAAACGATTCCAATGGTAAAAGTACGGTGGAAAAATCATTCGGCTCGTGAAGCTACGTGGGAAACCATAGGACATATGAAGACCCAGTACCCATGGTTATTGACTAAGACAGGTACGAAATTTCGAGGTCGAAATTTTTAAATGGGGGGAGAATTGTCAGGAACCGAAACCTCATATCACAATTTCATGCATTTACATCAATTCATACATTCATATATAAGTCATTTTAAAATAAAGGTATAGATGAGAACAAATATAAGTTGTGAGAGACGAAATATTACAAATTAAGAATTTTCTAAACATAGGATTTTTGAATCAAAAGAAGTGATGTTTCGCGAGTCATAAAGACTTTGCGAATCATTAGAGGAGGTTATGTGTTCACGGTGCATAAGGACTTTCGCGAATTAAGGACTTTCGCGAATTATGAGATAAGTAAGAATTTGGCGAATGGACTTAATTCACGAATTGAAGTTCGCGGTACACCTAATTATCAAGTTCGCAAACCTTTGACGAATCATATGTATATGTATATAATAACCATCAAACCCAAAGTGGGACACGTGTTGGCCAAAGATATTACCATTATGTATGACTAATATAATTTTGCTTGACTTTAAAGTAATCGACATCATTAATATAATATATATGTAGATATAGAACAGTTAGAACTCTTAGAAGGCAAGTACGGAAGGTGACCTTGAGCATTCAAACATCAAGAACGAAACTTCCAAGTGAGGTATAAAGATTTATATGTGAAGTTGTTTTATATAATATATTCTTCATAACTTTAGAAAGGGTTGATAAACTAAGATTAAGATTAAGCAATTGTGAGAGATTTTCGTGACTTCAAATTCTAGGGTTTCTGTAGAATTATCAAGGAGTAGCATATCTATATATTTGGATAATTGTTGATGTGGGATTAAAAGAGTTCGAAGGCTTTAAAAATAGGTATGATCAGGTGGCTTAAATAGATTATAAGAAGATTTCGTAATGTATATGTTAAATATAAAACTTGGATTGTGATATAAGTGAGTTTAGTATATGCTTATGATCATATAATTTCCGGTAGTAGAACAACCGTGATGGTATTTGACGATTCATGGTTTGTTGTTATTATAATTGACACCGAATTGCTTAGGGTATATAGTAGAGTTTAGCAAAATATTTATAATATATATAAATATACTTCAGGTCTTGTTGAATCAAAGTTTTCGTGGTGTGCCTAATGCACATGAATACTTGGTACTAGGTTCTTATAAATATATGTCTAATCGTACAAACAAGATACTTTTCGTAATGGTCAGTGTATTGATTATATAAAGTAATATATGTACATTAAATAGTTTCACGAATTGACTTTGCAAAGTGAGGATTCACGAATTATTAGAAGAGGTGATGTTTCACGACTTGGAAGTATTCTGCGAACTGTGTCACGAATTATAAAGGATTTTTGCGAATTGTGTTTTTGCCGGTCATAAGAAGTCTCGTGAATTGGGAAGATAGGTATTATATAAGTCTTTTTAGTCAAAGTTGTGAAACCCTAAGTCATAAAAGAAATAATTTGAGAAAATAAAAATAAAAATAAAAATAATATATATAAGATAACGTTATGATAAGTATTAGCAAAACATTGATGTCAATTGATTACTAACACACGCAAGCTATAAGGATAAGAAGGGAGTTAATAATTAAATTAATTCATTTGTTGAACTATCAAAACCAACCTTGAAAAGAAAACGAAGATTTCAAGAAGTATTCATAAATTAGTTTCGAGGTATGATTTCTTACTTTGGATTTACGTTTTAATTGCGAGCTCATATTGTTGGAGTGCTCATGAGCATGAAAAGTTGCTCAATCCATGTCTTACATCAATTTTTGATATTTAACAGATTTTCGCTAATTTAACTGATTTATCAATAATATATTTTCAAAAATATCATTATAGACAGATAGTTAAATATAGGTGAAAGAATCAATCTTGCATAATAAGCATGCATATCACGCACGCATATCACTATAGGAATTTTATATTTACCAGATAAATAATTATATAGGTCAGGAGTCGGATAAGGGCAAGGACAAGGTCGAATAAGCGAACGGAGGAAATAGGCGGAACTTGTGAGTATGATTTGCAACATGTACCCTATGTGCCTTATGTGCGTACATGTTCTATATGGATTAATTGATTAGTACGTGATATATATAGATTATTTATGAATCAACGTGAACTATGTGATCGTAACGTGCTCTTATATGATTTATGTGTCATATAAGGTATTTTATATAGCATTGCATACATATAAAATAAGGGAGAAACCGTTATGACTGCTACGACTATAGATGGTATGATACAGATGCTACGGCATATATCCCTACAAATCGGGGGATTTTACAGAGTCCTGTACAGGCAACACGTATCCCTACAAATAGGGGGATTACGACATGGTTACAGAGTCCCATGCATGGGCGCCGACTGGGCGTACAGTACAGTCTAGCTAGTCTATAACGGGAGTATCAAAATAAATGGACATATAGAAATGGCATGTGATCTACGGATCCTACGAATGACCGTTATATGAACGATGATTATGTGATTTGAAATGGCATGGTTATGATATTGTGGGAAAGGAACAGATTACTGTTTATTTTATTGTTACTTGTTTTAATTAACATGTTGCGATCATACTCTGAATTGGTGTCTTCGCAGTTGTTGTAGATAATTAGCAGACTGCGTAGAAAGTACCAACATAAAGCATGGATTCAAGGTTGGCCGACTACGCTCTCCTCCTGCTCCCCTCTGGTTCATCATAGCATATAAAATAGAAACGGTTTTAGACTGTTACATTTTGTGACTCGTATGATAGGTACATATATGTACATTATTGTGAAAGGAACTAGACCAGATGTACGCACCCGTTTTGATAAAGGAAATGGTTATGGGAATCGCGAGAAAAATTTTATATGAATATTTTATAGCTACGTAAAAGGTAATAGGAAATGGGGCGCTACAAAGCCTCGGGCTACTAATCTAGCTTTATACCTGACATGTGAATCTGCTTCCAACTTCTTTTTATAGATCCACTTGCAGCTTATCAGTCTTTGGTTATTCTGTCTTTCCACCAGCTCCCAGGTATTATTCTTCCACAGGGAAGTCATCTCCTCATCCATGGCAGATTTCCAATGCTTCCTCTCGCAGCTCCTAACTGCTTCCTGGTAAGACTTAGGCTCTTCACCAATTTCTTCAGCCATTATGAAAGCAAAAGCAATCACATCTGCCTGACCATAACGTTGAGGAGCCCTGGTTTCCCTCCTGGTTCTATCCCTGGTTAACATGTAATCAGAAAAGTCATCAGCTCCTGATCCTGAGGGTGCTCCACCTTCAGAGTTGATCTCCTCTTCCTCTTCTGGTGATTCCTCCTCATCTCCAGATTCTTCTTGATGCTCCCTCAGAATCCTAGGAGGCTCCACCTCAAGATTGACCTTTCCCAGGAAATCAGATTTAACCTGATTTTCTTTACCAGATGAGTCTGGTTTCTGCAATTTTCCCATCTCAGACTCTGTAAAAATCACATCTCGACTGAAGAAACATCTTTTCAACCCAGTTCCAAACTCCAAAGCTTATACCCCTTAACTCCTTCAGGGTATCCAATGAAAATGGACTTAACTGCTCTAGATTCCAACTTGTCCCTTTTTATGTGTGCATAAGCAACACACCCAGACACTCTGAGGTGTTCCAAGCTTGGTCTTGAGGCTGTCCACATCTCCTCAGGTGTCTTGCATCCAATAGCTGTTGAAGGGCACCTGTTAATCAGGTATGCAACCGTAGCTATAGCTTCTGTCCAAAATGATTTTTGTAGGCCTGCACTGATTAACATGCATCTAGTCCTCTCAAGCAAGGTTCTATTCATCCTCTCAGCCAATCCATTTTGCTGAGGAGTGTAGGGAATAGTTCTGTGCCTTTTTATCCCTTCTTCCTCACAGAATTTGTTGAAATCATTTGAGCAGAACTCCAAGCCGTTATCAGTCCTGAGCACCTTGACCTTCTTCCCTGTTTGGAGTTCCACAGCCCTCTTCCAGACCTTAAACCTTCCCAGTGCCTCATCCTTAGATCTCAGCATAATTGTCCACACCTTCCTCGAGTAGTCATCAATTATGCTCATGAAGTATTTAGCTCCACCATGGGATTGCACAGTAGCTGGTCCCCATAAGTCTGAGTGCAAATACTCCAAAACAGCCTTAGAAGTGTGTCTTCCAGTTTGGAAACTAACTCTGTGTGACTTGCCAAGTACACAACTTCCACAGAATTCCAGCTTATCTAACTTCTTTTCTCCCAGTAGCCCTTGTTTAGAAAGTTCAGTGAGTCCCTTTTCACTCACATGGCCGAGTCTTCTATGCCACAGGGTTGCCAACTTGTCTCCTGTTTTAGCTACAGATGCAGTTCCTACCACAGTAGATCCTAGCAGTGAGTAAACTCCATTTCTCTTGACTCCTTTCATCACAAGCATTGAGCCCTTGAATACCTTCATCTGCCCATTCTTTGTGTCAGTTTCATAACCTAAGTCATCGAGCATTCCTACTGAGATTAAATTCCTTCTCAATTCAGGGATATACCTCACTTGCTCAAGAGTTACCTCACACCAGTGTGCATCCTCAATCTGACTGATCCAATTCCCAGTATTCTGCACGGTGTGTCATTCCCAAGCAGTACTCTACCTCCCTCAATGCTCCTGAAGTTCATCAGCCATGACTTGTTGGATGCCATGTGGAAGGAACAGCCTGAATCCATCAGCCACTCCTTGTATTTGTCAACCTCCACCACATTCAACACCTCTGCTGGTTCATAGCCATCAGAGACAGCTGAAGCCTCACCTTGCTCCTTTATCTTTGGAGGCAGACCTTTGGTTTTCTGGGGGCAGAACCTCTTAATGTGTCCTTCTTCCTGGCAGTGATAGCATTTCACCTTCCCTTTGGTTTCCCTCTTGATTGTGACCTGTTCTTCTTTCCTTTCTTTCCCTCTCGTTTCTCCCATCTTCCTCTAACACTTAAGCTCTCTGCACTCACCATTGGTTTAGCCTCGCTCTTGTTGTTCAACTGCTTCGAGTGTATTGCAGACAGAACATCTTCCAGTGATAGAGTTTCATTTGCATACAAAAGTGTTTCCTTAAAGTGTTGGTAACTCCTGGGAAGGGAACAAAGGAGCAGCAATGCCTGGTCTTCATCATCTATCTCTACCTCAATGTTCTCCAAATCAAGGATCAACTTACTGAACTGATCAATTTGCTCGTCAATTGGCTTTTCCTCGGTCATTCTGTAAGAGTACAATGACTGCTTCAAGTACAGTCGATTTGCCAGGGACTTTGTCATGTATAGACTCTCCAATTTCAGCCACAATCCAACAGCTGTATCTTCCTTAGAGACATGTCTCAGGACCTTGTCTCCCAGGCTCAGAATGATCGTGCTTTGAGCTCGTTCGATGATCGATTTCTTATCAGCTGCACTTAATTCTGCCGGCATGTTCTTCTCATCCTTTAGTGCTTCTATCAATCCTTGCTGAACAAGTAGAGCCTTCATCTTCAACCTCCATAGGCTGAAATCATTCAGGCCAGTGAATTTCTCCACTTCAAACCGCGATGAACTCATCCTCCTCGATTCTGTTTCACGAATTCACAGATTTTTTGCTTCAGCCGCGTGTCGTTCCACGCTCACCGCACCAGTTGTTGAGGATAATCGCACTCAGACAACACTCAGACCTCACGTAGATTGATATCTAACCTATCGTGATTGAAGCGAAGCAAATTCAATCGGATTTAGCTGAACAGAAACGAAAATCAACACAGATATTACGTGGTTCAGCTACGATGTGTAGCCTACGTCCACGGTCCAAGCACCGATCCTTTATTGATACGAATCACAGGACTTTACAGAGCTCATGCCACTCTACAATTTCCGTGTTATCAACTTTCCCTCTCTTTCACTCTAAGAAAAGTTACACGCAGTAGAATGTGTTCGATCACACACTAAAACTCTCTTTTAAACCTGAAGTTCAGCTCCCTCGCGTGCATACCAGAATTAAGGGTCGCTTCTAACATCTGCTGAAGGAAACGTTGATGGAAGCGGCGACTTCGTAAGTGACTTGTTTTCCCGCCAGCGATACACCCTTAGTTTATTAAACGTTTCCTTCATTTCAGCGTTTTCTTCTTCACATCGAGCTCTAACACTTCAAGGATCGTCAGTTGAGCTCATATCAGTCTGTGTTTGTGAATCACCCTCACATGAACACTAATAGATATAAATTTTCATTAGAAAACCCTATAAATTTCGATCAAAATTATGATTAATCACAACCGAAATAACTTCATAAAAAACCCTCACCTTTTCCAAATCTTCAAAAATTAAAGATTACATGGAACATAAGCTTATACAAAATTTTTTCCCAAACTTTCGTTTGATTACTTTGAGCTTGTCTTCTTTATCTTAATCTTAAAATTTCGTTAAATGATTATGACATAAATAATTGATCCAGTTGTTCTTTATTTCTTTAAAGGTTAAAGTAAAGTAAGTGACGTCAATGTTGTTTCCCCTTTATTGTCGTATATTCACAACCTTATCCTTCATTCACCTTAGTTTATTAATATAATTACTTTCTCCCACCTCAATAGTTCAATATTATTATTACGATACATAGCTAGCCTTCGTGAACTATTATTATATCTATATATATATATATATATATATATACAACTAATGAACGCCTGAAATGCTACGTTTCACTCATCGATACATTACACCAATTCGCGAAATTATTCCAATTCGTGAACTTATTTTCCCGCAAAACTACACTGCACGAATCGAACTTCGTGACTTCACATTTATTTCACACATTAAAGTGTCATAACCACTTCGCGAACTAAATCTCATTTCTCGCACACTAAAGATTCAAACCTACTACACGAACCTTATATTAATTCGTCAACCTTTTTACTTCGCGAATCAACCTATTTCACGATTCAAATAACTTCGCTCGATTTGCAAAGTTTCTTTCCAATTCGAGAAACCCTAATTTTAACAGTTTCATAAATTAATTATCACAGTTCAGAATTAATTTTTCTGAGTTCAAAACATGAACTTAAATTCGAACTTTAAGTTCAAAAGTTGTTTGACAACTGATTGTTAGAAATCACGCATCGAAGAATTCAGATTAAACAGTTTTGGTGATTGTCCAAACTTGACTGAGTATACCGATTAGACGAAGACTCAAGATCGGGTACCAGTCAGCAGTTCACAAGCGCGTCAGAAACTGAACGTAAACTGCAAGACCGGAGCACAGATACCGGACCTGCAGAGTACAGAAACCGGATGTGCCACGTTATCAAGATTCAAATTATTCATGGCGCGGCAAGTTGAAGACTTCTGACATACGCATTTAATGAAAGGCTGAAGCAGAGCCAAGTTGAAGTCAAGCCAGAGCTAAAAGAGGAATAAAGCATATGGCACGGTATGAACTGCAACATAGACCGGACAGTATCCATTTTGGGTAAAATGCATTTAATGCACTGACCGGTACAGAGAGCTATCTCACAACGGGCTTCTTCAACAAAGATCAGCTATAAATAGCAGAGAAGAGGCACTGAAGAGACACGACACTCAATAACAAGAAATCAAAGCGAAGACTCAAATCTCTCTAAGTGAAGAAATTAGAAAGTGTTGTCCCCACTGTACGAAAATCAGTTCGGTTAAGTAAGTGAGTTGTTTTCCGACGGACTGTAAAAAGCTGTTGAAGTATGTGGATTGTATTATACGACTGCCTAGGGATTCACTAGATAAGGCTGAGGGCAGCTGGGTAGGTTGTACAGTGTGTATAACTGAAGTCTAGTGAACCTTCCTTGCGGGAAGAAGGGGAGACGTAGGAGATTTATCTCCGAACTTTCAGAAACAAACCGGTGTCACTTTGCACATACACAAACACATCTTACCTCTTATCGGTCTTGGTTCAAAACCGACCGACTTGCTTCCGCACAAATCACAAACATAAAAATATCAAGTACCGGTATTAACCCTAGCAGGTTAACTGTAACGTCCCGTTTTCTATTACTTTACTTGCGCAGCTGATATATTTTTCACATAAAATTTTTCGCCTTTTTACAATCATACCTTTATACATAAACGGGCGTACATCCGTTCTCGTCACTTTCACACATAATATACATATATATTCACATATCATATTTCTTATGCATCATATGAAAGACACTAATGGTTCTTATACTACATGCACACGATGAACATAGGGGAGTAGGTGAGAGTGTAGCCGGCCAACCTTGAATCCATGCTTTCGTATGAAGATGCACTCTAAGTTGCCTGCTAGATATCTACAGCAACTGTGGAAACAACTATTCAGAGTATGATCGCAACATGTTATTCTATTATACAAATCATAATCGTATCCATAGCAGAAAATTCATTTCTTTCTTTCGTTTGTTTTCCATAGACATTTCTAAAGAATATACCATCGTTCGTAGAACCCGTAGATTCACAACACTCATACTGTAAACATTTCAACTCACGTAATCATCACATAATCAATCATCGAGGTTTGTCACATAACCATAGCCCATAAGATCATTCCTGTAATCCATAGACCAATGCAAATTCTACATGATCATTATTTCTGATACTTCCGTTATGAACCTGCTAGACTCGTACTATTGACCCCGTAGGGGCCCATGCATGGGACTCTGTAACTGTAGATATATTTTTGTGTGCCTGTACAGGACTATGTAATCCCCCGATTTGTAGGGATGTAACCATAACTGTGTATCAAGTCGTCCGATGTCGTAGCAGTCATAACGGTTTCTCTTTCTTTATTATTCATATGCAATACTATACTTTCATCTTATATGACATATAAATTCCATACACCATCGAATCACACATTTCACACCGTAGCACATTATGGCCACATAATTCACGTTCATTTCGAATATTACGTTTATAAGAAATCACCAATTTAATTTCACATAAAGCACATAAAAACAGAACACATATTGCATATCATACTCACAGTATGGCTTAAAGCCTCGTTCGTTACTCGACTTTGTCCTTGCCCTTTTCAGAATTCGAACCTATTAAAATATTACTATGAATAAATATAAAATCCAGAAAATATCATGTATGATGATATGCATGCTTATATTATACATGATCCCTTCTTATTAATTATTTATTATTTTATTATTATTATTATCTGAACCTTTGCTGAATTAGCTGACTATATGCATTCTTGAATTTACTAAGTATTGAATATTCTCGTTTCCGAAATATAATATTTTAATTATGCAAGTTTAAAATTTTCTTCAAAGACTCGATCACTCCTAAGATTAATTATTACCCGTGAAACTCTTATGATTCGCTAAACTCATTTCCAATTCGCAAATTCGTCATTTAGCCTGCGAAGTCTTTATTTCGCGAACTCATCGTTCAACCCTTAAATCTTTTACTTCGCAAAGTGACATTAAGTTCCTTACAAGTCGTGAAGTTAAACTAAAGTAATTGACATGTTACTTCTATTGGCTTTATCTTAACAACTCTTCATCATCATATTTATTTATTTTTCCCACGTTCAGACTCAACTACTAACACACATAGTTGGCCAAATATTATAATAGTATTCACAATTGATAACTTCCATAATGATTCATGAATTCCTTTTTGTCTTTTTCTTAGCACCATCTAGCAATCCTTCAAGTTAGATTATTATTTAATAATTTTCAAGCCACCTTAAGATCCCAAAATTGACCAAATTCGTGAATTCTCAATTCGCTAAATTACTTCAATTCGCGAAATTATCATTTCACCTCCACCTTTCACGAACTCCCCCTAACTTCGCGAACTCCACTTCAAATGTCTAGGGTTCGCCAAGTACTATCAACTCGTGAAAACCCTCATTTTCCATGTAATTCGCGAACTTCGTCAATTCGCATTAAACTTCCCTCTAATTATCTTAAACACTATTTCCATTCGCTAATCTCAAATCATTCGATCGAACACAATTTCTCAAAAATATTAAAAGTTAAATAAACACAAGTAGATATAGATTTTCATTAGGAAACCCTAATTTATATTCCGAATCATCAAGAATTAGAACTTAAATGAACATAAATTTATATAATTTTCCCAAGCTTTCGTTGGAGTAGTTTATCTTAATCTTAACAAATTTGTTAATTACATAAATTATCAATCCCTTTGTCCTTTCTCTTTAAAGGTTACATTAAAATAATTGATATCAGAGTTTTCCTTTATTGTCGTTGTATTAGCAACCACTAGCAATCATTTACAATAGTTTATTATTATTATTATTTTTTTATCCTTTTCATGCCATTAAGAATCCATAATTTACCCAATTCGTGACTCTCTCATTTGACGGCTACATCACCCCAATTCGCGAATCTATTGTCCCACAAACTTCACGAGTCTCACTACCAATCAACAAAAATCATTTCTACTTCACCCACTTTATGAAGTGTTTAGACCCACAAACTTTTGTTCTCACGAATCTAAAATTCGCAAATCAACATTTCACGAATTGGCAACCTAACGAATCAACAACTTCACAAATCATCTTAACGAATCCTAAGCATCACGAATTAACACTCAACTTCACACATCCATCACTTCACGAATCCTCTATTTTCCCGTATTAACATTTCACAATCATCAACTCACAAATTAATAAACTTCAAGCTTTCACAAACACTTTTTAATCCTAAAACCTTACAACTCTCGATCAAATTAGATTTCCTTCAAGAACAATTTACTTATCATCCAAACTTTATTTATTTTCAAATCTTCAAGAATTAAACTTATACGAACTCTAAGCGAATAATATTTTTCGTGCTTAAATCTCCTAAGATATATGAATATATGAATAAAAACATAAACTTAGGGTAAGGAAATATACCTATTCCAAGCTACGTTAATAGCACCTCTTACGTTCTCCTTCTTCTTTCTAAACCCGTTCCTCCATTTTTAACTTAATGAATCAATTCTATATCCTATTCTCAAAGTTGTTATTATTTTAAATTGAATATAATATCCTAACTTGAATTGAAGTTTTGATGTATTTGTACTTTTCCTTACTCACTCATCTAATAATTTCTAAAGGACAATGATACTTACCTAATCCCTTAACAAAGTATCTCTAATATAATATTACTTTTGGTACAAAACAATTAATGATATCAACGTTTACCATTCCCTAATAAAATTCGCCACATTTCCTTAATAAGATTCGCCATATGATTACTTTTATTATTTTTTTTTTTAAACCAACTTCACGAATCCATACCTTTACTAACCTTCAAATTCACAATCAACTTCGCTAATCATCATTCTAGTTTGCGAACTCTTCTTCTACTTCACCTAATTCGCAAAATGCTTAAACCCACAAACACTTATACTTCACGAATCCAAAATTCACGAATCAACCTTTTACTACTCCCCGACTTCACGAATCCATCACTCTTCAAATTAACATTTCTCTAATTGTCTATTTCACGAATCCATAGTTTATTATACCTTAGTCTCTTTCATAATACTTATATACATATTCCATAAATTATTTATGCAACTGTATGAATTCATATAATGCATATAATGATGTAGATTCTGGTTTCGGTTCCTGACAATTCTTCCACTCTTAAAAAAATTTCGACCTCGAAATTTCGTACCGTTATTAGGAAATAGCCATGGATATTGTATCTTCATACTTTCCATCGTTTCCCAAGTAGCCTCACGAACAGAGTGATTTTTCCATCTTACTTTTACCATCGGAATGGTTTTATTTCGTAACTGCTTATCAGCATATTCTAGGACTTCTGCCGGTTCTTCTACGTAACTAAGATCCTCAAAAACATCTATCGGTTCGTCCGACAGAATATGAGTAGGATCTGATCTATATCGTCGCAACATGCTGACGTGAAACACATTATGTATCTGTGATAATTCAGGTGGCAACGCCAATCGATATGCTAACGGTCCAACTCTTTCAAGTATTTCATAGGGTCCAATATAACGAGGACTCAACTTTCCTTTCTTCCCAAATCTTAAAACACCTTTCCATGGAGATACTCGAAGGAATACTTTTTCTCCAACCTCATAGTCCATTTCCCGTCGATGTTGATCAATGTAACTCTTTTGTCTATCTTGGGCCGCTTTAAGTCGACTTTTTACTACTTTTATCTTTTCCATCGTATCATGTATTAAATCTGGCCCTTGTATTACCTGTTCACCTTCAGAAATCCCAACAATTGGATTTCGGCATTTTCGACCATACAATGCTTCGTACGGTGCCATACCAATACTTGAATGGTAATGATTATTATAGGCAAATTCCATTAGAGCTATATAATCATCCCATGATCCTTTAAATTCGATTACACATGCTCGAAGCATATCTTCCAATGTCTGTATCGTTCTTTCTGATTGTCCATCGGTTTGGGGATGAAACGCCGTGCTAAAATGTAACTTAGTCCCGAGCGCTTCTTGTAAACTTCCCCAAAATCTCGAAGTGAACCTAGGATCTCGATCAGATACAATGGAGATAGGTACTCCATGTAGCCGAACTATTTCATTGACGTATCTTTTCGCCAAATATTCCAATGTAGTTCCCCATTTAAATGGCAAAAAGTGAGCTGACTTCATAAGTCTATCAACAATTACCCAAACAACATCATGTTTCTTAGCCGTTGGATGCAGACCATAGAGAAAATCCATCGTTATTCGTTCCCATTTCCAAACTGGTATGGGTAACGGATGTAATTTACCAGTAGGTGCTTGATGTTCGGCTTTAATTTGTTGACAAGTTAAACATTTTAACACATATTCCACTACATCTTTCTTCATCCTTGGCCACCAATAATGAGATTTGATGGTTTGATACATTTTTGTACTGCCCGGATGCATAGCATAAGGGGCAGTATGTGCTTCATTCATTATTTCCTGTCGAATGTTGTCAATATTGGGGACACATAATCGACTATTGATCGTCATAACACCACTTTCATTTATGACAAACGATTTCGTCAACCCTTGTTTTACTTTTTCTGCAATACTTGCCAATTTCTCATCCTTCAGCTGGGCTTGTTTTATTCGATCCAACATAATAGGATGAATTACCATTGCAGCACATACAACACCTACATCATTCTCTTCTATTTCTATATTCATCTTCCTTAGACTGATCAGATTTGATAATGAATATGATTTTCGACTTAATGCGTCTGCTACAACATTTGTGTTAGGATATTTAATTTGTTGTGTCAATAGTTTCGCCTCTTCCAAGTTTCGAAATGAACTTGGAGGAAAGCCAAATGCTGCTACTCCTGAGAATCCCACTTGATTGCCTCACCCAACACCACACCACACCATCATCACCACCATCAACACCAGAGGCAGACTCGTCCCACGGACGACGTGACGATCCCGAAGACGGAGATCATCTCAAGGGGGAGTAAAGGAGAAGAAATGAGTTGAAGATCGTACAACAGCATCAGCAGCAACCATCATCCACGCCACCTCCACCAACTACGCCCCGCCGGAGGCTTCCACTACCTCCGCGCACATTCTATGTGTCAGGCTATTATGTTCATAATGGAACACTTGAAGGAGCCATGGCACATCTCATCCACCACATTCCGCCACTACTGCGCTGACCACTCTGAAGACCGGGCTCCCTGCTCTTGAAAGTCACATTTCAATGGAGCCTTGGCACATTTCTTAAGCCCCACGCCCACCTTCTTCTGGAGCCAGACGAGTCATATTCGAGGCCGAACCAGACAACTTCCATTCGAAGACGACAAATCCGGCGCCAAAAAGAAGAAGATTGGAGAATCTTAACAAGTGAGTCCTAGACGAGCCATCAATGCCTCCGCAAGAAGAGGATATATCCCATGTAGGGGGAGTTTGCTAGGAATCGAGATCTCCAATACGCCCAACAAAGATATCCCACGCTGAATTGAAGATTGAACACTAAGGGGGAGATTGTTAGGAAATATTTTGTAGTGTTCAATTTCATTGTATTATCTTTGTTGATTTGCTTTATTAACTTTGGGCTAGCTCTTAATCGGGTTAGTTCTTAGTTATTCATGTAATGGGCCTTCACAAGAGGCCCACCTATTATATACCAACTTGTGGTATAAATAGGAAAACCCTAACACATAGTTAGGGGTGCTTGTGTGTGTAGATCAAATAAACATATGTTAGAGTGAGAGAGTCTCCTCAAGAACACCACCAAGCCCCCACGCCCTAACCTAAATCTCGATCTTTAGGCGTGTTTAATCCGTCCGAAGTTGTTCGTTTGGGTGAAAATCGGGACCAACAAGTGGTATCAGAGCAAACGTGGATCGATCTTCAGTGATTTGAATCTAGTTTCGTTCGATTCCAAGCAAGATCAAAGGTGTTTTTGAGCAAAAATAGTTTTCGGGCATTTTGAGCTTGTTTTGGGGTTTTGATGCTTCGTTTCTGTGTTTAAAACCCTCCCCCAGATCGAGTCTATGCCTAAAATGTTTTTAGAACACTTTTGGATCAGTTTTAACGAGTTTTGAGCGAGATTTAAGCAGAAAATTTTCAGAAAAGGACATTTCGGCCATTCTCTGTTTTCGGTCGATTTGACCCAGTTTTTGTTGTTTTCAGCTCACAAATCGGTCGATTATGTGTTTAGGGAAGGATTTCTGAAGTTTAGGATCAAGTTTGAGCGATTTTGGTTGAGATTTGAGTGAAAACGGACGGTTTTTCTGGAAAATATCGCGACATACCAATGGAACAGTACTTGATGTTCTTGGCCGCGAAATTTTGCTGAAACGTTCAAATCCGCGAAAGTTTCACCTTTTAAACCGCGAAACTTCTCTGTCACTGCATTTTTTCGCAACGGTCTGCACTCACAATCCGAGAATTTTTACACCGCGAAAATTTCACTATCATTGCAGTTTCTCGCAACAACCTATACTCAAAATCCGAGAAAGTTTAGAACCGCGAAAATTTTTTCTTAGGCAAAATTTTTTTTTCAACTTCGGACTCTTTAAAATCCGAGAATTTCCAATACCGCGAAAAATTTCTCTAAGACCCAGTTTTTCTCAAGTTCATACTCTTTAAAGTCCGAGAAATTTTATACACGAGAAAGTCTATTCCAAGAATTCTTATGAGCCGCGAAATTTTCAAAAAAACTGAGAAATCTTTCTAAGTCGAGAAATTAACAGCCGAGAATTTTTAGAAATTCCATTTCCTAGAAAGATTATCCTGCGAAACTTTTTAAGCCGCGAATTTTTTTCTCAGCCAAGAACTGTTTGAAAATTTTTATATCCGAGAAATTTTTCTTAGACCGCGAAAGTTTTTGGACTCTGTGAAAATTTTACATCCGAGAAATTTTTTTTTAAGGCCGAGAAATTTTTGAAATTCACGAAATTTTTACATCCGAGAAATTTTTTAAGGCCGAGAAATTTTTGAAAGTCACGAAAATCTTTACATCCGAGAAAATTTTCAAAGCCGAGAAAATTTATCTCATCTGAGGAAGTTTTCTTTAAAAACCACGTCTCGTTCAAATTTGAGAAAATTTCCTAAAAATCACACTTCAACTCTTGACGCAATTTTTTTTCTTTTCCGCGAAATTTTCTTGTGAAATTTTAAAAAAAACTCTCGAACTTAGAATTATTCCCACATGCGAAACTTTTAAAACCGAGAAATTTTCACTTGAGAATTTTCCTTCAGACTTTCTCTTTAAAATTCTCAAACACCGAAATTTCTCAAACACCTAAGTTCTCGGATAACACTTCATTTATCACGTCTCCTTGAGCTGCGAATTTTTTTTTGTGTATGTTAAGTCTTTTTCTCGTGATAAAATCGTCTTGGGTTAAACTTTTCTCAAACTTTTAGGATTTGATCCCTACACCTTAGTACTATCCCTAAACCCTGAAATTTCTAGAACTTCTCCTAAATTTAAGATATATTTCTCTTTCATACATTATCGACCATCACACACGCTCACTTAGTTCTAAGAAATTCTCTAAACAATTTTATTCTCAAAACTCTATTTATTAAACTCGTATTTCTCATATCGTTCGTTACTAACTTTCATATCTACGCAAGATCAAAACCACGGACGATTCGACTGCACCAACCATGTCTACCACGAATGACATCTCCATAGTGGGCTCCGACACCAGGCCTCCGATGCTGCGACAAGGCGACTACAGTATATGGACAAACCGTTTCCTCACGTTCATTAGAAACAAAGGCGCACCACTCTCTCAATACCTTCTGGACTCCATCTTCAATGGCCCAGCTCAGTTCTGGACAATCGTCCCTGCACAACCAAACGCAAATCCTCCCATGGATGAACGCCGCACTCCTAGAGGTCCCATCAATGAGGATGAAGAGGCTCGCGTACAGGCCGATGAGACTGCTAAAGGATATCTCTTCCAGGCTTTGGGAAACGAGGTCTACGGTCACGTTGAGTGCTGCACAACTGCTAAGGAAATATGGGATGAACTTGCAGAAATTATGGCAGGCACAACTGAAAGTGCTCAGGGGAGGAAATCAGCATGTCTCTCACAGTACGAACACTTTCAGGCCTATGAAGGAGAGGAACTGCGTGACACATACCTCCGATACTTGAAGGTCATCAATGAACTCAAGAAAGCCAGGATCTCGAGGGACAAATTCGATATCAACAACCGCTTCCTTGGTAGCCTCAAACCACATTGGGGCAATGCAATCGTGATGATGATTCAAAGTAAGGACCTCTCCAACACTTCCATCCATGCTCTTTATGACAGTCTGTCTGCCTATGCTCCTTACGTGCAACCTCAGTCCACCAACACTCGAGTCGACCCACTGGCACTCCTCTCGAACAAAACCAATGAACGATCTTTCACCATTAAGACCAAACAGAACAAAGGGAAGCTACCAGCTGTTGTATCTGACAACTCTTCAGGATCCGAAGCCGATACAGAATCAGATGAAGATGTTCGTGATATACGCAAGCAACTGGCAATGCTCACCAAGTTGGTCTCAAAGAAGATCGGGAAAAAATCCTCATCCTCCTCCAATCGCCAAAGAACCTATAGCGGCACCAAAAAGACGACTCCCACGGAGGACACTAAGCCAACAAAGAAAGCAGAGGACTCCGCACCTCAAAAGTCGGTGAAGTGCTTTCGGTGTGGAAAGCCAGGCCACTTTGCCAAAGAATGCCACGCCCCACGCGTGAAGGACTCCGGGTACTATGACCGAAAGGCCAGAATGACCCGCAAGATGGAAAGTGGGAAAGCCCTACTCACTGAAGAAGCTGAATGGGTAAATGACACTTCAGAAGACGAGGAGCCTAAGGATGAAGATTGCTGCATGGCAAGGCTGGTCGAACATGACGAGGACGAGGAGATGGGTCACACCGGTGAAAACACAGCTAAGACTCCTACCAACGCTGAGTCTGAGGTACGAATCTCGCAACTTGATGATGTGTTTAATCACCGACACGCCATTAAGAATCCCACAGTAGACGCTAGGGATTATGATGAACTTAGGCTAAAATTTGAAAATAATTATACCTTACTTAGTCTAAAAGTAGAAGAACTTGCCTGCGCAAACGAACGTCTAATAGCCTCTGAAGCGTTAGTCAAATGTCTGCAAAGTAAGAACAAACAAAGTGAGACTAAGGTTAAGGAAACTACACTAGCCATTAGTTCATGTGAAACTTCTCGCCTCCTGACGGCCGCCCAATACGAACTGCTCACAAAGGAAAGAGTTAGGCTATACCGCAAGGTGAAAGAACTTGAAGAGCAACTTCACCTTAGGAAAAAGGCAGCAAACATCTTATGTCTATTAAACCAACCAGCTGAAGAATTCTACGACGCCCGGATGGGAATCGGACTGGCCACCAACTGCGATCCAACGCCGCTAATTGTCAAAAGGTATAACATGTACAGTACAGCATTCCTAAAAACAAGGACAGGGACTCCCTCACAGCTCATGCCTTTTGTAAGATCCTCCTCCACCATGCTGTCAGAAGAAAAGAGGAAACAGAACATACTTTGGGCAGAGATCGCATACGACTACACAGAACTGAATGCTAATGATAAGACTAGAAAGCCCTCACTATCTGAAGACATCAAATCTCAGTTCCCAACCGAAGAACAGGAAATCGCTCTCCGAGAATCACTTTCTCGCATCTATGTCCCAGAGAAACTTCTGGTCATAGCAGAACTAGAACGAACCATAGAAGTAGAGCGAAAAGCCTTTGCACAAGAGCGAGAAGATCTACTTTATAAAATCTTTACCCTAGAACAATCTCGTAATACGAACGAACCTTCTACGTCAAGTCAAGTACCCGATTCTCAAACATGTAAATGTAAGAGGACGGCGAAGATGACTCCTGAAGCCGACATATGTTCTAACACTAACTCTAGTATTCTTATGGATACAGGGAATGTGAGTTCGACGTCTCTGGAAGGGAGTTCGTACCAGATAAAGGAGAATCCGCTCTTCGATGACAAGAAGAAAAGACCATCCTATATTCGTTCTTCCTCTCTATGTACTGAATCCCAATGTCCTAAGGTCGTAGACAATTATGTTGCCAAAACTCATCTTTCTTTTGCCAAGCTTATGTCTATGTGCTGCTGCAATGAATTTGTTCTTCCACGCTTCCATGAATACGAAACACATGAACACGCAACACTCCGACCACGCAAGCGAAGTTCATCTACGACGTCCTTGAATTCGCCCATCTCGCCTAAACCTAAGGTCAAGCGAAAACGCCTCTCGCCGTCAAACGCAAACTCACCTACTACTCGCAAGCCAAAGGCGACCAAAACCGAAGCGCGAAAACAACAACCACATTCCACACACCATTTCATGTATAAGGCACCATACATGCAAGCACAAGTTAGGAAAATATGGGTTAGAAAAACCATAATCCCGCCTAATCAAACAAACGACAAAGGGAAAGCTAAATTAGAATCGACGAAATCTGATTTAGAAACCACATTTCCCTTTAAGCGCATGAAAACTATACTTGTATCACAAGATAGCCCCGTCCGAATACGGGGATCCAACGTTTGCTGATAATTGCAGGTCTGTCATGTGTGGTATCTCGACTCGGGTTGCTCCACACACATGACAGGGAATAAGGAGCTGTTGAGCAACTTCTCCGAGCGCTATCTCGGAAGGGTCTCCTTCGGAAACGGTCAAATGGCGCCAATTCTAGGAACTGGCGATCTCGTGCACGATAAACTGACAATCAAGGGCATCTCCTATGTCGAGGGTTTGAGCTACAATCTCTTCAGCATTGGTCGATTCTGCGACAAAGGATACAAGGTTCTCTTCGAATCTGACATCTGCAGCATTATGGATGCCTCAGGACAATCTCTTCTTTCTGGAACACGCACGTCCCACCTTTATGTACTCAACCTTACGACCTCACGACCAATATGTCTTCTCTCTCGAGCCGCACCCAAGTTGAATGATCTATGGCACCGGCGACTTTCACATCTCAATTTCAAGACCATCAACAAACTGCGTCAGAATAAACTCGTCAACGGTCTACCCCAACTGACATATCATAAGGAACACCTCTGCTCTGCCTGTGAATTGGGGAAGATAAAGCGATCGTCTCATGTCTCTAAGGAAACACCGTCCTCTAAGCTCATCCTCGAACTCTTACATATGGATCTATGTGGCCCAATGCCTACGGCCACACTCGGAGGAAGACGGTATATTCTGGTGATAGTCGACGATTTTTCACGCTACACGTGGACGAAACTCATTCGTACAAAGGATGAAGTTCCTGATATAATCATTGAGTTTGTTGTTACATCCCAAACACTCCATCAACAGAAGGTTCGGATTATCAGAAGTGACAACGGAACTGAGTTTAAGAACAAAAAGCTCAGAGATTTCTATGCCACTCAGGGCATCACTCAGCAGTTCTCAGCTGTGAAGACACCGGAACAGAATGGTGTCGTTGAGCGCAAGAACAGGACACTAGTTGAAGCTGCAAGGACTCTTCTCATCCAATCCGGACTTCCTCATTCTCTTTGGGGCGAAGCTATTCAAACGGCTTGCTACACACAGAACCGGGCTACCATCCACAAGAGATTCAACCGCACCCCATACGAGATGCTGAATAACCGTCGTATCCCCGATATATCTTATCTAAGGGTCTTCGGTTGCCGATGTTTTGTGGCCAATGATCGCCAACATCTTGGGAAGCTTGATCCAAAAGCTCTTGAAGGCATCTTTGTTGGATATTCACTAAATTCAAAGGCATACAGAGTCTATCTTAAGGAGAAACGGTCAGTAATAGAAAGCACGAATGTCTCGTTTGACGAAAGCGAAGGCGATCTCATAGCTTCTGGCCATATCAGTCCAGAACCAGGTCTTCTACAGACGTTGACAAAAGGTCAATCTTCAACGGCGGGAACGTCCTCATCTGAGGGCAATTGTGGCGAACTGGATCTCGATCTGCTCTTCGAGTACTTCTACCCAGTTCACAAGACTCCCGTCGCCACCACTCAACCTACCGCTGCACCCACTCCACATACACCACCAGCTACCGGCAATAACGTCGTCCCTCCAAACCTGGATGCTCTCAATCTCAATGAAGACGACATATTACCCAACCCGGGGAATATTGCTGATTCTGATGCAGAACCCTCTCAATTCAATACGATTGAGATCTCTTCTTCAGACACCGGGCCCCAATCTAATGAGCTTCAAGTAGACACTAATGCGGGCAGCTCCTCACAAACCAACGTGCCACTTTGGGCTCGCTCTCACCCTACCGATCAGATTATTGGGGATCCCACATCCGGTGTTTCAACACGTTCGGCTACGATGAATGAAAGCTTGTTTGCTTGCTATCTCAGTCAAGTCGAACCATCACGAGTAGCTGAAGCTCTCAACGATCCTGATTGGCTGATTGCAATGCAGGAGGAAATAAATCAGTTTGAACGTTTACAAGTTTGGGAACTCGTACCACGACCTCACAATAGATCCATAATCGGCACAAAATGGATCTTTAAGAACAAAAAGGATGAAGATGGTGTTGTCATTCGCAACAAAGCAAGACTTGTGGCTAAGGGGTATAACCAACAAGAAGGCATCGACTACGATGAAACCTTCGCCCCAGTTGCCAGGATCGAAGCCATACGAATGTTTCTTGCCTTTGCTGCACACAAGAACTTTAAAGTCTACCAAATGGACGTGAAGACGGCATTTCTGAATGGATTTCTCAAAGAAGAAGTGTACGTTGATCAACCTGAAGGGTTCTTGAGCGAAGAGTTTCCTCATCACGTTTATCGACTCTACAAGGCCCTCTACGGACTAAAACAAGCTCCCCGAGCATGGTATGACGTCCTTTCAGACTTCCTTGTTCAGTCTGGATTCAAGAAAGGATCTCTGGATACAACTCTCTTCACTAAGCGGAGTGGCCCGGACATCATGATTGTACAGATTTATGTCGATGACATCATTTTTGGATCGACTAAACCACAACTGTGCGAAGAGTTCGCAGAATTGATGAAAGAGAAATTTGAAATGAGTATGATGGGTGAGCTGAATTTCTTTCTTGGTCTTCAAGTAAAGCAACTCCCCAACGGAATCTTCATCAATCAGTCCAAATACATCCATGACATCCTCGAGAAGTATGGAATGAAGGATGCTAAGACTGCTGCTACACCTATGTCACCCTCTGGCCGACCCGACGCGGACCTATCTGGTGTTCCCGTTGACCAAACCGTCTATCGAGGGATAATAGGATCTCTTCTGTACCTCACTGCTAGTCGACCAGATATCGTTCTCTCGACGGGAATCTGTGCTCGTTTTCAGGCAACACCAAAGGAATCCCATCTCACTGCTGTCAAAAGGATTCTCCGCTATCTCAAAGGAACACCCAATCTGGGTTTGTGGTACCCCACTCTATCGGACTTCAAACTGGTTGGATTCTCTGACTCGGATTATGCAGGATGCAAGATGGACCGAAAAAGCACCTCTGGAGCTGCACACTTCTTGGGCGGTAAACTCGTAAGTTGGTCGTCTCGAAAACAAAACTGTGTCTCAACTTCGTCGACGGAGGCAAAATATGTCGCCGCCGCTAGTTGCTGTTCACAGCTTTTGTGGATGAGAACCCAACTACGAGATTTTAATTTTCATGTTGATAAAATTCCCATTTATTGTGACTCAAAAAGTGCTATCGCGATGACGAGTAATCCTGTACATCACTCCAGAACAAAACACATAGATATTCGTCACCACTTCATCAAAGAACATGTCGAACAAGGCACGATTGAATTGCACTACATTACAACCGAAGATCAACTGGCCGACATTTTCACAAAACCGTTGGATGTCAAACGATTCCAACACCTAGTGACTATGTTGGGCATGTTGAATATTCAGTTGTGATCAATCGACCCTACATGAACTTTGATAAAGTGTACATACTTCATTTTCTCTTCACTTCATTTTCTATGTGTCGTCTGGATTATGTCTTTTAAGGGGGAGCGTTTGATATTTCGTTATTTAAAACGGGAATTTTTCGATTAAGGGGGAGCATCTGATATTCATTATTTAAAACGGGAAGTTTTACGATTAAGGGGGAGCTTCTTATTTTTCATTATTTAAAATATAAAAAAAAAAATTGGGTTGAAATTTTAAAGTCTGGTCAAACTGAGTCAAAATCGGACAAATCAAAATTTTGGGCTGAATTAAAATTTCTGGACCAAATCCGCGAAATTCAGCTAATTTGAGGTTTTGACCAAGCCCGCGAAATTTCGGCCCACTTTCTCAAAAATTCGCATGTACAGTGCCTACAATCGTAAAACCCCAAAACCCTTAACGTTTTTTCACTATTCAAAAAATTCCCAAGAAACTTCAAAAATTCGCAACCCTTTCTGTCAAAAATTCGCAACTCCTCGCATCGTCGTCTTCGTCAAATCTGCTTTCAAACTTCGTTTCCTGCTAACTCAATCATCGCAAATCAGCTTGTCGGTATGAATACACCTTAAATAACCCAATTTCTGTTCGATTTTACCCTGTTTTGCCCATTTTAAGTAAATCTGTTAAGTTAGGGTTAAAATTTCTCGGCTATGAATCGAATGCATGCTACGTTTTTAATGTTTAAATTCCCCAAATATGCATTTCCCATCCTATTACGAGTCGATTGAGCCCATATTATTGCATTTTGGTTAAGATTTGAGTAGGTCTAAGGCAAAAATTGATTGCGCTGTTTCGTACCTTTTAACTGTGTTCTTCACCGCGAAACTTTCTCAAAAAAAATGCTTTAAACGCTAAATTTTCGCTGCTACAGTACGATAAGCTCCGCGAAATTTTTAAATCACCGAAAAAAAAATTCTCAGATAAAGTGCTTTAATTGTTAATCTTCGCTGCTACAGTGAGATAAGCCCCGCGAAACTTTTATTTCACCGAGAAAATTCTCAGAAAAATTGCTTTAAATGTTAAAATTCGCTGCTACAGTGAGATAAGCCCCGCGAAATTTTCATTTTACCCGAGAAAATTCTTGCACTACTGAGAGTGTAGCTCCGCGAAATTTTTAACTTACCCAAGAAAATTCTTGCACTACTGTGAGTGTAGCTCCGCGAAATTTTTAACTTACCCGAGAAAATTCTTGCACTACTGTGAGTGTAGCCCCGCGAAATTTTATCTGAGAAACTTTCGTATGAGAATTTACATTTGTTAAAACTTCGCTGCTACAGCATGTGAAGCCCCGCGAAATTTTTACACTTCACCTCATTATACATTTTTCTCGCATCTTCACTTTTCTCGCATCTACAGTGAACAAAAAAATTTTCTCAATCCACGAAGAGTTTTCAACCCGCGAATATCTCATATACTCGCATCTACAGTGAACAAAAATTTCTCAATCCACAAAGATTTTTCAATCCGCGAAATTTTCATTATATGCTGAGTGCGAAATTTTGAAACATGAGAAAATTTCTTAACGTGCGAGATTTTTTTTTTGTGGCTGAGTGCGAAATTTTGAAACATGAGAAAAATGTCTTAACGTGCGAGATTTTTGTGACTTGAGTGCGAAATTTCTTGAAACTTGAGAAAATTTCTATGTATGATAAGTTGCGATTTTTTTTTTGTGTCATTGCACGCGAAAAAGTTTTACAATGTGCGAGACCTCTTAACTTGCAAAAATTTTCATACTTGCTAAATTTTACACAAAATGCGAAAATTTTCAAATTTCAAATCTTAACAACTATGTCAAAGGGACCCTAAATTAGCTAATATGTGAATTTTTTTTTCCTATATATAATTTTGGGCAATTCTATGTCTAGTTCTGTCATTCTCGTGACTTAGAACACACTAATCATCTTATAATTATTGTCAAGCACAGAAATGACGGACAAAGACCAAAGTACACTCGAGGCACTTGAGGCAGCTGCAATCCAAAGAGAGGTCACTCGCATCGAACTCCATGCACGTACCTATGTCCCACCACCGGAGGAGATTTTTTCACTAAGTCAATGGGCGGCCCTGGTACCCAACAACTACAAGGTGGACTTGGACAGTTTTCGGTGCGATGCCCCTGTTATTGTAGAGATTCTCAAAGGGCACCCACTTCGCCACGCCCTCACTCATGGCGAACCAGAAGCACAGGTGTACCTTCAACAATTCTGGCACACGCTGCAGATTGCTGGACCACTACGCCTTGCCAAGACCTTATCAGCCCAAATCGACCAAGAAACGGTGGTCCTCACTCCCAGAATACTCCAAGAAGTTCTTCAACTCCCGGTCTACTCCCCATACGATCCACCACCAACTCACGACCAACTCATTGAAGACATCGACAGACTGGGCTATCAACCAGATGCTAAGAAGAAGAAAGGCCCACTTGTCCTCAGTGAAGTCACGACCCGCAATCTACCACAACCCTGGCGGACTCTGTACCTGCTGGTGAACAAGTGTATGTCTGGAAAGCATGCTGGTCAGGATCGCGGAAACATTCAAATCCTCACAATCATGACCGGCATCGCTCACAACCGCAAGTACAACTACGCCGACATCATCTGGGTGGACCTAGTCTCGATGATCCAGCGACGCGACCGGGAAATCGCCAAGGGAGTCACGAACCGGTTCATCCCGTACATACGATGGCTCCCAGCTCTGATCAAGCACTTCCGCCTACACTCAACCAACATCCGTATTCGTCCGGACGCAGAACACTTTCAAATCCCAACTGTCGAAAAATTCGCCAAGAAGAACACACCGGCGAAGGATCGACACGCAATGGTGATCCCGGACGACGTGCTTGCCTACGCCGACCCAACCAACCCGCACGTCCAAGAATACCGTGCCTCAACCGCCTCCTTCCGTGAAAGCCCGCACCCTCGATCCACTGTCCCTACGGAGCAGATCAACCCCCCTGCTCCTAACCTCGGGACTATCCAACTCCCCACCACCACCTCCAAAAAGTCATCGAGTCACGCCGCATCCTCTTCCACCCGCGTTCCGAAAAAACGGGCGCGTAAGGATGACGTAAGCCGTCCCACGGAGCGTCGATCGAAACAAAAACACGATCGACCTCCTCAGCCACAAATAAGCCGAGCCGAACCAATAGGCACAGGAGGTGATGTGTTCACCTCCCGAGTAGAAGTCGTGGCATCTGGCTCAACCACGCAAACGTCCCCACTAGTCCACTTATCTTCCTCTCTACAGGAAGATATTTCATTCCACGAGGAGCCACGTATACCATCGACATCCCACTTGGAGGTGATCGATGTTGAAACAAGCAGTCCCTCGCCTCACACTGCATCCTTTTCATGCACATCGAGTCTAGTGCCCTCACTCCCCATAATTCCTTCCGTTTCTAGGACACATACACCTCTTACCGCACCACAGATTCTTCGTGACTCTGTCAGAACGCTCGGTGATGTCTCTGTGACTGAGAGCGGAAGACCTAGCACGGCCAACATCACAACAACCGTGAGTCTAGGCCATCATTCGATTGAGTCTGTCTCATCGATGATGCTAACGAGAAGTCTGAGTGACCCCGTCTTTTCCAGTCCCGTGCAAACGGGCGGCCGATCGGCGATATTCACCGAGTCGGTGTCAGTTGGAGTTCTTCGTGACTCCAACTTGTTAGATTTACCCCACTTCGTCACCGAGACCGCGCTAGAGACACGTCTTCAAGAGTTTGCAAAGACTCTTGAGGCGTCGATTTTAGATAAAGTCTACGCGCGTCTCGAAGCGTCCACGATCGACAAAGGCAAAGGTGTGGCCACGGAGACGCCACCACCGAAGCAAACTGAGGACGCGGACGCTGTTCTCTCCTCCATTTCCGCCAAGGAGCTCTTCTACCTCCTCAGAGCACGATTCGAGACAATGACGGAACTCGACGAGGAGGAACAGCAGATGAAGAAAATAATGTTGCAACCAATGTCTTGCCACACCCAAGGCGAGACTAGCGGGATCAGGCGCGACGATCAAGACGATGATCAAGATCGCCGCGAGGGGGAGATAAATAGGCAGCTTGGCACACAATCCCAAGGATTCATACAATCGACGCCGCCCTCCTCCTCTGGACCTGAAACGGCACCCGCAACAGAAACCTCACAACCCACTAGCCAAACATCCCATTCCAAAAACCCCGAGTCACTAACCAAATCACCCTCACCACCACACACCAACGTCTCCAAAACTCTAATCGTCACATCGACGTTAGAGACCACCTCTACACCGTCTCCACCCACCAACTCCGAACCTCTAACTGTCACATCGACGTTAGAGGCCTCCACCACATCTACACCACCAATTACCCAAATCATCCTCGCCAAGACCATCACCTCAATCGAACCACCTGAATCTCCACCACAACCATCCCCACAATCCACAAACTCCTCCGAAGCAACACCCTCGCCATCACATAGCCACACCCCTCTCGACATCGACTCCAACCTGGCTGTCGAGGACGTCTACTGCGCACAAAATGAGATTGAGGCCTACATCTTCAACGATGAATGGCTGTACACACCCGCCGACGCAGTAGCAGCCAGGAAGTTGGTGGAAAACGCTCGACGTCTGCTAAAGGAAGCCTCGCTCACGCTGATCAACACCGCAGACGACGAGAACGGAGAGGAGTACGACGCGGAACCGGCCGAGCTCGAGAACATCCTTCAGTTCCAAGCGCAGTAAACTGAGGCTCCTGCTGCTCAAACGGATGTGCCCACGGTGGATATACCGGAAGCACCGTGGGAAAATAAAAAGATCACCGCGCCATTTCAGGAAGAGATCAGGAAGAGGATCTGGCGGCGCAAGGAGAAGATCGTTACCACCTTCGACGAGTATGAGCTGATGAACATCCAAAGTTGGAGCGAGAGAAAGAAGCAACTCTATCGATGGAGCCTTCTGTGCCACAAATGCACAGATAGGACGCTGTCCAATGAGGAAAACATCACTCAGGAAATGAATCGGGCCCCCATCTGCAAAGTCACTGACCTCCGCCACGAGTCGAGAGGACCTGTCCACTACCCAGTCTTCACAGTAATGAGGCAGGATGAGAGCTACAGTGAAGTCAGTGAGGCGGACTTCAAGTTTCTGCGCCTGGGTGACCTATACAGCATGCTGGAATCCCTGAAACAGTTCAGACTCGTCCCCAGAAGCTCTGGACATCTCGTACGTGCTGAACCGGTCACCATGGGATATGTGGCCATCAAGCGCCACATGCTCCGACAGGTCAGATTCTACGCCACCCACGATCTGCAGATGGCGGTGGAACATAATCTCAAGAAGGTGAACTTGACGCGCCCATCTTTCAAGAATGCAGACGACTATCGAGAGGGCGATGTGATCGACGGAGATGATCCGGCGGTCGCCTACTCAAACTACAAAGGAAAGATGAGGCTCCTGCGCTGCTCCGAGGTGGCAAAATTCTCAGATGGGACGCTCACAATCATCCAAGACAAACTCATGAGAATTTGCCGCATCCTTTCGGAAGAAGATCCCCTCTGCCGATCCAAGTTCGCGAAACTCATTGACGCTATTGCTGACAGAATGGTTCTTCGAAGGAATCTCCGCGCCTTCGAGTTCAAGCTAGGGCTTCGCGAAACACTCACACGCTAATCCACCATCCCAACGTCCAAGATTCAAGACTCCCAACAATTGACACAAAGGGGGAGATTGTTAGGATATTTAATTTGTTGTGTCAATAGTTTAAGTCTTGAGACTTATTATGTAATTATCTTTAGCTTGGGCTTTGAACTAGAGTGTAATTATTTTATTATTAGTGATTGGGCCTTAATATACCTAGGGTTAATGTGGTATATAAGGTTTTACCAACTCACTTTGAATGTCAATCGAAGATCAAAAGGCTTACTCTTATTTTCACACACTACACACACTCAAAGGTGAGAAACTCTCCCTTCTTCATTCCATTTAGCCTCTTTGTTTCCTTGTGTGGTGCATTTCGGGACCAACAATTTGCTTTTCCTGGATGATACTCTATAGTGCAATCATAATCCTTTAACAGCTCAATCCATCGCCTTTGTCTCATATTCAATTCTTTCTGACTCAGTAGATACTTCAGACTTTTATGATCGGTGAAAATCTGAAATTTCGTACCGTATAAGTAATGTCGCCATATCTTTAATGCGAACACTACTGCCGCTAATTCCAAATCATGTGTTGGATATGATATTTCATACGGCTTTAGCTGTCGTGACGCATATGCCACTACTTTTCCATGTTGCATTAAAACACATCCCAATCCTTGATGAGATGCGTCACTGTAAATCACAAATCCATCTGTCCCTGATGGAATTGTTAACACTGGAGCTGTTGTTAATCGCTTCTTTAATTCTTCAAAACTCTTCCGACACTCTTCAGTCCATTTGAATATCGTCCCTTTTCGTAATAATTTTGTCATTGGAGCGGCTATCAAAGAAAAATTCTCTACAAACCGTCTATAATATCCAGCCAAACCTAGAAAACTACGAACTTCTGCCACGTTCTTAGGACTTTCCCATTTGATTACTGCTTCAATTTTCTTAGGGTCCACTTGAATTCCTTCGCCAGATACCACGTGGCCCAAAAATACTACTTGATCCAACCAAAATTCGCATTTTGATAATTTTGCATATAGCTTCTTTTCTCGTAAAGTTTGAAGAACAATTCTTAAATGTTGTTCATGTTCTTCTTTTGACCTAGAATATACCAATATATCGTCTATAAAGACAATCACGAACTGGTCCAAGTAGGGTCGAAAGACATCATTCATTAATGCCATAAAGACTGCAGGGGCATTCGTCAGTCCAAACGGCATAACCAAAAATTCGTAATGCCCATATCTTGTTCTAAAAGCCGTCTTTGGAATATCATCTTTGGCAATCTTTATTTGATGGTATCCCGATCTTAGGTCAATCTTTGAAAAGACCTTAGACCCTTGTAGTTGGTCAAACAAATCGTCAATTCGAGGCAACGGATACTTATTTTTCACAGTCACTTTGTTCAATTGTCTATAATCGATGCATAATCGGAGCGTACCATCCTTCTTTTTGACAAAGAGTACAGGCGCTCCCCATGGTGATACACTTGGCCGTATATATCCTTTATCTAATAATTCTTTCAACTGTACTTTTAACTCGTTCAGCTCTATTGGTGCCATTCGATACGGTGGAATAGAAATTGGTGCCGTGCCAGGTTGTAGTTCAATCGTAAACTCTGTATCTCGATCTGGTGGTAATCCAGACAAATCCTCCGGGAAAACATCAGGGTATTCATTTACCACGGCAATATCTTCCACCTTTAATCCAGACAATCGTGTATCTATAATATACGCCATATAACATTGACACCCTTTTCTTATCAATTTGGCTGCTTGTAAACTAGAGATGTGACATGCCGTCCATACATTCTTTTCTCCTTTAAACACTATATGTGTTTGATCCGAAGGAAACAATTCAATTTCCTTTTTAAAACAATCTAGTTTTGCTCGATATCGAGACAGCCAATCCATGCCTAATATTACGTCGAAATCCGTTAAGGGTAAAACTAATAAAGTCGCCTGCATCTCTACCCCATCACTGACAATTTTACATTGCGGGTATACTGTACTTATTATGACCATCTCACCCGTTGGAAGTCTAACGTTTACTTTATTTTCTAAGGTTTCGGGTTTATCATGTAATAATGATGCAAATGTTCGTGACATGAATGAGTGTGTTGCGCCTGGATCGAATAAAACATATGCATCAATATCACATATAGATAGCCTACCCGTGATTATACGTGACCCCTCTTTGGCTTCTTCCCGAGTCATTGTGAAAATCCGACCCTGTGCTGGCTGTCCATAAGCTTGTCCTCCTGAATCTCCTCTTCCTGCACCAGTGTTATACGATCCTCGGCCCCTTCCCCTTCCATGATTAGTGGAGGGTCCGCTAACTCTTGATTGCTCCACTGTAGGTTGCGTTTGCGACATTGGACAATTTCTAGCCAAATGTCCGCGTTGACCGCATTTGAAACATTCGCCAGTGAGCCATCTACAGACACCAGTGTGATTCTTTCCACAATGTTCACACACTGGTATTGGTTGAGGAACCCCAGTCCCTCGTCCAACAGTTCTTGTCCCACCCATACTACTTCTGGCAGAATCACTTGGTGTGTTCATCAATCTCGATGGATTACCAACCTTTTTAAATTTTCCGCTCGACGATTCTTCACCTGCCCTCCTTTTACTACTTTGATAGTTTTTCGATTCTGTTTCTAACTTTTCAGCACGAATAGCCGCTGCCCTTAATCTGCCATAGGATTCCATATCAGAGGGAGTGATACGATTTCTAATTGTATATCGAAGTCCTGCTTCGAATCTTCGACATTTATTTCTTTCGGTGGCAACCATATGAGGAGCATAACGGGACAGCTGATTGAACAACACCTCATATTCCCCTACAGATTTATTTCCTTGCTTAAGTTCCAAACACTCTTTTTCCTTCTGATCCTTATAAACTTCTGGCATGTACGTGTCGTTAAATTCTCTTAGGAAATCCTCCCAAGTTAACACTGGAGGTTGTACCATACTGTCTGGAACTGTTTCCCACCATTCATATGCATGCCCTTGTAAGAGCGACACTGCATAATCAAATTTCTCTTCCGATGTGCACTGCATCATAGTAAAAACTCTTTCCGTTCTCTTTAACCATGTTTCTGCTTCAGCAGGGTCCGTGGTACCCATGAAATCCACAGCACCTAATTTTCTAAGCTTATCATATCGCCTTTCACGGGGAATTGTCAGGGGATTTTCACGCTCATTATGCATAAGCGTATGAGATGAATTAGATTCAGGTACAGCCGATCTTCCTCCTCCCCCTATTGTAAGTTCATCGTGTTCTACATGCAATGGTTCACTTACTGCCCTTCTCCTAAAGATGCAAAAAGAATTTCAGGGCAGACCATAATAATACGCATACCATGCAAATGTCTACAGAACCTAAGACCTAGGCTCTGATACCATACATGTAACGTCCCGTTTTCTATTACTTTACTTGCGCAGTTGATATATTTTTCACATAAAATTTTTCGCCTTTTTACAATCATACCTTTATACATAAACGGGCGTACATCCGTTCTCGTCACTTTCACACATAATATACATATATATTCACATATCATATTTCTTATGCATCATATGAAAGACACTAATGGTTCTTATACTACATGCACACGATGAACATAGGGGAGTAGGTGAGAGTGTAGCCGGCCAACCTTGAATCCATGCTTTCGTATGAAGATGCACTCTAAGTTGCCTGCTAGATATCTACAGCAACTGTGGAAACAACTATTCAGAGTATGATCGCAACATGTTATTCTATTATACAAATCATAATCGTATCCATAGCAGAAAATTCATTTCTTTCTTTCGTTTGTTTTCCATAGACATTTCTAAAGAATATACCATCGTTCGTAGAACCCGTAGATTCACAACACTCATACTGTAAACATTTCAACTCACGTAATCATCACATAATCAATCATCGAGGTTTGTCACATAACCATAGCCCATAAGATCATTCCTGTAATCCATAGACCAATGCAAATTCTACATGATCATTATTTCTGATACTTCCGTTATGAACCTGCTAGACTCGTACTATTGACCCCGTAGGGGCCCATGCATGGGACTCTGTAACTGTAGATATATTTTTGTGTGCCTGTACAGGACTCTGTAATCCCCCGATTTGTAGGGATGTAACCATAACTGCGTATCAAGTCGTCCGATGTCGTAGCAGTCATAACGGTTTCTCTTTCTTTATTATTCATATGCAATACTATACTTTCATCTTATATGACATATAAATTCCATACACCATCGAATCACACATTTCACACCGTAGCACATTATGGCCACATAATTCACGTTCATTTCGAATATTACGTTTATAAGAAATCACCAATTTAATTTCACATAAAGCACATAAAAACAGAACACATATTGCATATCATACCACAGTATGGCTTAAAGCCTCGTTCGTTACTCGACTTTGTCCTTGCCCTTTTCAGAATTCGAACCTATTAAAATATTACTATGAATAAATATAAAATCCAGAAAATATCATGTATGATGATATGCATGCTTATATTATACATGATCCCTTCTTATTAATTATTTATTATTTTATTATTATTATTATCTGAACCTTTGCTGAATTAGCTGACTATATGCATTCTTGAATTTACTAAGTATTGAATATTCTCGTTTCCGAAATATAATATTTTAATTATGCAAGTTTAAAATTTTCTTCAAAGACTCGATCACTCCTAAGATTAATTATTACCCGTGAAACTCTTATGATTCGCTAAACTCATTTCCAATTCGCAAATTCATCATTTAGCCTGCGAAGTCTTTATTTCGCGAACTCATCGTTCAACCCTTAAATCTTTTACTTCGCAAAGTGACATTAAGTTCCTTACAAGTCGTGAAGTTAAACTAAAGTAATTGACATGTTACTTCTATTGGCTTTATCTTAACAACTCTTCATCATCATATTTATTTATTTTTCCCACGTTCAGAGCTCAACTACTAACACACATAGTTGGCCAAATATTATAATAGTATTCACAATTGATAACCTCCATAATGATTCATGAATTCCTTTTTGTCTTTTTCTTAGCACCATCTAGCAATCCTTCAAGTTAGATTATTATTTAATAATTTTCAAGCCACCTTAAGATCCCAAAATTGACCAAATTCGTGAATTCTCAATTCGCTAAATTACTTCAATTCGCGAAATTATCATTTCACCTCCACCTTTCACGAACTCCCCCTAACTTCGCGAACTCCACTTCAAATGTCTAGGGTTCGCCAAGTACTATCAACTCGTGAAAACCCTCATTTTCCATGTAATTCGCGAACTTCGTCAATTCGCACTAAACTTCCCTCTAATTATCTTAAACACTATTTCCATTCGCTAATCTCAAATCATTCGATCGAACACAATTTCTCAAAAATATTAAAAGTTAAATAAACACAAGTAGATATAAATTTTCATTAGGAAACCCTAATTTATATTCCGAATCATCAAGAATTAGAACTTAAATGAACATAAATTTATATAATTTTCCCAAGCTTTCGTTGGAGTAGTTTATCTTAATCTTAACAAATTTGTTAATTACATAAATTATCAATCCCTTTGTCCTTTCTTTTTAAAGGTTACATTAAAATAATTGATATCAGAGTTTTCCTTTATTGTCGTTGTATTAGCAACCACTAGCAATCATTTACAATAGTTTATTATTATTATTATTATTATTTTTTTATCCTTTTCATGCCATTAAGAATCCATAATTTACCCAATTCGTGACTCTCTCATTTGACGGCTACATCACCCCAATTCGCGAATCTATTGTCCCACAAACTTCACGAGTCTCACTACCAATCAACAAAAATCATTTCTACTTCACCCACTTTATGAAGTGTTTAGACCCGCAAACTTTTGTTCTCACGAATCTAAAATTCGCAAATCAACATTTCACGAATTGGCAACCTAACGAATCAACAACTTCACAAATCATCTTAACGAATCCTAAGCATCACGAATTAACACTCAACTTCACACATCCATCACTTCACGAATCCTCTATTTTCCCGTATTAACATTTCACAATCATCAACTCACAAATTAATAAACTTCAAGCTTTCACAAACACTTTTTAATCCTAAAACCTTACAACTCTCGATCAAATTAGATTTCCTTCAAGAACAATTTACTTATCATCCAAACTTTATTTATTTTCAAATCTTCAAGAATTAAACTTATACGAACTCTAAGCGAATAATATTTTCCGTGCTTAAATCTCCTAAGATATATGAATATATGAATAAAAACATAAACTTAGGGTAAGGAAATATACCTATTCCAAGCTACGTTAATAGCACCTCTTACGTTCTCCTTCTTCTTTCTAAACCCGTTCCTCCATTTTTAACTTAATGAATCAATTCTATATCCTATTCTCAAAGTTGTTATTATTTTAAATTGAATATAATATCCTAACTTGAATTGAAGTTTTGATGTATTTGTACTTTTCCTTACTCACTCATCTAATAATTTCTAAAGGACAATGATACTTACCTAATCCCTTAACAAAGTATCTCTAATATAATATTACTTTTGGTACAAAACAATTAATGATATCAACGTTTACCATTCCCTAATAAAATTCGCCACATTTCCTTAATAAGATTCGCCATATGATTACTTTTATTATTTTTTTTTAAACCAACTTCACGAATCCATACCTTTACTAACCTTCAAATTCACAATCAACTTCGCTAATCATCATTCTAGTTTGCGAACTCTTCTTCTACTTCACCTAATTCGCAAAATGCTTAAACCCACAAACACTTATACTTCACGAATCCAAAATTCACGAATCAACCTTTTACTACTCCCCGACTTCACGAATCCATCACTCTTCAAATTAACATTTCTCTAATTGTCTATTTCACGAATCCATAGTTTATTATACCTTAGTCTCTTTCATAATACTTATATACATATTCCATAAATTATTTATGCAACTGTATGAATTCATATAATGCATATAATGATGTAGATTCTGGTTTCGGTTCCTGACATTAACTACCAGAAAAAGAGACAAGCGTTTATTCACCCCCCTCTAAACGCGTAAACCGATCCTAATACTGATCGAGCAAGAAAGTCTTTTCGAAAATCAATCTACTTTAAGGAATTATCATCATTCTGAAATATTAACTATATAACATCTTTTATTTTACCAACCTTCGATAAACACAAGAACAATTCGTAAATTCTGTAAACTTTATCACTATCCAACTTTATTAAACCCTAAATCCCCAGACACTTAACAATAAACCTGGCTCAAACACCACAGTTTATTAAGGAACTTAATACTCACAGTCACAATATAAGGTCTTTGGAAATCTCCTTAACCGTACCCTTTGATGTCAAATCTATATAAATAAGATTCACACGATTATCATGCTTAGTAACTAGAAAAATCATTGACGTATAATCATACCTTTGTAGCTAATTAATTACTTCACCTTTGTTTCCTCCTCCTCCTTTCTAACCTAGTTTTAATAATACTTAATTTTTTTTTCTATATATTTTGAGAATAGCAATTAATACACCTTGTTCTGTATCTCTTTATATCTTAAATTAATTCATGACATCGATGTCTCCCACTGAAGTCATTATCTTAGCAACCTTTAGAAATCCTTCAATTAATTTATTATTTTATTCACTTTCATGCCACATTAAGATTTCAATTTTAATTTATATTAATGACCAAATTCGAAAATAATGATACTCTCTCCATTTGGAACATTTTTCAGTTCGTGAAATGCTATCCAATCAATTCGTGACTTTATCCAATTCGTGAAATGCTCTTCCCCTCTCAATTCGTAATACAACTCGTAATACCACTCTCTCAATTCGTGAACTATCGATCAACTTCACTAATCCCACTATCAACCAATGAAATTCTTTTCTATTTCACCCACTCACGAAATGCTTAGACCCACAAGTACTTTACGAACTATCAACCCCACGAAACATTAACAAGTCGCGAATCATTAACCCGTGAATCAAAATCACAATTCGCGAAACACATTTTTGTGAAATCCTATCCATTCCAACACTTCCCAAATCATCACTTCACGAATTAACAAACATCACAAATTAACACTTATATACATATTATTAATTTCATTTCAGACATCCTAACTTATTATACCTTAGTCCCTTCCGTAATACTTATATGCATATACTATGAAATTATTTATGCAAATATATGTAAATTCGTATAATGCATAGAACAATATATGGTTTTAATTTCGGTTCCTGACAGTTAACGTTCCAATACGGCCTTTTCTCGTTTAATATGTACTCGACTTCAATTAGATTGTCATCGGTTCAGTCACTTTGGTCGCATTTATTCGAGTTCGATTAGCATGTAAGCGAACTTGATTAATCTTGCCGAGTTCCAATACGTTCTCTTCGATTTCGTTTAACCCGTGCTCATGCGAGCATGTAAATAGAATTAACAATCGTCCCAAATACAGAGTTAACATTCAACCCTAATACACAGTCACAAAATGAAATACATTGTTAATTCACTGCTTCCAATTGTTAAATCAAATACAAACAGTCAATACCTTTCTAAACAATTCAATTTTTTCGTCATTCAACATCAAGAGATCATCTCTACTATCGAACATCATTAACATAGCCGCCCGCAGCATATAAATACCACACACCCTACTGTTCGAGAAAACAATACAATTGCAGCTGTAATACCAAACTCTACACAATTAAGTTTGATAAGTAAAAGAATAATACAAATGAATATTACCTGCGAACTTGTTGAGGGAACTAGCCGCATAGCTTAGATGTAAATTTAATAAGCTGTTAATTTACTCCTACGCATTGAAGCATCAGCGGTATCACCTCTTTGAGGGGTTCGAGGTATGGCATTATCGCTCTCATATCCGATTCACTTGACCGCGAGGGGTCGAAAGTCTGAATGGTTCCTTCCTTGAACGAAGCGACTAGAAGCACCCAATGACTAATATATGCCAATGGTATGACGGCAACCTCCGCTTGGTTCCAGTGGCGGCTTATTAGGCACATTGATTTCCCATTTAGTGAATTGTCGGAATGAATTGAGCAAAAAAACATACTGCTTCCATGATCCAAACCCTTGGAGCGGATAGATATTTGAAGAATTTTTTGTCATAAGCCTGTATTATGCATGTCCATTCATGAGTTTCACTCATTCTTTCCAACTCCATACTTACTGCATCCCAATTTAACAACCTCAAGTCAAGGTGATACTGTAAGTTGTTGATGCGAGGTTAGGGATAATTCGGCAATGGTATAAAAGGATCGGTCACTAACTTTGATCGTTTCTTCTCACGTTCAGGATGCTCCCGTTTTCTTAACCGTTTGTCCGTACCGCATGGGCTTGTTGGCGTCTTCTCGGCCTCGTTCATCATTACCCTCCCCTTCTCGGTCTCAATCACCGTCTTCTCGGCCTCGGTCGTCGTCTTCTCGACCACGGGCTCAATCACCGTCTTCTCGGGCTCCGTCTCGTTCGGCGTCATCTCGGCCTCGTTCATCAACTCATTCTCCATCTCGGCCGTCTCATTCAACGTCTCGGTCTCGTTCGGCGTCTTCCGGAACACTGACATATCGAACATAGGACACGGCATACATAGGACACCGCAAAGTAAATGCAAACATTGAGACCAAGACTACCATAATAGAAACTAACTAAAACAAGAAATACGTAAAACGTAAACAAACCGATTTTCCCTCCCTATGTACTGACGTATCATAGCTCCTATCTCGCTCCCTTGTCGGCCTCAGCGTCTCCAAGCCCTAATAATGGGATATAGTCGAGATCGAATAGTCAAAACTCAAAATCTATTGCGATTCATTCGATATCGAGTTTCCGACTATACGAATATTTGAACTCAAATAGATCTTCGAATCGATTATCTTTCTCAACTATTTGAAATCGAATAATCAAACTCGAACTCGATTATGGTTCATTTGATATCATGTTTTCGATTATATCGAGCTCAAAATTCGTAATACAAAGCTCAAAATCGAATTTTGCTTTGATGTGCTTCCGATTATGGTTCACCATTTTCGATTTCGCTTTGATGTGTTTCGAGATCGTTTTGTGGCTTGCAGTCAAGTTGTTCTCGTTTAGGTGGTGAGAGTAGAAGAAGTTCGATTGGAAAGATTAGGAATTTAACTTTCAATTCCTTTTCATTTAAGACGACCGTTTTTTTGTTTTAGTAGATGATGTTTTGGGAAGTTAACATTCAATCCCTTTTATCTAATGGACTTCTCAACCGATCCTTTTTATCAAATTTTATTAGGGGTGGCAAAATTTCCACGGTGAACCATCCCCGTCGGGACCCGACGCTATTGGGACGGGGAATCCCCGACCAGAATGGAGATGGGGAGTTGACGGTGATTCCCAGTTGGTGAAAGAATGGGGACGGGATGGCGATGGTAATCATGTTTCCCACCCATCCCCGGCCCCGTTTGAACAAATAGTGATTCAACTTTCGCCGATTTAATTTATTAATAAATACAAAAACTAATTTAAATCAATAATTCTCAAAGACCATCCTTTCATAATTTTTTACTTTCAATATTTATTCTTCACAATACACTCTTATTTCCATCACATATTATATTATTTGTTTTAACTCTAATATCATATTATGCATACTATATTACTTAGTTATGTTTTTTGATGAAAAAAAAATTAATTGATTGAATATACATGAATATGGGGAACCCGATCCCCAAACGGTGATTACCCATCCCGACTCAATTCATCATATGCAGTGAACTAGGTGTGGATGGGTTTAAGAATGATAATTTAATATGTCCATTACCAGTCCCGAACTCGCCCATTGTCATCCCTAAATTTTATTGATGCCAACTACGTTTAAAAGCACAAATGTTCCAAAAGATGCAATCCAAATTGCGGGTATTACATGTTTTGAAATGCATAGGAGATCACTTGCAAAGAAAACTGGAAATGCATTGGAAGAAATGGTCAGCGATTACCAAACCGAAACAGGTCGGTGGACTGGGATTCCAAGAAATCATTAAATTCAATGAAGCCTTATTAGCTAAGCAACTCTGGACTTACGCAACCGAACCTGCTGATGAGTTTTTAAAAGCAAAATATTTCCTGTAGGAAGGTTTATTTGCAGCAAAAGTTTAATTAAGAAAATGCTTCTTGGCTATGGAAATGTTAGGCTGAGGTTAGACATGTACTTCAAATGGGAACTAGGTATCAAATCGGCGACGGTAAATCAGTGGATTTGGGAATCGAGTTATAATGATTTTTAGAATTATTATTAGTAATAATAGAGGTAAAAACCAAAGGGGTATGAATGTTGACTATTGCTCTATTGCTAGTAGATACACACACGGCCCATTTAGTTTGGCCAACTTAACAATCTCGACCCAATCGTTAGGCGAAGCCCACACACCGCAGGGATTAGACTGTGTGGTGTAAATAATCTTCCACACAAGTCATCTATCTTCTTACTTTTTTCGCGATAACCCTAATTTGACGAGGTATTCAAGCGAGGTAAAACAATCATGGGGATGATAATGAAAGCTGAGATGTACGCACTATCTCTGTATCAGCAGAAGGTGATGATGCCTTGTCTCAGGAAAGATTTTCCATCGAAGATCAGCACCACGATTCATCGAAGGTGTTGATGTGTTGGATTGTGATTCTGCGTGATGTGGAAATGTGTACTTTTGCTGTATTTGAATATTCGATTCTGATTTCATTTCTGTTTGATTAATTGCTGATGTGTTACCTTTAGGGCAGTGACGTGCTCTCGACAGCAGCGTACTTTGATTGATTACAGTGCGATCCCCAAAAGTAAGCTGGGCAGAGCATCGTTTGGAAACTTCTCGACATTTGCGGCGGATGGTGATGGTGGTGCTGAGACCGTCCATGAGAATGAACCGCCGGTTCAAGGATCTGAACCCAAATCAGAAGTGCGCTTTTCAATTTGCCTTTCTTCTATGCTTTTTTTTTTTAATTTTTTTGTCTGAGAGACTACGAATTCGGATGATTTATAGGCTATTCACGTAAGTCTTAGTTTTCCCTCTTACGTATTTACTAGTATTGATTCGAAATCGTTCGAGTCCATCTGCGATTTTCATAGCATTCCTCAAAAGGTTATATTTTTTGGTCCCATGAGTTTATGAAATTTTCTTTTCGTGCCTCGTAGTGGAAGTCTTTCGAATTTGAAGAATCTGAGTTGGAAAGCGATGATAAGCTATGGAATATGTACGAGAGGTGGATAAACCACGTCAAGGTTTCGAGGAGTACGGAGGAAAAGCTCAAACGCTTCGACACGTTTAAGGCTGAAGCTCATTTTGTACACAATACGAACAAGAATGAGAAATCCTTCGAGGTAGGGCTCGGCATATTTGCAGACACTAGTCACGAGGAATATGTCAGGCTCATTTCCAATAAGGTGATTGCTGCAATTCCATTAAGGCACCATCTGATGATGGTTTGGGGGGGCCCCTGTGACGAGAAAAATTGAGAGGTAATAAAACTTTTATGTGTGATTAATATAGCAGTGCATCATTGATATTTTATGAACTCGTAGCTTGTGTATTTTTATGTGCGAAAATTAGGTGAACTGGCGAGTTGTTTATATTTTTTTTTCTTCGTGTTAATTATCGTTCTTCCATTGTAATTTAATAACATCAGTTGTCTTTCTCAATAGGTACGGTCGGGCCTTGACTCCTGAAGTTCCATGAACTGCTTTGCTATAGCTAATAATTATCAACTTCTTATTTTGGCTTATGTTTTTTTTTTTATGTGGCTGTCCAACCCAAATAAGATTTCCCTTCGTCAGATAAAAAAAATATTCTGAAGTTATGTAATGAATGGGATGGTTTGCTGTTAATGGTTTCTTTTTTCTGGTGTTTTGGTATTGGTATGTATGACTAGACTAACAGAAGATATATACTTGAGAACAAATTAGAGTTGACATTAGTGATTAAAAGAAAGATAAGAGAGGATGAGTTTTTTTTTTGCATGCTAAACCACCTTTAGAGTGTTTTTAAAAGCCAAAACTAGATAACGTTCACATAAGATAGTTCCAAATAACGCGTTTAAACTTGAGAAGAGATCTCTTTTCTTCCACACCACAGTAGATCTAAAAATCCCAAATTCGTTTAACATTTCCTCCTCGGCTCGTTGTTAGCTTGCTGTTGCCCCCCACCACTCTTCCCTCTCAGTTGCTTGTTGTTGTTGGCCTATGACTCGTCACTGTCTATCGCGATCTTGTCGCTGCTCGATGAGCCTTCAACTTTCAGCCACTCTCGACCACATTCTCTTCCTCCTCGATCTTCGTCCATTGTATATGGACAAAGTTGGGGGGAGGAGTGATTTTAAATTTGGTTTAAATTTAATTTTATTGCGCTTTGGATATTTTATTTTGCATGTTGGTTGGTATCTTACCTTCTCTCTTCTGGGAGCTTTTTAGTCTCCTTTCATAGGAGCGTTTGTCCTCTTTATGAGGTGTTTCTGCCAAAAGATAGGATTTGAAGGTTGAAGTTTGAAGATCTTGATGACTACGTTCTAGTTTACTAGCTCGATCGGGAGCTTTGATCTTGATTGTAGTTTTCTTAAGTTTCTTAGTCAGCCTTTGCAAGTTGCCTTTTGGAGCCTTTTTGAGTATTGTTCTATTAACATAGGATGTGAGTTCATTGTGTGTGTTTGTCTCCCATACGGGAGCTTTGTCTCCTTATATGGTAGTGTTTCGTCCTTTTTACGAGGTTATTGTCCCTACTGGGAATTCTGATGTGATCAGAGGGCCTTAATGGATTTGTTAATCGTGTTGTACTGTTTTATGTTGTCAAGCTATAGTTTGGAAAAAAAAAGAAAAAAAAAATTGGAGAAGAACCGGGCAACCGTTCGAAAAGCACATAACTGCATGAAATCAATTTTCTCTCCCTCTCTCTCTCTCTCTCTCTCTCTCTCTCTCTCTCTCTCTCTCAAGAATGAAATCCACTTGTTAGTTCTATCCCCAACCGTGTCAAAAGGGAGTGGAAACTTGGTCAATTAAAAGAAGGGAGTGAGAGTATTTTTATTAAATGGAAGGCATCCGATTAATTAGATAAATAATTATTTCTCTAACCCACTTTTAATTAATTATTTACATTTTTATCATTTATTATTTTTCCTCCATTTCCAACCACCATCGATCGATCAAACAAAACAACCTCTCATTTACTCCATCATTTCATTCCATTAAGCGAATCTTTAATCTTCATATCAGATCTTAGGCATACAATGAAAATAGACACAAACGACTACGAAGCTACTAAATAAGAAAAAAATAAGTCTAAAGGGAAGAAAAAAAGATCACTAAGGTGGCGGGGGAGAGGGGGGTCTCTGCCGAAGGTGCACCCGCGATTGACCGCGTTTTCCATTTCTCGAAGGGCCAGATCATATCGCTGTTTCTTTTCGCGGTACCGACGGTGGGCTTCCTCGTTCAGTCGCTCGTACTCTTCCTGTTGGCGCCGAGTTTCTTCGTTATAGCGCCGGGCATCTTCATCGCGTCGCAGCGCGTCGACCTTCATGCGCATCATCTCCTGGCGCAGTGTTTCGAGGTCCGCTGTCGACTCCGGATGACTCGCCCTGGCAATATCCGGATGAGTAGTTGCCGCCGATCGTGTCTGTCTCCACCGAGTGCGGGCCCTCGATGTAGAACTGGTCGGCGGGGACGTCGCCATGGTCCGTGTGGCCACGATACATCTCGTGCTAGACGTACACCTTGTTCGCTCAGGTCCAGCGGGCGCCTTCACGAGTATCTTCATCTTCACTAGCATTTCCTCGTTAAGGGATTGCGCCAGCTGACTACCTTCATCTCGGGTGGGTTTTCTGGCCACATTTGTAGTCCCTGTACGACCTTGGTGACATGTGCTAGAGCTGAAAGTTTGGGCCGCGGCCCATGGGCCAAACCGGCCCGACCCGATAAAAAGCAGGTTTGGGCTTATATTTTAGCAGCCCGAAAAAAATCGGGTCCATTGGCCCGACGGGCTAATGGGCGACGGGCCAAAAAACCCGACGGTCCGCGAACCAAACCCAGCCCGCTAGGTTTATATATTTTTATTTAATTTCTATTTATCATATTTATAAAATTCAATTATAATATTTATATAATTCAATTTGATATGTAAAAAATAATATTGTTTTGATAAATCTATGGGATATAATTTTTTTTTATAACTATGTATTTATAATAATGTATATAATAATAGTATAAAATAATAATATTGTATATAATAATAGTATAAAATATAAGTTTTTTCAAAAAAATAAAAGATTTTGAAATAAAATAATAAATGAATTAAAAAATTATGCCCATTAGCCCGACGGACTCGGCCGGCCCATGACATAATGGGTTTGGGCCTAATAATCTTGAGCCCGTTAATTTTGGGCAAGCCCGACCTGACCCGATAAAAATCGGGCAGCCCGCTCTTATCGGGGCCGGGCGGGACAGTCTGCCCAATATTTCAGCCCTAATGAGTTCCCCCACGTCTATCTTCCCACGGCTTCTCGCTTCCGGCTGAGCACTGAATGCATGGGCCAGCGCCATCCCCAAATTGACTCGTTCGCCTCGCTGCATATTGGCCAGGTAGAAGAGGTCACGGAGAGTGACTGCTCCGTGCGAATCGCCCCTCGGTGTGAGCGAAGTCGTCAGGAGACGGTGGATGTAACACAGTCCTGGGCTCCTGAGCGACGACGCCTTCGAAGTCTGGACGCTGAAGTCGGGCTCGCCGGGTTGTGTAATTTCGGCCCAGCAGGCCTGTCGGACCATCGGGTTCTGGAGGTACTCCTTGTAGTGATTGTCTGGAAATGGTCCGTCGCGCCCGAAGTATGGCACCGACACTCCAAGCGCCCGACAAAAGTCATCGACGCCCACCGTTTGCTCGTCGTTGAACGCCCGGAAATTGACCATATTCACGCCGTACTCCTCGTGGGAGAAGGTCGACAGGAACTCTAGCGTCAGCTCCTTGTACGCCTGTTCATCGATGTTGAAGAAGGTGGTCCATCCGCTGAGCGATGTGTATTGGGCGACTTGCTGGTCGATGTGGTGCTTCGCCAGGGAGTCATGGTCAATTTGGTCCATGGGATGAACTCCATCGCTTTCAGCCTGTTGTACCGTGCTGTCTGGGCCTCATCAGTGAATTTCTGCATAGCAGCTAGGAGTGTCGGGTCACGCAGGGCAGTGGAGCGGCTTCGACCCATAGTACCTAGCAAACACATGTGAGCTCATAGAAGATATATCAATTAAATTCACGACAGCTCGACTCGACCAACACAGCGACAAAAGATACATACTATTCAAGAACGCATGAAAATTTCAAGGAGGCATTTTGTCTAACAGGTAACGGGCAAGTCAATCTATGAAACTCAAGTTCGAGGATCGACCAACCAAGCGCATTCCTAGAAGTAGCATGATGAATTAATGCGAAATAAAACAGAAAAAGCACAAATTCGCCAAAAATATCCAAAAATCCCCAAATTTGAAATTAGGGTTCCTCAACCCGAAATTCAAAATTAATGAATGAAATCAAGAAATTAAGCCTGCCCAACGAGTTATTAGCACGTATCTGACCAATAAAGAGCAAAAAACACCAAATTAAACCAATTCTCGGAAACCCCCAAATTTCAAAAACTAGGGTTTGTCATATAAAACGTCGAAATTCAAAGTTACATTCAGCGGAGTAAGCATATCCATGACAAACCTAACGCATCTTAGACAATGGAAAACCATATTCATACCCAGATTTAGCCAAAATCGAAGAAATCCCACAAACTGAAACGTAAGAGGGTTGGAAAAGATTCATATCTTTTGAGCTTAACCGAGTTTAATTCAAGGTAATGTGGTTTGACCGGTGTTGGGTGGCGGTCGGCGTCGAGTTGTGGCGTTGATAGGTGGTCGATGGTGATTTTTTGGGTGGTGGTGGGTTGGGTGCGATAGTGAGATAGACGAAGATAGAGGGAGAAAAGAGAGGGGGAGAGAGATAGAGAGGGAAGAAAGCGTTTTTAATTTTTTTCTAGGTAATTCACCTTGACAAGCGGCAGAAAGTGCCACTGGGTGCAGTCACAGCCTCGAAGCTTAAGCTTCTGGCCGCGACAAAGCACAACGAGGTACTTCGATTTTTTTTTTTTTGTTTTTTAACGCCCGTACCAGTCATGGCCGTGAGGTTTACACCTTGGGCCATGACTTGAGGCAGAAAAAAGCTCGAAAAGATCTCGCTTGCTGTCACGGCCGTGACGGCTTAAGCCGTAGGCCGTGAAACGTGGTAGTGTATGAAAAGTAATTTGTCACGGCCGTGAGTCCTTAAGGACATGGCCGTGGATTGTTTTTTTTCTAAACTAGCTAATGTCTATAACATAAATGAAAATACCTGAGTTGCCACCCAAGAAGCGCTTCATTTACCGTCTTTAGCCGAACGTATCTTTGTTCGCTTAGGACGGGTGGAAGTCCACGTAGAGCACCTCTTTTTTGCTCACGTCTTCCTCTCATCCATGATAGTGCTTCAACCTGTGACCATTGACCTTGAAAGTACCCAGCTCCATACCCTCGACAGTACCGTAAGGGAGACTAAGGGTGAACGGTCCCGTGATCTAAGTTTGCCGAAAAAAGTCTAAGTCGAGAATTAAAGAGGAGGTCTTGGTCCCCTTCCTGAAACTCTCGCCTTTGCGTGATTTTCTTGTCATGATAAGCTTTTGAGCGTTCCTTATATATTCAAGCGTTATTGTAGGCCGATAAATGCCACTCGTCAAACTCGTTGTTGGAGTTGCCGCTTTCTGCTGGCTTTTCCTAAATCAAGATTCAAGGAATTGATCGCCCAATAAGCCTTGTGCTCGATTTCTACGGGAAGGTGGCACGCCTTCCCATAGACTATTCTGTACGATTTAGTGCCTATGCGTGTCTTATATGCAGTCCTATATGCTCAAAGTGCATCATTCAGCTTATTTTCCCACTCCATAAGGTTCCCTTCTATGGTCTTTTCTAAAATGCGTTTCAACTCACGATTTACTACTTCGACCTGACCGCTAGCTTGGGGTGGAAAGGGGTGGATAGGCTATGTCTAACACCGTAATCTCTAATGTACGTGCAAACTGGGTGTTATAGAAATGAGTGCCTCTATCACTAATAATGCACCTAGGCGCCTCAAAACGTGAAAATAATGCTCGTAAAAATCTAATAACTACCCTAACATCATTCGTGAACAAAGCTTGCACTAGGCCCACTTGGACACATAATCCGCAACGACTAGGATGTACTTGTTATTATAAGAGCTAGGAAATGGACCCATGAAGTCTATACCCCATACGTCAAAATCTCACATACCAAAATGAAGTTCTGGGGCATCTCGTCGGTTTTCGAGAGATTACTTGCGCGTTGACACTGATCACAAGTGTCAACGTACCTTTGGGCGTCTTTGAAAATCATCGGCCAGTAAAATCCGCTCTCAGCACCTTCTGAGCGATTCAGTTGGCTGCGTAATGTCCTCTGGTCGGTCCGTTGTGGCAGTGCCTCAGAATCTGTGTCGTCTCTGAGAAGGAGACGTGTGGCGCCCCGCCATCTACTACTATTATCTTACACTAACTTACGTGACTAAATAGAAATATAAATATATTACATACGAAATACCGATATAATTTTTCATTTTACATAGCAAACCATACACTGCTATTTTACAATACAAACATTATTCTAATGTTTTACATACAATACAAACATATTTTACAAACACTGCGTAATTAACATAACACCCGCCACACAGGTCGCATCCATGTACACACCACCCTCAAAAGTCACCGGAAGTTCCAGAAGGACCAGCCTCGTCTGTCACAGGTTCACGTACCGTGTTCACTGCGTCTACAACACATAAAACATGGGATGGGATATAAAGCTCAGTAAGTGGAAATATGCATGTATGCACGTGTCAACTAACAAAGGCATCCGCGCCCATACTTTCTAATACTCACATACTCATATCTCTTTTATTATTTTTCTTCATTTCCTTCTTATTTCTATCAGGCCCATAGCTAACTTACTACGCGCACCACCATAACATGAGCTCAAATCCTATACGGATAAAAATACGATAGTTGGCCCACTCTGGCTAGGACAAAACTAGGGTTTATCTCCAGTTTTTCCATTCACCAGGTCGCCCCTCTATCTGATGATCATCCTTTTTCTACTGCGGTTGCCTTCCCTGGCACTCTGGCTTACGCCATGTGTCTCGTCCAGGTGACCCTCGTCCGCTACCTAAATAATTTAGGTACATACATTCGACGGTTTTACCCCCGTCATGGTGCCTTTGTAGAAGTAGCTATACTATGACTCATTCGTGAGTCTACTTCAAATACTAATATCGTCAAACATATTTTGTTCTCAGACGATTATATACTGTGCATACTCATACCACTAATCTTCACATCATTCATGTATGCACATGTTCATGTCACGTAAAAATGCGATAAATGTTTACCATGCAAAAGCATATCGAAACATTTCATGTCATAAGTCATAACCACAAATTCTCATCAAAGCACATAGTCACGTAAGACAAGTACATATAACACAAATTATGTATTATGTGTTGTAGGTGAGATTCCCACTTACCTGACGTCCTTAAGCTAATCGCTAACCGGTCTGTTGAGTTTCCTAAAATATCGTCCTTTAACCACAAAAAGACCATAAAATCAGTTTATATATTATATTAGTTGACTACGTAAATTTTCGTTCAGAAATTCCATCAAAAAGAATATTTGCCTATACCGTAATTTGCCCATGAAGACACCGAGAGGCAAATTATAATCCGGCGTTACAAGAGACTATGCCCGTTAGACTCAGAATATTTTTCTCATTAAATGGTGTAATTATATCTTTTCTCTCAAATTTTTTTTCTCTAAAAGTTACTGTTCATTCGTAAAAGTTACTGTTCATTCGCAAAAGTTACTGTTCATTCGCAAAAATTACTGTTCATTCGCGAAGTCACTGTTCACTTCGCGAATTCACTGTTCACCCGCGAAGTTACTGTTCACTTCGCGAAGTCACTTCACACACCTCAATTCACAAACCTCATTCGCATATCTTCAGTTCGAAAAAATTCAATTCGCACTCCCTAACTTCGCGAACCTCACATGTAAAATCCGCGAACTGATTCACAATTCGCAGACTACAATTCGCAAATATTTACAAACGAAATTCACGAACTCACTGAATCCACAAAACTTCACACAGTTCGCGAAATTTCTTCCAACTCGCGAAACTCTCAATTCGCGAACTAATTCGCGAACTACTAAAAATTCGCGAACTCTCATTTCACGATCACGCAAACACTGTTAATACCCAGAAACTTAAAACTTTCGATTAAAAATCCATTTCCTTCAAGAACACGATGAACATCTTAAAAACTTCAAAATATATTTAAACCCTTTAAATTAAAAATCTGTATAAAACCCGGGCAAATCTAACTTCTCACACTTAGAACATATTAAATCATAATTAAAACGTAAAAGTTAGAGTAGAAATTTATACCCTCTCCAAGCTTAACTCTATCTCCGTTGTTTGAGTTCTTCTTTCCTCTCTCGATTCCAAACTCTTGATAGTTAGCAAGTGTTTATCTTTCTTATTCTACCACTTGCACGTAATTATTGATAAAAGACAAAAGATCTTAACCTAATACTTACTTTTAATTACGTAACATATATTATCATATTACTAAAGTGATTTCTCTTTTGACTCAGCATTCTACACAATAATTTCTCAATTCGTGAAATTAATTCCCTATTCATGAAGCTTGCTCAATTCGTGAAAAATACTTCACGAACTCAAACACTTCGCGAACCTTTTAATTCGCGAAGTCTACCTCACACATTCATAATTCGCCACTTAAAATTGGCCCGTGAAAATTCTTATTTCACGATTCGCGAATCTCATAATTCGCCGACGTCCTAATTTCACATAAGCACATAATATATAGATATAAAATATGAAATCAGTTAAACACATAATATGCATGCAAATTTATTGGCCGACTTACTTACCGGACCCGAGTATTACATTCTCCCCCCTTAAAGAGGATTTCGCCCCCGAAATCAGGTTAGTTGAAACAATTCTGGGTAGCGACTTCTCATATCATCTTCACGTTCCCATGTAGCTTCTTCCACTAACTGATTCTGCCATAATACTTTCACTAATGGAATCTCTTTATTTCGTAGTCTCTTAACTTCATACATCAAAATTTCCACTGGCTTCTCTTCATAACTCAAATCTGACTGAAGTTGGTGATGCACAAATTCGTTACTTATTACATGGTTCGGATCAGCAACATATTTTCTCAGTGTTGACACATGAAAAACATCATGAACTTGTGCTAACGAAACTGGTAACTCCAGTTGATAAGCTACCTCGCCAACTCTTTTGATTATCTTGAAAGGTCCAATGTATCTTGGGCTTAACTTGCCCTTTCGCCCAAACCGTTTTACGCCTTTCATTGGAGATACTTTCAAAAATACCCAGTCATCAATTTCAAATTCTAATGACCTTCGCCTTTGGTCTGCGTAACTCTTCTGTTGACTTTGAGCCGTTCGCATTCTCTCTCGTATTTTTGCTATTGCCTCGGTCATCTCTTGAATCATGTCAGGCCCTAACATCGCACGTTCGCCGACTTCATCCCAATGTATAGGAGATCGACACTTGCGTCCATACAAAGCTTCATACGGTGCCATACCAATAGTCGCATGATAACTATTGTTGTAAGAGAATTCAATCAATGGCAGATATTTACTCCAATTCCCCTTGAAATCCAAAACACATGCTCGTAACATGTCTTCCAATGTTTGAATGGTTCGTTCGGATTGACCATCAGTTTGAGGATGATAAGCCGTACTGAAAGACAACTTAGTCCCCATCGCCTTCTGTAAACTCATCCAAAATTTAGATAAGAACCGTGAATCTCGATCTGAAATTATCGATAACGGAATTCTGTGGAGTCGAACAATTTCTTGAATATATAATTCTGCATAGCGCTCCATGGAAAATATCGAACTTATGGGTAGAAAATGAGCTGACTTGGTTAATCGATCGACTACAACCCAAATGGCGTCATAGCCTTTTACATTTCTTGGTAAGCCAACGATGAAATTCATCGTAATATGATCCCACTTCCATTCAGGTATCGGCAAAGGCTGTAATGTCCCCGCCGGTCGTTAATGCTCCGCTTTTATTTGTTGACAAGTCAGACATTGACTTACGAACGTCGCAATGTCTCTTTTCATTCCCGGCCACCAATAGTTTATTCGTAGGTCTCGATACATTTTTGTAGCCCTTGGATGTACCGAATAGGTTGTGGCATGTGCTTCCTTCATTATAGTTCTTCGAATTTCCGCATTATCAGGTACGTATAAACGGTCTTTATAATATAAACTTCCATCATCTTGTATCTTGAAATCCGATGCATGTTGTTCCATTTGAGTGTCTTTGATCTTCAAATAAAATTCATCTTCTTCTTGTGCCTTTTTAATTTGTTCCAGTATTGTCGGTTGTAAAGTTAATGCAGCCAATTTCGCTTCAACTTCTCCCAATTGTACTACCTCCACTTCCAGTAGATGTAATTCTGCACTTACAGCTTTTCGGCTTAACGCATCTGCCACCACATTTGCTTTGACTGGGTGATAACTGATCACACAATCGTAGTCTTTGACCAGTTCTAGCCACCTTATTTGCCTCATATTTAATTCCTTCTGAGTGAAGAAATATTTCAGACTCTTGTGATCCGTGTAAATTTCACAACGCTCCCCATATAAATAATGTCTCCAAATTTTTAGAGCGAACACCACTGCGGCTAATTCCAGGTCATGAGTGGGATAATTCTTTTCATACTCCTTTAATTGTCGAGAAGCATAAGCAACCACATTTCCATGTTGCATTAATACACAACCTAGGCCATTCCTTGATGCATCGCTGTAAACCGAAAATCCTCCAGTTCCTGATGGTATTGTAAGAACTGGAGCTGAGGTAAGTCGCTTCTTCAATTCTTGAAAACTTTGCTCACACTCCTCACTCCAATGGAATGGAACATTCTTCCTTGTTAACTTCGTCAATGTTGATGCAATCTTTGAGAAATCTTTAATAAATTTTCTGTAGTACCCAGCCAAACCAAGAAAACTCCGCACTTCCGTGACATTGGTTGGTTGTGGCCAATTGTTGATAGCTTCAATTTTGCTAGGATCCACAGAAATTCCATCTCCAGAAACAATGTAACCTAGAAATGCAACTTGACTCAACCAGAATTCACATTTCTTGAACTTGGCATATAATTGGTTTTCCCGTAATATTTCAAGAACTTTCTTCAGATGCATTTCGTGTTCCTCCTTCGTCTTCGAATATATAAGGATGTCATCGATGAATACAATGACAAACTTGTCTAAAAATTGTTTGAACACCCGATTCATTAGATCCATAAATGCCACTGGCGCATTAGTCACCCCGAAAGGCATGACTAAAAATTCATAGTGTCCATATCTGGTCCTGAACGCCGTCTTTGAAATATCTTCTTTTCGAACCTTCAATTGATGATACCCCGATCGTAGATCTATTTTTGAAAATACCGTGGCACCTTGAAGTTGATCAAACAAATCATCTATTCTTGGTAGGGGATATTTATTTTTGATTGTTATCTTATTCAACTCTCTGTAGTCGATACATAGTCGCATTGACCCATCCTTCTTTCGCACAAACAGAACTGGCACTCCCCAAGGAGAAAAACTGGGTTGGATAAATCCCTTCTGTAATAAATCATCCAACTGTTCTTTTAACTCTTTTAATTCAGCTGGCGCTAACCGATATGGAGTCTTTGAGATTGGAGCAGATCCTGGTATTAAATCGATCGTAAATTCGATCTCTCGATCTGGTGGTAATTCTGGTAAATCTTCTGGAAAAAACATCAGGAAAATCTCATACCACGGTCACCTCTTCTAATTTCGGCATTGAACGATCCTCTGATTTTATCGCGAAAACTAGATAAGCTTCGCATCCCACCTTGATCAAACGTTGCGCCTTTGTCGCTGAAATTCTAAAAATATTACTTTCCTTGATTGTTCCCACGAAACTGAAAGGCTCATTCTCTTCAATATTGAACGTAACTGTCTTGCAATTACAGTCAATGACAGCTCCATATTTCGATAACCAGTCCATTCCAAGAATCACCTCATAGTCGTTCATCGGAATAACTATTAAATCAATAGACAATTCTCGTCCATTCACTATCACAGGACAATTTCTTAAAACCAGATTGGTTCGCATCGCAACTCCATGTGGAACAGTCACATCATATTTATAGTCAGACAAGTTAGGTGTAATCCCGAGTCTCGTCATATACTTAGTGGATGCAAATGAATGCGTGGCTCCTGAATCTACTAATATGGACTTGATGTATAAGTAGAATACCTGCAACCACAGACGGATTAGCCTCCGCTTCCTCTGAAGTCAGCGTATACACTCTAGACGGTACAGCTGGTGGTCTCACTTGATTCATAACTTGACCTTCTGGTGCATTCTCTGGACATGCTCTCGCAAAATGTCCCGTCTTCCCACACTTGTAACAAGTAGCATTTTGTGAAAAACATATTCCCAAATGACGTCGTCCACATCTCGCGCAAATTGGTATTGGTGCTGGGGGTCTCCCCTGGTTAAGATTTTGTTGTTGTGGTGGTCCAGGTCTGTTCTGAAAATTTTGCTTCCCGCCTTTAGGAATGAATTGCCGTTTCTGATTTCCACCCCTCCAATTTGCTCCTTGTACAAACTTTCGCTTTGCCTCCTGAGCACGAATAATTCGTGTCTCAGCCTGTTCTGCCACCATCGCTCGCTCCGCCACCTGAGCATATGAAGCTCCTTGTATTCCAGCCATATTAACGTCGCGATACAACTCTGGCTTCAGACCCTCAAGGAATCGTTCGACCTTCAAAGCATCAGTGCTCACCATATGAGTCGCGAACCTTGACAGTTGTTCAAACTTTCTGATATACTCAGCCACAGTCATCATCCCTTGCTTGAGATTGATGAACTCATTCATGCGCTGAGCTCGCACAGGTGCAGTAAAATATTTGTTCCTGAACAGCTCCTTGAAACATTCCCAGTTCATTGTGGTAGGATCTTCAATAACTTGTATGGTGTCCCACCAGTGACCTGCACTTCCTCGTAGTAAAAATGCAGCACTCAGAACCTTCTCATTCTCAGGGATTCTGCTATGTTGGAACATGCTCTCTAAAGTTCTAATCCAATCCTCAGCAGATGTTGGGTCAATGGCATCTTCAAAGATAGGAGGGTTCAGTCTGCGAAATCTTTCACCCACAACTTCAGCTTGATTAGCCTGAAAGACTCCATTGTTTCTTGCCCCCTCAGAGTTTCGCTGCTGAATCAACTCTTGAATCTGTTGAGACTGCTGACGAACTAACTCGGTGAGCTGAAGGATAGTCGAGTCACGATTGTCAGTCGGATTTACATTTTTGCCATCGTGATTGTTTACCCCGCTGCCTCCCCTCTGGTTCTAACCATGTTGTTTCTCTTACCCTAACAGTCCCTAAGGCCAATAAATCATGCGATGCAAGAAATTCATAATATCATATAACTTACGAGCAAGGCTGTCTTCCGCGCTTTTGAGTGTGTGTACATGGACAGTCTACAGAAACTGCAAACCGAAGCTCTGATACCAACCTGTGGCGCCCCGCCATCTACTACTATTATCTTACACTAACTTACGTGACTAAATAGAAATATAAATATATTACATACGAAATACCGATATAATTTTTCATTTTACATAGCAAACCATACACTGCTATTTTACAATACAAACATTAGTCTAATGTTTTACATACAATACAAACATATTTTACAAACACAGCGTAATTAACATAACACCCGCCACACAGGTCGCATCCATGTACACACCACCCTCAAAAGTCACCGGAAGTTCCAGAAGGACCAGCCTCGCCTTTCACAGGTTCACGTACCGTGTTCACTGCGTCTACAACACATAAAACATGGGATGAGCTATAAAGCTCAGTAAGTGGAAATATGCATGTATGCACGTGTCAACTAACAAAGGCATCCGCGCCCATACTTTCTAATACTCACATACTCATATCTCTTTTATTATTTTTCTTCATTTCCTTCTTATTTCTATCAGGCCCATAGCTAACTTACTACGCGCACCACCATAACATGAGCTCAAATCCTATACGGATAAAAATACGATAGTTGGCCCACTCTGGCTAGGACAAAACTAGGGTTTATCTCCAGTTTTTCCATTCACCAGGTCGCCCCTCTATCTGATGATCATCCTTTTTCTACTGCGGTTGCCTTTCCTGGCACTCTGGCTTACGCCATGTGTCTCGTCCAGGCCTCGTCCGCTACCTAAATAATTTAGGTACATACATTCGACGGTTTTACCCCCGTCATGGTGCCTTTGTAGAAGTAGCTATACTATGACTCATTCGTGAGTCTACTTCAAATACTAATATCGTCAAACATATTTTGTTCTCAGACGATTATATACTGTGCATACTCATACCACTAATCTTCACATCATTCATGTATGCACATGTTCATGTCACATAAAAATGCGATAAATGTTTACCATGCAAAAGCATATCGAAACATTTCATGTCATAAGTCATAACCACAAATTCTCATCAAAGCACATAGTCACGTAAGACAAGTACATATAACACAAATTATGTATTATGTGTTGTAGGTGAGATTCCCACTTACCTGACGTCCTCAAGCTAATCGCTGACCGCTCTGTTGAGTTTCCTGAAATATCGTCCTTTAACCACAAAAAGACCATAAAATTAGTTTATATATTATATTAGTTGACTACGTAAATTTTCGTTCAGAAATTCCATCAAAAAGAATATTTGCCTATACCGTAATTTGCCCTTGAAGACACCGAGAGGCAAATTATAATCCGGCGTTACAAGAGACTATGCCCGTTAGACTCAGAATATTTTTCTCATTAAATGGTGTAATTATATCTTTTCTCTCAAATTTTTTTCTCTAAAAGTTACTGTTCGTAAAAGTTACTGTTCATTCGCAAAAGATACTGTTCATTCGCAAAAATTACTGTTCATTCGCGAAGTCACTGTTCACTTCGCGAATTCACTGTTCACCCGCGAAGTTATGTTCACTTCGCGAAGTCACTTCACACACCTCAATTCACAAACCTCATTCGCATATCTTCAGTTCGAAAAAATTCAATTCGCACTCCCTAACTTCGCGAACCTCACATGTAAAATCCGCGAACTGATTCACAATTCGCAGACTACAATTCGCAAATTTTTATAAACGAAATTCACGAACTCACTGAATCCACAAAACTTCACACAGTTCGCGAAATTTCTTCCAACTCGCGAAACTCTCAATTCGCGAACTAATTCGCGAACTACTAAAAATTCGCGAACTCTCATTTCACGATCACGCAAACACTGTTAATACCCAGAAACTTAAAACTTTCGATTAAAAATCCATTTCCTTCAAGAACACGATGAACATCTTAAAAACTTCAAAATATATTTAAACCCTTTAAATTAAAAATCTGTATAAAACCTGGGCAAATCTAACTTCTCACACTTAGAACATATTAAATCATAATTAAAACTTAAAAGTTAGAGTAGAAATTTATACCCTCTCCAAGCTTAACTCTATCTCCGTTGTTTGAGTTCTTCTTTCCTCTCTCGATTCCAAACTCTTGATAGTTAGCAAGTGTTTATCTTTCTTATTCTACCACTGGCACGTAATTATTGATAAAAGACAAAAGATCTTAACCTAATACTTACTTTTAATTACGTAACATATATTATCATATTACTAAAGTGATTTCTCTTTTGACTCAGCATTCTACACAATAATTTCTCAATTCGTGAAATTAATTCCCTATTCATGAAGCTTGCTCAATTCGTGAAAAATACTTCACGAACTCAAACACTTCGCGAACCTTTTAATTCGCGAAGTCTACCTCACACATTCATAATTCGCCACTTAAAATTGGCCCATGAAAATACTTATTTCACGATTCGCGAATCTCATAATTCGCCGACGTCCTAATTTTACATAAGCACATAATATATAGATATAAAATATGAAATCAGTTAAACACATAATATGCATGCAAATTTATTGGCCGACTTACTTACCGGATCCGAGTATTACAAGACGCATCGCCGTATCACCTGGTCCGCACATTGCCTGAAAAATACGGATCTTTCCAAAAGTAGTACTTCAAGTCAGGAAAGAATTTCTTCTTTTGCTGACTTGTGTACTCCTTTGGTAGGACCCTCGCAACAAGGTAGTTAGCATAATCTGCAAACCAAGAAATATCGTCACTTACCGCTTGCATTGAGTACAAGTGCTCATCTGGGAATCTGTCGTGTATTGCCCTTCAGTCCTTGTGGTATATTTTGGACTCCTCTAGTCAAGAGAGGTGATCCACCGCCAGATTTTCTGCACCTTTCTTGTCTCGTATCTCTATATCGAATTCTTGAAGAAGTGGATCCACCTGATCCGGCTTTGCTAACAAGTACTTAAGAGCAGAGTGGTCAGTAAAAACAGTAACCTTAGATAAGATAAGATATGACATGAACTTGTCGAAAGCGGAAGATGACGTCTAACAACTCCTTCTCAGTGTAATTGGCTTGGGTTGCGTCTAGCGTCTTACTCGCGTAGTAAATCGGCCCCAACTGCATAATCACTAGCATCGCACATTAGTTCAAAGGGCAGCCCTCGGTCGGGGGCAACCATAATAGGCGCTGCGATAAGTCGCTCCTTAAGTAAATTAAAAGCATGCAAGCATTCATCACTAAACTCAAACGGAGCATCTTTTCCTAGAAGTCTAGACATAGGTCGTGCAATCTTTGAAATATCTTTAATAAACCTACGATAAAATCAAGCATGTCCTAGAAAACTCCTAATCGACTTCACGTTCGATGGATGGGTAATTTTTCTATCGTTTCTAACTTACCTCGATCCACTTTGATTCCTTTAAAGGAAATCTTATGGCCCAGCACTACGCCATTCTCGAACTAATGAAATGACACTTTTCCCAATCAAGTGCTAAGTTTGTTTCCTCGCATCGAGCGAGCACGAGCTTCAAATTAGACAGGCATACATCGAACGACGAACCAAACACAGAAAAATCATCCATAAATACCTTCATTACCTCACCTACCAGTTCATCGACTATGGCCATCATGCATCGCTGGAAGGTGGTCGGGGCATTGCAAAGACCGAATGGCATCCTTTAGTACGCGAACGTCCCGAACGGGCAAGTGAAGGTGGTCTTCTCCTGATCCTCTCACGCTATAGGAATCTGCAAGTATCCTGACAAGCCATCAAGAAAACAATAAAACGGGTGACCGGTTAATTTTTCCAACATCTAGGCAATAAACGGTAAGGGAAAATGATCCTTTCTCGTGGCATCGTTCAACTTCCTCTAATCGATGCAGACGCGCCACCCAGTCACGGTCCTCGTCGGGATTAATCCATTCTTCTAGTTGGCAACGACCGTCATGCCTCCCTTCTTTGGGACCACTTGGACCAGGGTGACCCATGCGCTGTCTGAAACGGGATAGATCATCCCTGCGTCTAATAGCTTGATCACCTTCTTCTTGATGACGTCCTTAAATGTTGGGCTTGAGTCGCATTTGACGTTGAGTGACTGGCTTGAAATCATCCTCCATGAGGATCTTGTGCGTACGGTAGCTCGGGTTGATACCCCTTATGTCGGATATCTTCCACGCCAAGTCCTTCTTGTGCGCCCTCAACACGTCCAAGAGCTGGCACTTCTGCTCGCCGTCGAGGCTTGATGAGATGATGACTGGCAGCCCTCCATTGCTGCTGAGAAATGCGTACTTGAGGTGGTCGGGCAGCGGCTTCAATTCTAGGGCCGGTGGCTCCTCGACCGAGCTCTTTTCCTTGTCCTCTTTGCTGCTCTCGTCCATGGCTATGATGGGCTCGTCGATCTCCTCCCCATACTCATCGATCGACATAATCGTGTGCATATCCTGCTGGCCAACATGTGACAGACCTTGCACAGAAAAGAGGAAATCGTGCTCAAAGACATCTAAAAAATAACATTTATCATCTTGCTCGTTACTCTTTTCTCTATCTATCGTCAAAGTCAGTGTCCCATTCCTAACATCTATCATGGTCTCTCCCGCAGCTAAGAATGGTCTACCTAAAATCAAGGGAACATTTTCATCTTCTTCCATATCTAAAATAATGAAATCAGTAGGGATCACAAATTTTTTGACCTTGACTAGGACATCCTCGATAACACCTCGAGGGTACTTTAACGATCTATCGGCTAATTGCAGGCTCATCCTAGTGGGACGTGGTTCACCTAATCCTAAGCGCTTAAACATGGAATATGGCATTAAATTGATGCTAACACCTAGATCAGCTAGAGCACGATCAAGTACTAAATCTCCTAAAAGTAAGCAATAGTAAAACTCCCTGGGTCCTTGAGCTTTTTTGGCAGATTGCTTTGGAGTATCGCCGAGCATTAGGGATTGTGGAAATATGTTCGAGCTTCCTTCTGTTCGTCAACATGTCCATCAGAAACTTTGTGAAGCTGGCATCTACATAATGGCTTCAACAAATGGTAAGTTAATATGCAATTTCTTACACATACTCATAAATTTACCAAACTGCACCTCATCCTTGTCCTTCTTCAATCGAGCTGGGTAAGGGATCTTTGGCTGCTATGGCTTCACTTGTGGCCGTTGGATATCCTTCGCCTTTTCCTTTTCGGGCTCGACCTCCTCCTTCTCAGCTTCGCCCTTCTCAACATCAACGCCTCTGGTTTCCTCCACTTCAGGTTTGTCATGGCTCTCGAAGTTGGTGCTCTCCTTCGCCTTCTTCTTGGCGGGCACTTCTTGCAACTCTCGTCCGTTTCTCAAGGTTACAGCCTTGCAATACTCCTCTCGGTTCGGCGCGGTATAGCTCGGACGTGACCCTGAGTACGCCCCGCCAATTGTTTCACCATCTGACCCACCTGTTGCTCCAGCTTCTTGAGCGAGGCATCTGTATTTATGGGCCCGCACGTCGTTCGCTTCCATGTACTCCTCCATCTTCATCATTCGATTCTCATGGGCTGCGGTGGTTTGTTGAAGTTTGTGAGGAGCGTCTTCATCATGTCTTTCATCCCCCTCATATCATCAAATCCCCTTGTGAGTGCGTTCTGATAGTGTCATTGAGCCCCTCGTGGAAAAGTGATGTCTCCGTCTTCAATCTCAGCACCTTTGACAGTGGGAAGTAATGGCCAATGAAAGTGGCTTGCAGCTCCTCCCAAGTAGTGATTGAGCGAGGTGGAAACATCTCCAACCAGTCCTTCGCTCTGAATTTCCGTGAGAATGGAAATAGCATCAGCTTGATCGCATTGCTCGAGACCCCATTAATTTTGATGGTTTCTGTCACTATCAGGAAGGCCTTCAGGTGTGAGTATGGATCGTCATCTGGATTCCTTCAAATTGGGCCGTCTGGAAAAATCATCTGAAGCCAGGAATGCTTCAGCTCGAAGTTGTTGTTCTCGATTGGTGGAATAACAATCGCAGACTCCATACCGTTGAGTGCGGCGTTCTTGAGCAGATCTTGTAGTGATGGCTCCTCCTCGTGGACTGGTACTCTGTGATCCGCCATATCTCGTTCTGTCTCCGTTCTATCTACGGATGTCTCCTCTCGGGAATTTTCTGCCGACTCTTGAGAAGTGTCCTCTGAGTAACTAACTAACGCTTCGTGCGAGTTACTGTTGAGCCTTCGGAGTCGTCGTAACCTACGTTCGAAATCTGGGTCAACTTAAAAAGTGGGACCCAATGGATGGCTTCGGGTCATTCACCGTTGAATTGTACCTTCAATAGACGGAAACAAAAAGATCAGAAAATAAGAAATCGACACGTAGAGGAAATAATGAAAGTAATAACGACTAAAAGATCAAGTAAAGCAAATAGTAAAGAAAGCAAAGAAACGTGGTGTGCTACTATAAATTGCAAGTGCGACAAGTGATACAATAAAACAAATACTTAATTACTATCACCAGCGTGCGATAGGCAGTGGACACATCGTAGTGCAGTAAAGTGAATAAACAATTATCAAGCACGAGGAATAAACTGATTACTAGTAATGACCTATCGACTCGATATCTAGCCTAAATAAATACGCAAGTTGTTTATATCACGAACTAACCTAACAGATCAATCCTGAACAATGACGATTCAAAGAACACGACTAAAACCGGTGAGAGTGTTTTCAGATAATAAAGATGTGCTCGGGATTTGAATCTCGCTAGGTACTATCGGTTAAGACAATAAAATTGCTCCTACGTGATTAAGACTAATCGCAGTAATTTCCTACCCACTCACGAATTTTCTGTCGCCCTAAACGCTCGCGGGGATATAAAATTCAATAATTACTAATGGTGAGGATCGAGTATATGCTTTTGTCCTATACTCGAATCCTATCCTCTATGAACGGCCTAGTCGTTGTTTAGCAGTCGCCCTAAACGATTTTCACACGACCACTTTAACACATTGACATATTAAAGCGAAGAAATAATTTCATAGATAGATAAATAGTCATAAACACGAGTCACGATAAATTTATATCTTAACTACGAAGTTACCGAGCGTTCATCTACTCCCAAACACATCCGGAATTTAGCTACGCATAACTGATGGAAAAATGACAAAAGAAATAAGGAGCGAGGAAGAAAGACTCATGATTTTGAGTACGGATGGATCTGGGATAATCTCAGTGAAGGATCTTCGTTCTTCATTTACTTCGGCATGCAATTCGTCGTTGATCCGTCCCTTGCGCTTTCGTATTGGAATTCTGCGTTCTTGGCGACTCCTTTTTGTCTCTTGATAAACGTATTCTTAATACGTTTATTGTTATGTTTATTTGGGGATATTTTTGTTTATTCCATGCATTTCTTGGCTCTATTTACACCCATTTAAATATTGTAGGACCTTCGAATGGTTCTCGATCGAAAAGAAACGAAAACGAGGCGAAAACGACGAGAAAACGGCGAAGTATGAAGCTGCCAGTCAAGAGTAACGGCCGTGACTTGCCTCGAAAGAGGCCGTGAATGCGGGCAGAAAGCATAAGAAGACTTACTCGTCGGATGTCACGGCCGTGACTGCTTTGCAAGTAACCGTGAATCACGGCAAAAAAGGCACGATTCAGCACTAGGCTCAGTCACGGCCATGAACTCCACTCACGCGGTCGTGAACAACGACAGAATGACAAGTCAAACTTTCTGTTGGTTGTCACGGTCGTGACGAGCCAATGCAATAGGCCGTGAACAAAGGCAGTATCTCAAGATCGAAATGTCTGTTGGGAGTCACGACCGTGACAGATCATGCACGAGGCCGTGACCTGTAACCAAAAGTCAAGATTAGGGTTTAAGCCGCCATCACGGCCGTGAATCCTTATGCAAGTGGCCGTGAAGGGTTTAAGAAATGCAGAAAATCAGGCTAAAGTGTCCTTTCACGGCCGTGAATCCTTATGCAAGTGGACGCTCCAAAATTCAGGTTTAAGGCCCAAATTCAATGCATAAAAGGGGAGTTCTTCTCAGAACTCAACCCTAACCCTTTAGAGAGCCGAAAATAGAGGAAAGAAGAGGAAGAAGAACCCTAAAAGCCACTTTGATCCTTAGAAGCTCAAGAGGTAAACCAACAACGAAGTTACAACCGCGGAACGAGAGCTCCACCTCAAAGACGTCCCGACTCATTTCTCAGGGAAGATTTATGAGCTCTTTATATGCATTTCTAATGATAATCGTTGTTGTGTCGTCCAATATGAGTGGCTAAACCTTTTATGTGTTTGGGTTTAGATGAACGTTGGGTTATGTCGTAGTTAAGTCGTTGGATAATCGTGAACACGTGTAATCTGGCTATTTATTGTTCTATGAACATGTTTCTTTGTATCAATATGTCTATGTGTTGATATGAATGTGCGGTACATCGTTTAGGGCGACAGCTAAATAACGATTTAGGCCATTCGTAGACACTAGGATCCGAGTATAGGGCGACAGCAAATACTCGATCCTCGCTATTTAGTGATTATTAATCTTGGATACCCACGAACGTTTAGGGCGACAGCAAACTCGTGAGTGAGTAGGAAATTACTGCGATTTAGCCAATAACACGTAAGAGCAATATTCTGTAGCCCTAGCCGACAGCACCTAGCGGGATACGAACCCCGAACACATATTTATTATCTTCACTTACTCATACATTTCCTAGTTGTGCTCTCTTAGTTATTTTTATTTGATTAGATTATTCCATTAAAATAGTCATAGCATAAATCAATCCCGTTATTTACATAGGCTAAATATCGAGTGATAGGTTATTACTAGTGGTCTAGTTATTCCTCGTGTTCGATACTGGATACTCGCTATAGCTATTCTATAAACGATAGGTACACTGCCTATCGCGCGTGGTACTAGTTATAACATATTCGTTTTAATTATTACTTGACGTATTTGCATGAACATCTGTTTAATATATTAAAGTACACGCTGCCGATCATCTCTCTATGATTAGGGTTGTGATATGATAGGTGTCCCTTCTTTCTGAATCGAATTTGGGCTTTTATACTGATTTTTGCAAGCTTCACGACCTGGGACATGGGCCTCACGGCCGTGACGATCATTGTATTGCTTCACGTGCTCTCTGCCCTGTGTCATGGCATGTGACATGATCCGTCACGGGCGTGACAGTGACTTGCGGCAAATGACATCGCTCTCTGCCCTCATTTACGGTCTGTGACATGATGAGTCACGGCCGTGACATATTCCAGTACTGGCTTCTGCCTTGCGCCACGGCCTGGTGCGGTGCAGTCACGACCGTGACTCTGTACTGTCGTTTCGTAACTTGCCCGTTTTGCCTCGTTTTCGTTCCGTTTTCGCTCCTTTTTTCGCCTGATAACCGTCCTAAAGTCCTGAAATATCAAAATAGGCTTAAATAGAGCAAATAAATGCATAAAATGACTACGAAACTCTATTATGATCCAAATATATACTGCAATAAACGTATTTTTTATCACTCACTAAGTCATTGACTTCCCTCTATATCAAGTTCAGCCACGAAAGTCTATCAACCCATCAGAGTGGAAGTCATAACTATCCATTTGTATTAAGTTTCAACCAACTTTATCAAGTTATACTATAATGTTATAGAGGTATGTTCTTTCGAAACTTAAATTTATATCTCTAACTAGGCGAAACAAGTTTAAACCTAGGATTAGAATTAAAAAAAAAACAAATTTAATTAGAATTTTGAACTCGATTGCCTATAACCGAGATCAATTAGAATTCATGGAGTTTGATATGATGGTTAATGTAACGCACCGTTTTTCTTTTTCCGTATTTGGGCAGCTCTAACATTTTTCACATAAAATTTTCATTTTTCTTTTGCTTTCATAACCAAATCTTTAAAAATAACAGAGGCGTACATCTGGTCTATTCACTTTAATACATAATATACATACGATCACACGTAACTATTTTCGCGTCGTATAAAATTTACTAATGTCCCTTAACCTATATGCATACGATGAACTCTGGGGAGTAGGATGAGAGCGTAGCCGATCGACCTTGAATTCATGCATTATGAGAAAATACCTTCTACGATGCCTGCTAATTATCTACGCAACCGTGGACAATATTCACTGAGTATGATCGCAACATGTTATTCCATAAATATCATAATAATAAAAACTGTAACCGAAAATAATTAACTTCCAGTGATAATCACATAATAAAATCATAACAATAAATCTTTTCCCTTCTATCAAAATACACGTGAACTATTTCTTCTTATTTCCCATCTATCACCATTGAGCATAAAATCATATAATCAACGTTCATAAATTATTATCATAAGTTTCTAACTTTATCATCATATGTCTTCATGTACCAATCGTTCAAATTCCACCAGGTCATTTACACAAATAAAATGTAATAAAGCAACAATTCCTCTCTGTAAATTTTCACTTAGACCATCTTAAACACGTATTCCATTGTAACTATTTTAGCAAATAAGCAAATTCTTTCCATTCAAATTCACGTAAACAATTTTATAAATGTCATAACATTCCAATTACATATATTCCTTTCTATCAAGTCATATAAACTTCTCATTTTCACCGTCACTCCAATCACAAAATCACGTAACCATTGCTCATAAAACATTTCCATTCACAATACCGTAGGATCCATAGATCGTATATAAGTAACATAACTGTTCCTTTCAATCATATCCATAGATTTTATGCAATACTATATGCTCGTGTACAGTTGATACTCCCGTTATAAACCGACTAGACTCGTACTACTGACCCCGTAGGGGCCCATGCATGGGACTGTAACTGTCAAATTTTTATGTGCCTGTACAGGACTCTGTATACCCCTAAGCTGTAGGGTAAATATCCCCCGATTTGTAGGGATGTAACTGTAGAATGTAGTCGGAGGCCATAGCAGTCATAACGGTTTCTCCTTTCGTTTCAAGCAATAGTATACATGCAACCTTGTATAACACGTATATTATAATTTCATCGAGTCACATATATCACATAAAAACACATTGTAGTCATACCATTCGAGTCAAGGATATCACGTAAAAACACATAAACCGTACAATTCTAGCCAATTCCATGTAAAACAAAAATCACAAAGTTATCAATAATTCAATTCACATAAGGTACTTAGAAAGAACCTTCGATCAATCATAACCGTTTCTCTGTTCTCTATTGCATATATGCACATGCAATGCCTTTAACCTTATATAACATATACTCCGTACAAGCCATTCGCATAATTCACATATCCACCCATTATAGTCACATAGATTCAATCAACTTTGTGTACCACTTATATTATTAAATTATAAATCAATAATTTCATATAACACATACAAATATGTAAACACATAGAAAACGGAACACATGTTGCATATCTTATCACAGTATGGCTTAAAGCCCCGTTCGCTATTCAACTTTATCCTTGCCCTTTTCGGAATTCAAACCTATTCAAATATTATTGTCGATAAATATAAAATCCATAAAATGTCATAGATGATGATATGCAAGCCCTATAATGTATGATCCCTTCTTATTAATTATTTATTATTTTATTATCATTATTATTTTCCAAATAATATTTAAACCTTTGCTAATTAGCTAACTGTTTGTGTTCTTAAATTTACTAAATTTGAAAAATTCTTGTTTTCCAAATATAATATCCTAATTGTGCAAGTTTAAAATTTTCTTCCGAAACTCATCAATTCCAAAAATTAATTATTACCCGTGAAACTCCTATGATTCGCTAAACTCATTTCCAATTCGCGAAGTTCATCAACCCGTAAACTTTGTACTTCGCGAATTCATCATTCAACCTGCAATCTACTTCCAATTCGCTTTCTTAATTCGCAAACTTATTCCAAGAACTCATTATTCGCCAACTAATTTACGAAGTCATCATTTCACATCCACCTTTCACGAACCCTTTCAAACTTCTCGAACCTCACGTCAAATGATTAGAGTTTGCTAAATACTGTCAACCTGTGAACCCTTAAACACTATTTTTATTCTCTAATCCTAAATCATTCAACTAACCATAAATTCTCAAGGATACTAAAAGTTAAATGAACTGTTGAGGATAATCGCACTCAGACAACACTCAGACCTCACGTAGATTGATATCTAACCTATCGTGATGAATCGAAGCAAATTGAATCGGATTTAGCTGAACAGAAACGAAAATCAACACAGATATTACGTGGTTCAGCTACGATGTGTAGCGTACATCCACGGTCCAAGCACCGATCCTTTATTTATACGAATCACAGGATTTTACAGAGCTCACGCCACTCTACAATTTCCGTGTTATCAACTTTCCCTCTCTTTCACTCTAAGAAAAGTTACATGCAGTAGAATGTGTTCGATCACACACTAAAACTCTGTTTTAAACCTGAAGTTCAGCTCCCTCGCGTGAATACCAGAATTAACGGTCGCTTCTAACATTTGCTGAAGGAAACGTTGATGGAAGCGGCGACTTCATAAGTGACTTGTTTTCCCGCCAGCGATTCACCCTTAGTTTATTAAACGTTTCCTTCATTTCAGCGTTTTCTTCTTCACATCGAGCTCTAACACTTCAAGGATCGTCAGTTGAGCTCATATCAGTCTGAGTTTGTGAATCACCCTCACAAATCTCCACCTTGATTCATCAACTCAGGCATCGGCACTTGGGACTCATCCTCCCATGCTCAGGGAGAATCTCTGCACCCAACCAGTCCAAGCAATAGTCAAATTTCCTGCTTGGAATCGGCTTAGTGCACATATCTGTTGGATTGTGGTCAGTCGAGATCTTTCTCACTGTGATCTCACCCGACTCTATCACCTCGCGGATGAAGTGTAATCTGACATCTACATGTTTCGTTTTCTCATGATAGACACTGTCCTTGGCAAGATGGACAGCTCCCTGGTTATCACAGAATACCTCAATCCTCTGTTCTTTCCTCATTAACTCAGCTGTTACTCTTCTGAGCCAAATGGCCTCTTTAACTGCTTCAGTCAGAGCTATGTATTCAGCTTCTGTCGTCGATAAGGCAACCACCTTTTGTAGTGTGGCTTCCAGCTTATTGCAGTCCCACACGCAGTGAACACATACCCTGTAAGAGACTTTCTGGTATCCAAGCAACCTGCATAATCTGAGTCTGCAAAGCCACTAATCAGATTTCTATTTTCACCTGAGAGTGGCTTTCTCTGCTTGTATACCAGTCCGTTATCTATTGTTCCTCGTATGTATCTCAGAATCCATTTCAAGGCAGTCCAATGATCCTTCCGAGGTTTTGCCATGAACCTGCTAACTACACCGAGGGAATAAGCCAAATCTGGTCTTGTGCAGACCATAGCATACATCACAGATCCAACAGATTTGCATAAGGTATCTTTTTCATGTACTCAGCTTCTTCTTCAGGTACCTCTTCTGTTCCTTTACTCAGCTTTAAATGGGCAGCCAAGGGGGTCACAACTGCCTTTGAGTCACTCATCTCAAACCTCTCCAGAACAGACCTTAAGTAATCCCTTTGATGAAGCTTCAGAAAATTCTCAGACCTATCTCTGATGATCTCCATTCCTAGTATCTTCTTGGCTGGCCCGAGGTCTTTCATGTCGAACTCAGACTTTAACAGCTCCTTGACATGATCTATTTCCTGCTTGCTTTCACTTGCCACAAGCATATCGTCCACATATAGCAAAAGATAGCAGATATTTTGACTCTGCTTTCCCTTAAGGTAGATACAGGGATCATACTTACTTCTTTCAAATCTGTTTCTGAGCATGAACTGATCAAACCTCTTGTTCCATTGCCTGGGGCTCTGTTTCAGCCCATACAATGATCTTCTCAGCCTGCATACTAGATTTTCAGTACCAGCCTTTACATATCCTTCAGGCTGGTTCATCAGTATAGTTTCTTCTAAGCTTCCATACAAAAAAAGTTGTTTTTACATCCAACTGCTCCAGTTCTAAGATGTACTGAGCTACCAGTGATAGCAGCAATCTGATGGACCTTTGCTTCACCACAGGAGAGAAAACCTCATTGTAATCTATTCCCTCTTTTTGGGTAAAGCCTCGGGCTACTAATCTAGCTTTATACCTGACATTTGAATCTGCTTCCAACTTCTTTCTATAGATCCACTTGCAGCTTATCAGTCTTTGGTTATTCTATCTTTCCACCAGCTCCCAGGTATTATTCTTCCACAGGGAAGTCATCTCCTCATCCATGGCAGATTTCCAATGCTTCCTCTCGCAGCTCCTAACTGCTTCCTGGTAAGACTTAGGCTCTTCACCAAATTCTTCAGCCATTATGAAAGCAAAAGCAATCACATCTGCCTGACCATAACGTTGAGGAGCCCTGGTTTCCCTCCTAGTTCTATCCCTGGTTAACATGTAATCAGAAAAATCATCAGCTCCTGATCCTGAGGGTGCTCCACCTTCAGAGTTGATCTCCTCTTCCTCTTCTGGTGATTCCTCCTCATCTCCAGATTCTTCTTGATGCTCCCTCAGAATCCTAGGAGGCTCCACCTCAAGATTGACCTTTCCCAGGAAATCAGATTTAACCAAATTTTCTTTACCATATGAGTCTGGTTTCTGCAATTTTCCCATCTCAGACTCTGTAAAAACCACATCTCGACTGAAGAAACATCTTTTCATCCCAGGTTCCAAACTCCAAAGCGTATACCCCTTAACTCCTTCAGGGTATCCAATGAAAATGGACTTAACTGCTCTAGATTCCAACTTGTCCCTTTTTATGTGTGCATAAGCAACACACCCAGACACTCTGAGGCGTTCCAAGCTTGGTCTTGAGCCTGTCCACATCTCCTCAGGTGTCTTGCATCCAATAGCTGTTGAAGGGCACCTGTTAATCAGGTTGCAGCCGTAGCTATAGCTTCTGTCCAAAATGATTTTTGTAGGCCTGCACTGATTAACATGCATCTAGTCCTCTCAAGCAAGGTTCTATTCATCCTCTCAGCCAATCCATTTTGCTGAGGAGTGTAGGGAATAGTTCTGTGCCTTTTTATCCCTTCTTCCTCACAGAATTTGTTGAAATCATTTGAGCAGAACTCCAAGCCGTTATCAGTCCTGAGCACCTTGACCTTCTTCCCTGTTTGGAGTTCCACAGCCCTCTTCCAGACCTTAAACCTTCCTAGTGCCTCATCCTTAGATCTCAGCATAATTGTCCACACCTTCCTCGAGTAGTCATCAATTATGCTCATGAAGTATTTAGCTCCACCATGGGATTGCACAGTAGCTGGTCCCCATAAGTCTGAGTGCAAATACTCCAAAACAGCCTAAGAAGTGTGTCTTCCAGTTTGGAAACTAACTCTGCGTGACTTGCCAAGTACACAACTTCCACAGAATTCCAGCTTATCTAACTTCTTTTCTCCCAGTAGCCCTTGTTTAGAAAGTTCAGTGAGTCCCTTTTCACTCACATGGCCGAGTCTTCTATGCCACAGGGTTGCCAACTTGTCTCCTGTTTTAGCTACAGATGCAGTTCCTACCACAGTAGATCCTAGCAGTGAGTAAACTCCATTTCTCTTAACTCCTTTCATCACAAGCATTGAGCCCTTGAATACCTTCATCTGCCCATTCTTTGTGTCAGTTTCATAACCTAAGTCATCGAGCATTCCTACTGAGATTAAATTCCTTCTCAGTTCAGGGATATACCTCACTTGCTCAAGAGTTACCTCACACAGTGTGCATCCTCAATCTGACTTGTCCAATTCCCAGTATTCTGCACGGTGTGTCATTCCCAAGCAGTACTCTGCCTCCCTCAATGCTCCTGAAGTTCATCAGCCATGACTTGTTGGATGCCATGTGGAAGGAACAGCCTGAATCCATCAGCCACTCCTTGTATTTGTCAACCTCCACCACATTCAACACCTCTGCTGGTTCATAGCCATCAGAGACAGCTGAAGCCTCACCTTGCTCCTTTATCTTTGGAGGCAGACCTTTGGTTTTCTGGGGGCAGAACCTCTTAATGTGTCCTTCTTCCTGGCAGTGATAGCATTTCACCTTCCCCTTGGTTTCACTCTTGATTGTGACCTGCTCTTCTTTCCTTTCTTTCCCTCTCGTTTCTCCCATCTTCCTCTAACACTTAAGCTCTATGCACTCACCATTGGTTTAGCCTCGCTCTTGTTGTTCAACTGCTTCGAGTGTATTGCAGACAGAACATCTTCCAGTGACTGAGTTTCATTTGCATACAAGAGTGTTTCCTTAAAGTGTTGGTAACTCCTGGGAAGGGAACAAAGGAGCAGCAATGCCTGGTCTTCATCATCTATCTCTACCTCAATGTTCTCCAAAGCAAGGATCAACTTACTGAACTGATCAATTTGCTCGTCAATTGGCTTTTCCTCGGTCATTCTGTAAGAGTACAATGACTGCTTCAAGTACAGTCGATTTGCCAGGGACTTTGTCATGTATAGACTCTCCAATTTCAGCCACAATCCAGCAGCTGTATCTTCCTTAGAGACCTGTCTCAGGACCTTGTCTCCCAGGCTCAGAATGATCGTGTTGTGAGCTCGTTCGATGATCGATTTTTTATCAGCTGCACTTAATTCTGCCGGCATGTTCTTCTCATCCTTTAGCGCTTCTATCAATCCTTGTTGAACAAGTAGAGCCTTCATCTTCAACCTCCATAGGCTGAAATCATTCAGGCCAGTGAATTTCTCCACTTCAAACCGCGATGAACTCATCCACCTCGATTCTGTTTCACGAATTCACAGATTTTTTGCCTCAGCCGCGTGTCGTTCCACACTCACCGCACCAGTTGTTGAGGATAATCGCACTCAGACAACACTCAGACCTCATGTAGATTGATATCTAACCTATCGTGATTGAAGCGAAGCAAATTCAATCGGATTTAGCTGAACAGAAACGAAAATCAACACAGATATTACGTGGTTCAGCTACGATGTGTAGCCCACGTCCACGGCCCAAGCACCGATCCTTTATTGATACGAATCACAGGATTTTACAGAGCTCATGCCACTCTACAATTTCCGTGTTATCAACTTTCCCTCTCTTTCACTCTAAGAAAAGTTACACGCAGTAGAATGTGTTCGATCACACACTAAAACTCTCTTTTAAACCTGAAGTTCAGCTCCCTCGCGTGCATACCAGAATTAACGGTCGCTTCTAACATCTGCTGAAGGAAACGTTGATGGAAGCGGCGACTTCGTAAGTGACTTGTTTTCCCGCCAGCGATACACCCTTAGTTTATTAAACGTTTCCTTCATTTCAGCGTTTTCTTCTTCACATCGAGCTCTAACACTTCAAGGATCGTCAGTTGAGCTCATATCAGTCTGAGTTTGTGAATCACCCTCACATGAACACTAATAGATATAAATTTTCATTAGAAAACCCTATAAATTTCGATCAAAATTATGATTAATCACAACCGAAATAACTTCATAAAAAACCCTCACCTTTTCCAAATCTTCAAAAATTAAAGATTACATGGAACATAAGTTTATACAAAAAATTTTCCCAAACTTTCGTTTGATTACTTTGAGCTTGTCTTCTTTATCTTAATCTTAAAATTTCGTTAAATGATTATGACATAAATAATTGATCCAGTTGTTCTTTATTTCTTTATGCTGCGTTCACTTTTAGTGATAGGAAAATATAAGATATAATTATGTTTGGATTATTTAGCACATGAGTTATCCAAAGACATGTTCACTTTACAATATATAATCTAAGTATTGTTTTCAAAATTACAAAAGTAACCTTTAACTCATCACTACATAGTTTTAAAATAAATTATTCTTATGAATGTCGAAAAATATAAGATATGCATATCAATTTAATCACCATGAAACAAAGAATAAATTGGTGTTGTTTATTTGTTTTTATCTTATAAATTACATGAAATAAAGATGAAATTATGATATGATGGTATAAGGGTATTATAGTCTTTTAATAATAATAAGGTTTGGATTAGTTGTATCGGCCCAACCCATCGGAATAATCAAACCGGGCTTGATTGATTATAAGAACGGGCCGATGATTTATTGCGGGCTTTAATACGCGCACTTTATTTACAGTGAACGGTATTACATTGGATATCTAGCTCTTTATCCTACTGAGGGCAGCTGGGTAGGTTGTACAGTGAGTGTATAACTGAAGTCTAGTGAACCTTCCTTGCGGGAAGAAGGGGAGACGTAGGAGATTTATCTCCGAACTTCCAGAAACAAACCGGTGTCACTTTGCACATACACAAACACATCTTACCTCTTATCGGTCTTGGTTCAAAACCGACCGACTTGCTTCCGCACAAATCACAAACATAAAAATATCAAGTACCGGTATTAACCCTAACAGGTTAACTACCAGAAAAAGAGACAAGCGTTTATTCACCCCCCTCTAAACGCGTAAACCGATCCTAATACTGATCGAGCAAGAAAGTCTTTTCGAAAATCAATCTACTTTAAGGAATTATCATCATTCTGAAATATTAACTATATAACATCTTCTATTTTACCAACCTTCGATAAACACAAGAACAATTCGTAAATTCTGTAAACTTTATCACTATCCAACTTTATTAAACCCTAAATCGCCAGACACTTAACAATAAACCTGGCTCAAACACCACAGTTTATTAAGGAACTTAATACTCACAGTCACAATATAAGGTCTTTGGAAATCTCCTTAACCATACCCTTTGATGTCAAATCTATATAATATATGATTCACACGATTATCATGCTTAGTAACTAGAAAAATCATTGACGTATAATCATACCTTTGTAGCTAATTAATTACTTCACCTTTGTTTCCTCCTCCTCCTTTCTAACCTTAATACTAAAAGTTTTAATAATACTTAATTTTTTTTCTATATAATTTGAGAATAGCAATTAATACACCTTGTTCTGTATCTCTTTATATCTTAAATTAATTCATGACATCGATGTCTCCCACTGAAGTCATTATCTTAGCAACCTTTAGAAATCCTTCAATTAATTTATTATTTTATTCACTTTCATGCCACATTAAGATTTCAATTTTAATTTATATTAATGACCAAATTCGTGAAAATAATGATACTCTCTCCATTTGGAACATTTTTCAGTTCGTGAAATGCTATCCAATCAATTCGTGACTTTATCCAATTCGTGAAATGCTCTTCCCCTCTCAATTCGTAATACTACAACTCGTAATACCACTCTCTCAATTCGTGAACTATCGATCAACTTCACTAATCCCACTATCAACCAATGAAATTCTTTTCTATTTCACCCACTCACGAAATGCTTAGACCCACAAGTACTTTACGAACTATCAACCCCACGAAACATTAACAAGTCGCGAATCATTAACCCGTGAATCAAAATCACAATTCGCGAAACACATTTTTGTGAAATCCTATCCATTCCAACACTTCCCAAATCATCACTTCACGAATTAACAAACATCACAAATTAACACTTATATACATATTATTAATTTCATTTCAAACATCCTAACTTATTATACCTTAGTCCCTTCCGTAATACTTATATGCATATACTATGAAATTATTTATGCAAATATATATAAATTCGTATAATGCATAGAACAATATATGGTTTTAATTTCGGTTCCTGACAGTTAACGTTCCAATACGGCCTTTTCTCGTTTAATATGTACTCGACTTCAATTAGATTGTCATCGGTTCAGTCACTTTGGTCGCATTTATTCGAGTTCGATTAGCATGTAAGCGAACTTGATTAATCTTGCCGAGTTCCAATACGTTCTTGTAGGGATTTTTTCAGACCCAATTCCAGCCCAAACCCAACCCGGTATAAGCTTGTGGGGTTCCTCTCTAAAACCAATTGGCAATAGAGGGAGTGAACCCACAAGCTTATAAACCCATCATTTCCATTTCATCTAACCGGTGTGGGATGCCAGTTTGCATACCCAACAAACCTCCCCTCAAACTCAAGACCACACAACGGGCCTCCCCTTCGACGATTATCTGCCCCAAGCGCTTCTCCGCAATCACTGCACCAAGTGCTTTCTCCCCGGCAGATTTACCAATCGTCCCTCCAGGGGCCGGGGACACACCACTCACACCGTATCCGGGCTAGAATTTTTCTCATCTGCAGGCACCCTCACGCCTTCGTCCACGCTCACCGCACCACTTGTTGATCGAGGACCGCCGATCGACTCGCATTTGGACGTGCTTTCAGTGTGTGTATCACTCGTGTATCGATTCGATCGTTTCGCAGCTCAAACAATCGAAAAACAGAGAAGAAAACTCACACACACGAAAACAGATTTAACGTGGTTCGGCGCAATCTTCGCCTACGCCCACGGACCTAACCGAGCTTCTTTTCATTAAACCACCAACACGAAAGTTACAGCCCTCTCAGCACTCTACAACTCTCATGTTTACACCTCACCGTGGTTTTCACTCTACAGTAAACTACGAGCTCGGAAAGATAGCTAGTCGAAACATAAACTCTGTTTTTATACTGCTGAAGATCATGAATTAAGTATGCTGCCACATCTCCTATGCTTGTTCACGTGAACCAGCTCAAGCAGAATGCGACTCTATAAGTGAAACTGGCGACTTTGAACTGGACCGTCCGATCTTCATCTAGCGGTCCAGATTATCAATCCGCGTCATCACATATCATCTCATCTAGGCCGTTCATCGCTTCGCGCCTCATCCGATGGCTGACATTAAATGACAGCCCTTTAAATCTCAGCCATTGATCTGCGCGCCAGATGATCCTACGGCTCCTGCTCGTCGACTTCTCTTCAGCTTATTCCTCCTCAGTTCAGCTTCAGCTCTTCACAGGTTCGACCTAGCTCCTTCTCCGGCGGCTCCCGGCGACTCCGGCGAGTTTTCCGGCTAGAATTTCCCAACAAACTCCACCTCGAGACGGCAAACTCGCAATCTCAACTCCCGGAATTCGTATCGCAGCCCTATCTCGCCCGGAAATCCGCCCCAACTTCCGCCAAAAAACCAGCCCCGTCAATTCTGCTACAACAGAATTTCCCGTCGACTTTCACCGGCTGTTTTCAACCCCAGCCACCGCATCTCCTCCACCCTCGAGCTCACCCGCTCTTGTGGCCTGAGACTGCTATCCATCCGAGGTAGAATCGCCTCCACTTCAATCCCGAGCCGCTCGCAATCGAGCTCCAAACACAGCCATCCGGAGCAGTTTTCTGCCAAAGCTGCTCCAACCAAGGTACTTTCCGACCTTGCTCCACCTCGATCCGAGGTCACCGTGGCTTCCCTCGACCACCAATCGAGCCACCACATTCCCTAATTCGTGTAGGACCGGTTGCCTCCCCTGGACAACCCACCGAGACACGAAAATCGCGCCTCCGAAACCAGCCGAAAACCAGCTTGCTCTGTCTCCGTCGTTGATCCGTCTCCCGCAGTTCTCGCGTTGCTCCGGCTGTTCTCCAGCCTTCCCGCCCACACGAGGTTCCTCCTAACCTCTAGGTCCAACCTCGTGTCACCTAGGATCCCTGAAACACCTCTCCCGAACCGCAAAACGCCCCGGATCGTCACCGATTCACCCGACAGCTTTCCCACAAGCCTTTCCCGAGTCTTCGCCGTGGTTTCAACCTCCGATGCGCTTCCCGTGGCGGCCTGCGACACCTCCACCTGCATCAGAGCCTCCTCAAGCCTCTTCCCAACCGAAACAAGCTTGAGCCGCAGCCTAGATAGGTCCAAATCGCGTAACCTATCGAAATTCCCCAAATCGAGCCTCTTGCGGTCACTCCCGGGAAAACAGCTCCGTTCTCCATGCTCACCGCACCACTTGTTGATTCTTGCGCCGTTAGGTTCGCAATTCAGCGATCTTTCGTGGGTCTATGTGAAATGAATCAAGAACTACGATCTTGAAGGTGATCGGATCGAAAAACAGAGAAAGAAAGGGAAAAAGATAACACAGCTTTTACGTGGTTCGGCCTGACTTTCGGCCTACGTCCACGGACCAACAAAGCTCTTTTATTCCAAACCGAAAGAAGGGATTACAAGCTCTAAACTTCCTCTCCAACTTTCTAGTTTACATCACACGCTAACTCTCTCTCTACAGAAAGATACAATCGCTCTAAGTCATCTACTTCACCACTCGAATTCTGATATATATAGAACTTGGCAGCAGTAACTGCTTTCAGCTGCATGCTTACTGTACCACGCGCTACACCATAACTAATAAAAGCGTATAACACTTTTATTAGTTATAAACATATCCCAGCCCTTAGATCATTAGCCCATCAAATCGAACGGTCCACATTAAACAGCAAAATACAACATGGCTTCAAGACTTCAACTCTGCTTCAGCTCATTTCACTGCTTCATCATTCGATCATCCTCATTATGGGCTAATATCTATCAGATTTGTGGCTTTATACTCAACAATCTCCACCTTAAAGTCACAAATCCCAATCGCCCTCATGATCTCCACGCTCACCGTACCATGTAGGGATTTTTTCAGGCCCAATTCCAGCTCAAACCCAACCCGGTATAAGCTTGTGGGGTTCCTCTCTAAAACCAATTGGCAATAGAGGGAGTGAACCCACAAGCTTATAAACCCATCATTTCCATTTCGTCTAACCGGTGTGGGATGCCAGTTTGCATACCCAACAGTTCTCTTCGATTTCGTTTAACCCGTGCTCATGCGAGCATGTACATAGAATTAACAATCGTCCCAAATACAGAGTTAACATTCAACCCTAATACACAGTCACAAAATGAAATACATTGTTAATTCACTGCTTCCAATTGTTAAATCAAATACAAACAGTCAATACCTTTCTAAACAATTCAATTTTTTCGTCATTCAACATGAAGAGATCATCTCTACTATCGAACATCATTAACATAGCCGCCCGCAGCATATAAATACCACACACCCTACTGTTCGAGAAAACAATACAATTGCAGCTGTAATACCAAACTCTACACAATTAAGTTTGATAAGTAAAAGAATAATACAAATGAATATTACCTGCGAACTTGTTGAGGGAACTAGCCGCATAGCTTAGATGTAAATTTAATAAGCTGTTAATTTACTCCTACGCATTGAAGCATCAGCGGTATCACCTCTTTGAGGGGTTCGAGGTATGGCATTATCGCTCTCATATCCGATTCACTTGACCGCGAGGAGTCGAAAGTCTGAATGGTTCCTTCCTTGAACGAAGCGACTAGAAGCACCCAATGACTAATATATGCCAATGGTATGACGGCAACCTCCGCTTGGTTCCAGTGGCGGCTTATTAGGCACATTGATTTCCCATTTAGCGAATTGTCGGAATGAATTGAGCAAAAAAACATACTGCTTCCATGATCCAAACCCTTGGAGCGGATAGATATTTGAAGAATTTTTTGTCATAACCTGTATTATGCATGTCCGTTCATGAGTTTCACTCATTCTTTCCAACTCCATACTTACTGCATCCCAATTTAACAACCTCAAGTCAAGGTGATACTGTAAGTTGTTGATGCGCGGTTAGGGGATAATTCGGCAATGGTATAAAAGGATCGGTCACTAACTTTGATCGTTTCTTCTCACGTTCAGGATGCTCCCGTTTTCTTAACCGTTTGTCCGTACCGCATGGGCTTGTTGGCGTCTTCTCGGTCTCGTTCATCGTTACCCTCCCCTTCTCGGTCTCAATCACCGTCTTCTCGGCCTCGATCGTCGTCTTCTCGACCACGGGCTCAATCACCGTCTTCTCGGGCTCCGTCTCGTTCGGCGTCATCTCGGCCTCGTTCGACAACTCATTCTCCATCTCGGCCGTCTCATTCAACGTCTCGGTCTCGTTCGGCGTCTTCCGGAACACTGACATATCGAACATAGGACACGGCATACATAGGACACCGCAACGTAAATGCAAACATTGAGACCAAGACTACCATAATAGAAACTAACTAAAACAAGAAATACGTAAAACGTAAACAAACCGATTTTCCGTCCCTATGTACTGACGTATCATAGCTCCTATCTCGCTCCCTTGTCGGCCTCAGCGTCTCCAAGCCCTAATAATGGGATATAGTCGAGATCGAATAGTCAAAACTCAAAATCTATTGCGATTCATTCGATATCGAGTTTCCGACTATACGAATATTTGAACTCAAATAGATCTTCGAATCGATTATCTTTCTCAACTATTTGAAATCAAATAATCAAACTCGAACTCGATTATGGTTCATTTGATATCATGTTTCCGATTATATCGAGCTCAAAATTCGTAATACAAAGCTCAAAATCGAATTTTGCTTTGATGTGCTTCCGATTATGGTTCACCATTTTCGATTTCGCTTTGATGTGTTTCGAGATCGATTTGTGGCTTGCAGTCGAGTTGTTCTCGTTTAGGTGGTGAGAGTAGAAGAAGTTCGATTGGAAAGATTAGGAATTTAACTTTCAATTCCTGTTCATTTAAGCCGACCGTTTTTTTGTTTTAGTAGATGATGTTTTGGGAAGTTAACATTCATTCCCTTTTATCTAATGGACTTCTCAACCGATCCTTTTTATCAAATTTTATTAGGGGTGGCAAAATTTCCACGGTGAACCATCCCCGTCGAGACTCGACGCTATTGGGACGGGGAATCCCCGGCCAGAATGGAGATGGGGAGTTGACGGTGATTCCCAGTTGGTGAAAGAATGGGGACGGGATGGCGATGGTAATCATGTTTCCCACCCATCCCTGGCCCCGTTTGAACAAATAGTGATTCGACTTTCGCCGATTTAATTTATTAATAAATACAAAAACTAATTTAAATCAAGAATTCTCAAATACCATCCTTTCATAATTTTTTACTTTTAATATTTATTCTTCACAATACACTCTTATTTCCATCACATATTATATTATTTGTTTTAACTCTAATATCATATTATGCATACTATATTACTTAGTTATGTTTTTTGATGAAAAAAAAATTAATTGATTGAATATACATGAATATGGGGAACCCGATCCCCAAACGGTGATTACCCATCCCGACTCAATTCATCATATGCAGTGAACTAGGTGTGGATGGGTTTAAGAATGATAATTTAATATTAGGAGGATATGTCCATTACCAGTCCCGAACTCGCCCATTGTCATCCCTAAATTTTATTGATGCCAACTACGTTTAAAAGCACAAATGTTCCAAAAGATGCAATCCAAATTGCGGGTATTACATGTTTTGAAATGCATAGGAGATCACTTGCAAAGAAAACTGGAAATGCATTGGAAGAAATGGTCAGCGATTACCAAACCGAAACAGGTCGGTGGACTGGGATTCCAAGAAATCATTAAATTCAATGAAGCCTTATTAGCTAAGCAACTCTGGAGAATTCTTACGCAACCGAACCTGCTGATGAGTAGGATTTTAAAAGCAAAATATTTCCTGTAGGAAGGTTTATTTGCAGCAAAAGTTTAATTAAGAAAATGCTTCTTGGCTATGGAAATGTTAGGCTGAGGTTAGACATGTACTTCAAATGGGAACTAGGTATCAAATCGGCGACGGTAAATCAGTGGATTTGGGAATCGAGTTATAATGATTTTTAGAATTATTATTAGTAATAATAGAGGTAAAAACCAAAGGGGTATGAATGTTGACTATTGCTCTATTGCTAGTAGATACACACACGGCCCATTTAGTTTGGCCAACTTAACAATCTCGACCCAATCGTTAGGCGAAGCCCACACACCGCAGGGATTAGACTGTGTGGTGTAAATAATCTTCCACACAAGTCATCTATCTTCTTACTTTTTTCGCGATAACCCTAATTTGACGAGGTATTCAAGCGAGGTAAAACAATCATGGGGATGATAATGAAAGCTGAGATGTACGCACTATCTCTGTATCAGCAGAAGGTGATGATGCCTTGTCTCAGGAAAGATTTTCCATCGAAGATCAGCACCACGATTCATCGAAGGTGTTGATGTGTTGGATTGTGATTCTGCGTGATGTGGAAATGTGTACTTTTGCTGTATTTGAATATTCGATTCTGATTTCATTTCTGTTTGATTAATTGCTGATGTGTTACCTTTAGGGCAGTGACGTGCTCTCGACAGCAGCGTACTTTGATTGATTACAGTGCGATCCCCAAAAGTAAGCTGGGCAGAGCATCGTTTGGAAACTTCTCGACATTTGCAGCAGATGGTGATGGTGGTGCTGAGACCGTCCATGAGAATGAACCGCCGGTTCAAGGATCTGAACCCAAATCAGAAGTGCGCTTTTCAATTTGCCTTTCTTCTATGCTTTTTTTTTTTTTTAATTTTTTTGTCTGAGAGACTACGAATTCGGATGATTTATAGGCTATTCACGTAAGTCTTAGTTTTCCCTCTTACGTATTTACTAGTATTGATTCGAAATCGTTCGAGTCCATCTGCGATTTTCATAGCATTCCTCAAAAGGTTATATTTTTTGGTCCCATGAGTTTATGAAATTTTCTTTTCGTGCCTCGTAGTGGAAGTCTTTCGAATTTGAAGAATCTGAGTTGGAAAGCGATGATAAGCTATGGAATATGTACGAGAGGTGGATAAACCACTTCAAGGTTTCGAGGAGTACGGAGGAAAAGCTCAAACGCTTCGACACGTTTAAGGCTGAAGCTCATTTTGTACACAATACGAACAAGAATGAGAAATCCTTCGAGGTAGGGCTCGGCATATTTGCAGACACTAGTCACGAGGAATATGTCAGGCTCATTTCCAATAAGGTGATTGCTGCAATTCCATTAAGGCACCATCTGATGATGGTTTGGGGGGGGCCCCTGTGACGAGAAAAATTGAGAGGTAATAAAACTTTTATGTGTGATTAATATAGCAGTGCATCATTGATATTTTATGAACTCGTAGCTTGTGTATTTTTATGTGCGAAAATTAGGTGAACTGGCGAGTTGTTTATATTTTTTTTTTCTTCGTGTTAATTATCGTTCTTCCATTGTAATTTAATAAACATCAGTTGTCTTTCTCAATAGGTACGGTCGGGCCTTGACTCCTGAAGTTCCATGAACTGCTTTGCTATAGCTAATAATTATCAACTTCTTATTTGGCTTATGTTTTTTTTTTTATGTGGCTGTCCAACCCAAATAAGATTTCCCTTCGTCAGATAAAAAAAATATTCTGAAGTTATGTAATGAATGGGATGGTTTGCTGTTAATGGTTTCTTTTTTCTGGTGTTTTGGTATTGGTATGTATGACTAGACTAACAGAAGATATATACTTGAGAACAAATTAGAGTTGACATTAGTGATTAAAAGAAAGATAAGAGAGGATGAGTTTTTTTTTTTTGCATGCTAAACCACCTTTAGAGTGTTTTTAATAGCCAAAACTAGATAAGGTTCACATAAGATAGTTCCAAATAACGCGTTTAAACTTGAGAAGAGATCTCTTTTCTTCCACACCACAGTAGATCTAAAAATCCCAAATTCGTTTACATTTCCTCCTTGGCTCCTTGTTAGCTTGCTGTTGTCTCTCCTCGTTCGTCACTCGTTGTCTACCGGCAGTCCTCAGCTCGTTGGCTCGTCAACAGCACTAATATGCCCCCCACCACTCTTCCTCTCAGTTGCTTGTTGTTGTTGGCCTATGACTCGTCACTGTCTATCGCGATCTTGTCGCTGCTCGATGAGCCTTCAACTTTCAGCCACTCTCGACCACATCCTCTTCCTCGTCGATCTTCGTCCATTGTATATGGACAAAGATGGGGGGAGGAGTGATTTTAAATTTGGTTTAAATTTAATTTTATTGCGCTTTGGATATTTTATTTTGCATGTTGGTTGGTATCTTACCTTCTCTCTTCTGTGAGCTTTTTAGTCTCCTTTCATAGGAGCGTTTGTCCTCTTTATGAGGTGTTTCTGCCAAAAGATAGGATTTGAAGGTTGAAGTTTGAAGATCTTGATGACTACGTTCTAGTTTACTAGCTCGATCGGGAGCTTTGATCTTGATTGTAGTTTTCTTAAGTTTCTTAGTCAGCCTTTGCAAGTTGCCTTTGGAGCCTTTTTGAGTATTGTTCTATTAACATAGGATGTGAGTTCATTGTGTGTGTTTGTCTCCCATACGGGAGCTTTGTCTCCTTATATGGTAGTGTTTCGTCCTTTTTACGAGGTTATTGTCTCTACTGGGAATTCTGATGTGATCAGAGGGCCTTAATGGATTGGTTAATCGTGTTGTACTGTTTTATGTTGTCAAGCTATAGTTTGGAAAAAAAAGAAAAAAAAATGGAGAAGAACCGGGCAACCGTTCGAAAAGCACATATCTGCATGAAATCAATTTTCTCTCCCTCTCTCTCTCTCTCTCTTTCTCTCTCTCTCTCAAGAATGAAATCCACTTGTTAGTTCTATCCCCAACCGTGTCAAAAGGGAGTGGAAACTTGGTAAATTAAAAGAAGGAGTGAGAGTATTTTTATTAAATGGAAGGCATCCGATTAGTTAGATAAATAATTATTTCTCTAACCCACTTTTAGTTAATTATTTACATTTTTATCATTTATTATTTTCCCTCCATTTCCAACCACCATCGATCGATCAAACAAAACAACCTCTCATTTACTCTAGCATTTCATTCCATTAAGCGAATCTTTAATCTTCATATCAGATCTTAGGCATACAATGAAAATAGACACAAACGACTACGGAGCTACTAAATAAGAAAAAAATAAGTCTAAAGGGAAGAAAAAAAGATCACTAAGGTGGCGGGGGAGAGGGGGGTCTCTGCCGAAGGTGCGCCCGCGATTGACCGCGTTTTCCATGTCTCGAAGGGCCACATCATATCGCTGTTTCTTTTCGCGGTACCGACGGTGTGCTTCCTCGTTCAGTCGCTCGTACTCTTCCTGTTGGCGCCGAGTTTCTTCGTTATAGCGCCGGGCATCTTCATCGCGTCGCAGTGCGTCGACCTTCATGCGCATCATCTCCTGGCGCAGTGTTTCGAGGTCCGCTGTCGACGCCGGATGACAAGCCCTGGCAATATCCGGATGAGTAGTTGCCGCCGGTCGTGTCTGTCTCCACCGAGTGCGGGCCCTCGATGTAGAGCTGGTCGGCGGGGACGTCGCCGTGGTCCGTGTGGCTACGATACATCTCGTGCCAGACGTACACCTTGTTCGCTCGGGTCCAGCGGGCGCCTTCACGAGTATCTTCATCTTCACTAGCATTTCCTCGTTAAGGGGTTGCGCCAGCCGACTACCTTCATCTCGGGTGGGTTTTCTGGCCACATTTGTAGTCCCTGTACGACCTTGGTGACGTGAGCTAGAGCTGAAAGTTTGGGCCGCGGCCCATGGGCCAAACCGGCCCGACCCGATAAAAAGCAGGTTTGGGCTTATATTTTAGCAGCCCAAAAAAAATCGGGCCCATTGGCCCGGCGGGCTAATGGGCGACGGGCCAAAAAACCCGACGGTCCGCGAACCAAACCCAGCCCGCTAGGTTTATATATTTTTATTTAATTTCTATTTATAATATTTATAAAATTCAATTATAATTTTATATAATTCAATTTGATATGTAAAAAATAATATTGTTTTGATAAATCTATGGGATATAAATTTTTTTTTATAACTATATATTTATAATAATGTATATAATAATAGTATAAAATAATAATATTGTATATAATAATAGTATAAAATATAAGTTTTTTCGAAAAAAAATAAAAGATTTTGAAATAAAATAATAAATGAATAAAAAAATTAAGCCCATTAGCCCGACGGACTGGCCCGGCCCATGACATAATGGGTTTGTGCCTAATAATCTTGAGCCCGTTAATTTTGGGCCAGCCCGCTCTTATCGGGGCCGGGCGGGACAGCCCGCCCAATATTTCAGCCCTAATGAGTTCCCCCACGTCTATCTTCCCACGGCTTCTCGCTTCCGGCTGAGCACTGAATGCATGGGCCAGCGCCATCCCCAAGTTGACTCGTTCGCCTCGCTGCATATTGGCCAGGTAGAAGAGGTCACGGAGAGTGACTGCTCCGTGCGAGTCGCCCCTCGGTGTGAGCGGAGTCGTCAGGAGACGGTGGATGTAACGCAGTCCTGGGCTCCTGAGCGACGACGCCTTCGAAGTCTGGACGCTGAAGTCGGGCTCGCCGGGTTGTGTAATTTCGGCCCAGCAGGCCTGTCCGACCGTCGGGTTCTGGAGGTACTCCTTGTAGTGATTGTCTGGAAATGGTCCGTCGCGCCCGAAGTATGGCACCGACACTCCAAGCGCCCGAAAAAAGTCATCGACGTCCACCGTTTGCTCGCCGTTGACGCCCGGAATTGACCATATTCACGCCGTACTCATCCTGGGAGAAGGTCGACAGGAACTCTAGCGTCAGCTCCTTGTACGCCTGTTCATCGATGTTGAAGAAGATGGTCCATCCGCTGAGCGATGTGTATTGGGCGACTTGCTGGTCGATGTGGTGCTTCGCCAGGGTGTCATGGTCAGTTTGGTCCATGGGATGAACTCCATTGCTTTCAGCCTGTTGTACCGTGCTGTCTGGGCCTCATCAGTGAATTTCTGCATAGCAGCTAGGAGTGTCGGGTCACGCAGGGCAGTGGAGCGGCTTCGACCCATAGTACCTAGAAAACACATGTGAGCTCATAGAAGATATATCAATTAAATTCACGACAGCTCGACTCGACCAACACAGCGACAAAAGATACATACTATTCAAGAACGCATGAAAATTTCAAGGAGGCATTTTGTCTAACAGGTAACGGGCAAGTCAATCTATGAAACTCAAGTTCGAGGATCGACCAAACAACCGCATTCCTAGACGTCGCATGATGAATTAATGCGAAATAAAACACAAAAAGCACAAATTCGCCAAAAATTTCCAAAAATCCCCAAATTTGAAATTAGGGTTCTCAACCCGAAATTCAAAATTAATGAATGAAATCAAGAAATTAAGCCTGCCCAACAAGTTATTAGCACGTATCTAACCAACAAGAGCAAAAAACACCAAATTAAACCAATTTTCGAAAACCCTCAAATTTCAAAAACTAGGGTTTGTCATATAAAAAGTCGAAATTCAAAGCTACATTCAACGAGTAAGCATATCCATGACAAACCTAACGCATCTTAGACAATGGAAAACCATATTCATACCCAGATTTAGCCAAAATCGAAGAAATCCCACAAACTGAAACGTAAGAGGGTTGGAAAAGATTCATATCTTTTGAGCTTAACCGAGTTTAATTCAAGGTAATGTGGTTTGACCGGTGTTGGGTGGCGGTCGGGGTCGAGTTGTGGCGTTGATAGGTGGTCGATGGTGATTTTTTGGGTGGTGGTGGGTTGGGTGCGATAGTGAGATAGACGAAGATAGAGGGAGAAAAGAGAGGGGGAGAGAGATAGAGAGGGAAGAAAGCGTTTTTAATTTTTTTTCTAGGTAATTCACCGTGGCAAGCGGCAGAAAGTGCCACTGGGTGCAGTCACAGCCTCGAAGCTTAAGCTTCTGGCCGCGACAAAGCACAACGAGGTACTTCGATTTTTTTTTTTGTTTTTTTGTTTTTTAACGCCCGTACCAGTCACGGCCGTGAGGTTTACACCTTGGGCCGTGACTTGAGGCATAAAAAACTCAAAAAGATCTCGCTTGCTGTCACGGCCGTGACGGCTTAAGCCGTAGGCCGTGAAACGTGGATTGTTTTTTATCACGGCCGTGAGTCCTTAAGGACATAGCCGTGGATTGTTTTTTTTCTAAACTAGCTAATGTCTAAAACATAAATGAAGATACCTGAGTTGCCACCCAAGAAGCGCTTCATTTACCGTCTTTAGCCGAACGTATCTTTGTTCGCTTAGGACGGGTGGAAGTCCACGTAGAGCACCTCTTTTTTGCTCACGTCTTCCTCTCATCCATGATAGTGCTTCAACCTGTGGCCACTGACCTTGAAAGTACCAAGATCCATACCTGAGATCTCGACAGTACCATAAGGGAGACTAACGGTGAACGGTCCCGTGATCTAAGTTTGCCGAAAAAAGTCTAAGTTGAGAATTAAAGAGGAGGTCTTGGTCCCCTTCCTGAAAAACTCTCGCCTTTGCGTGATTTTCTTGTCATCATAAGTTTTTGAGCGTTCCTTATATATTCGAGCGTTATCGTAGGCCGATAAACGCCACTCGTCAAACTCGTTGCCGCTGGCTTTTCCTAAATCAAGATTCAAGGAATTGATAGCCCAATAAGCCTTGTGCTCGATTTCTACGAGAAGGTGGCACGCCTTCCCATAGACTATTCTGTACGATTTAGTGCCTATGCATGTCTTATATGCAGTCCTATATGCTCAAAGTGCATCATTCAGCTTATTTTCCCACTCCATACGGTTCCCTTCTATGGTCTTTTCTAAAATGCGTTTCAACTCACGATTTACTACTTCGACCTGACCGCTAGCTTGGGGTGGTAAGGGGTGGATAGGCTATGTCTAACACCGTAAAGCTCTAATGTACGTGCAAATTGGGTGTTACAGAAATGAGTGCCTCTATCACTATAATGCACCTAGGCGCCTCAAAACGTGAAAATAATGCTCGTAAAAATCTAATGACTACCCTAACATCGTTCGTGGGCAAAGCTTGCACTAGGCTCACTTGGACACATAATCCACAACGACTAGGATGTACTTGTTATTATAAGAGCTAGGAAATGGACCCATGAAGTCTATACCCCATACGTCAAAATCTCACATACCAAATGAAGTTCTGGGGCATCTCGTCGGTTTTCGAGAGATTACCTGCGCGTTGACACTGTTCACAAGTGTCAACGTACCTTTGGGCGTCTTTGCAAATCGTCGGCCAGTAAAATCCGCTCTCCAGCACCTTCTGAGCGGTTCAGTTGGTTGCGTAATGTCCTCTGGTCGGTCCCTTGTGGCAGTGCCTCGGAATCTGTGTCGTCTCTGAGAAGGAGACGCATCGCCGTATCACCTGGTCAGCACATTGCCTGAAAAATACGGATCTTTCCAAAAGTAGTACTTCAAGTCAGAAAAGAATTTCTTCTTTTGCTGACATGTGTACTCCTTTGGTAGGACCCTCGCAACAAGGTAGTTAGCATAATCTGCAAACCAAGAAATATCGTCACTTACCGCTTGCATTGAGTTCAAGTGCTCGTCTGGGAATCTGTCGTGTATTGCCCTTCAGTCCTTGTGGTATATTTCGGACTCCTCTAGTAAAGAGAGGTGATCCACCGCCAGATTTTCTGCACCTTTCTTGTCTCGTATCTCTATATCGAATTCTTGAAGAAGTGGATCCACCTGATCCGACTTTGCTAACAAGTACTTAAGAGCAGAGTGGTCAGTAAAAACAATAACCTTAGATAAGATAAGATATGACATGAACTTGTCGAAAGCGAACATGACAGCTAGCAACTCCTTCTCAGTGTAATTGGCTTGGGTTGCGTCTAGCGTCTTACTCGCGTAGTAAATCGGCCTGAAGTGGTTGTCCTTACGCTGCCCTAAACGGCCCCAATTGCATAATCACTAGCATCGTACATTAGTTCAAAGGGCAGCCCTCAGTCGGGGGCAACCATAATAGGCGCTGCGATAAGTCACTCCTTAAGTAAATTAAAAGCACGCAAGCATTCATCACTAAACTCAAACGGAGCATCTTTTTCTAGAAGTCTTGACATAGGTCGTGCAATCTTTGAAATATCTTTAATAAACGTACGATAAAATCAAGCATGTCCTAGAAAACTCCTAATCGACTTCACGTTCGATGGATGGGTAATTTTTCTATCGTTTCTAACTTAGCTCGATCCACTTTGATTCCTTTAAAGGAAATCTTATGGCCCAGCACTATGCCATTCTCGAACTATGAAATGACACTTTTCCCAATTAAGTGCTAAGTTTGTTTCCTCGCATCGAGCGAGCACGAGCTTCAAATTAGACAGGCATACATCGAACGACGAACCAAACACAGAAAAATCATCCATAAATACCTTCATTACCTCACCTACCAGTTCATCGACTATGGCCATCATGCATCGCTGGAAGGTGGCCGGGGCATTGCAATGACCGAATGGCATTCTTTAGTACGCGAACGTCCCGAACGGGCAAGTGAAGGTGGTCTTCTCCTGGTCCTCTGACGCTATACAAATCTGCAAGTATCCTGACAAGCCATCAAGAAAATAATAAAACGGGTGACCGGTTAATTTTTCAAACATCTGGGCAATAAACGGTAAGGGAAAATGATCATTTCTCGTGGTGTCGTTCAACTTCCTGTAATCGATGCAGACGCGCCACCCAGCACGGTCCTCGTTGGGATTAATTCATTCTTCTAGTTGGCAACGACCGTCATGCCTCCCTTCTTTGGGACCACTTGGACCAGGCTGACTCATGCGCTGTTTGAAACGGGATAGATCATCCCTGCGTCTAATAGCTTGATCACCTCCTTCTTGATGACGTCCTTAAATGTTGGGCTTGAGTCGCATTTGACGTTGAGTGACTGGCTTGAAATCATCCTCCATGAGGATCTTGTGCGTACGGTAGCTAGGGTTGATACCCCTTATATCGGATATCTTCCACGCCAAGGCCTTCTTGTGCGCCCTCAACACGTCCAAGAGCTGGCACTTCTGCTCGCCGTCGAGGCTTGATGAGATGATGACTGGCAACCCTCCGTTGCTGCTGAGAAATGCGTACTTGAGGTGGTCGGGCAGCGGCTTCAATTCTAGGACCGGTGGCTCCTCGACCGAGCTCTTTTCCCTGTCCTCTTCGCTGCTCTCGTCGATGGCTATGATGGGCTCGTCGATCTCCTTCTCATACTCATCGATCGACATAATTGTGTGCATATCCTGCTCGCCAACATGTGACAGACCTTGCACAGAAAAGAGGAAATCGTGCTCAAAGACATCTAAAAAATAACATTTATCATCTTGCTCGTTACTCTTTTTCTCTATCTGCCGTCAAAGTCAGTGTCCCATTCCTAACGTCTATCATGGTCTCTCCCGCAGCTAAGAATGGTCTACCTAAAATCAAGGGAACATTTTCATCTTCTTCCATATTCATCTTCTTCCATATCTAAGATAACGAAATCAGTAGGGATCACAAATTTTTTGACCTTGACTAGGACATCCTCGATAACACCTCGAGGGTACTTTAACGATCTATCGGCTAATTGTAGGCTCATCCTAGTGGGACGTGGTTCACCTAATCCTAAGCGCTTAAACATGGAATATGGCATTAAATTGATGCTAACACCTAGATCAGCTAGAGCACGATCAAGTACTAAATCTCCTAAAAGTAAGCAATAGTAAAACTCCCTGGATCCTTGAGCTTTTTTGGCAGATTGCTTTGGAGTATCGCCGAGCATTCTCCTCGTAGGGATTGTGGAAATATGTTCGAGCTTCCTTCTGTTCGTCAACATGTCCATCAGAAACTTTGTGAAGCTGGCATCTACATAATGGCTTCAACAATTGGTAAGTTAATATGCAATTTCTTACACATACTCATAAATTTACCAAACTGCACCTCATCCTTGTCCTTCTTCAATCAAGCTGGGTAAGGGATCTTTGGCTGGTATGGCTTCACTTGTGGCCGTTGGATATCCTTCGCCTTTTCCTTTTCGGGCTCGACCTCCTCCTTCTCAGCTTCGCCCTTCTCAACATCAACGCCTCTGGTTTCCTCCACTTCAGGTTCGTCATGGCTCTCGAAGTTGGTGCTCTCCTTCGCCTTCTTCTTGGCAGGCACTTCTTGCAACTCTCGTCCGTTCCTCAAGGTTACAGCCTTGCAATACTCCTTTCGATTTGGCTCGGTATAGCTTGGACGTGACATGAGTATGCCCCGCCAATTGTTTCACCATCTGGCCCACCTGTTGCTTCAGCTTCTTGAGCGAGGCATCTGTGTTTATGGGCCCGCACGTCGTTCGCTTCCATGTACTCCTCCATCTTCATCATTCGATTCTCATGGGTTGCGGTGGTTTGTTGAAGTTTGTGAGGAGCGTCTTCATCATGTCTTTCATCTCCCTCATATCATCAAATCCCTTTGTGAGTGGTTCTGATAGTGTCATTGAGCCCCTCGTGGAAAAGTGATGTCTCCGTCTTCAATCTCAGCACCTTTGACAGTGGGAAGTAATGGCCAATGAAAGTGGCTTGCAGCTCCTCCCAAGTAGTGATTGAGCGAGGTGGAAACATCTCCAACCAGTCCTTCGCTCTGAATTTCCGTGAGAATGGAAATAGCATCAGCTTGATTGCATCGCTCGAGACCCCATTAATTTTGATGGTTTCTGTCACTATCAGGAAGGCCTTCAGGTGTGAGTATGGATCGTCATCTGGATTCCTTCAAATTGGGCCGTCTGGAAAAATCATCTGAAGCCAGGAATGCTTCAGCTCGAAGTTGTTGTTCTCGATTGGCGGAATAACAATCGCAGACTCCATACCGCTGAGTGCGGCGTTCTTGAGCAGATCTTGTAGTGATGGCTCCTCCTCGTGGACTGGTACTCTGTGATCCGCCATATCTCCTTCTGTCTCCGTTCTATCTACGAATGTCTCCTCTCGGGAATTTTCTGCCGACTCTTGAGAAGTGTCCTCAGAGTAACTAACTAATACTTCGTGCGAGTTACTGTTGAGCCTTCGGAGTCGTATCTAAGCTTCCTTCGTAACCTACTTTCGAAATCTGGGTCAACTTAAAAAGTGGGACCCAATGGATGGCTTCGGGTCATTCGCCGTTGAATTGTACCTTCAATAGACGGAAACAAAAAGATCAGCAAATAACAAATCAACACGTAGAGGAAATAACGACTAAAAGATTAAGTAAAGCAAATAGTAAAAAAAGCAAAGAAAATGCCAAATAAAGGAGGCTAAAGTACCGAACTATGGTGTACCTAATGTCAAACACGAGGAATAAACTGATTACTAGTAATGACCTATCGACTCGATATCTAGCCTAAATAAAATACGCAAGTGGTTTATATCACGAACTAACCTAACAGATCAATCCTGAACAATGAGGGATTCAAAGAACACGACTAAAACCGGTGAGAGTGTTTTTAGATAATAAAGATGTGCTCGGGATTTGAATCTCGCTAGGTACTATCGGTTAAGACAATAAAATTCTCCTACGGGATTAAGACTAATCGCAGTAATTTCCTACCCACTCACGAATTTTCTGTCGCCCTAAACGCTCGCGGGGATATAAAATTCAATAATTACTAATGGTGAGGATCGAGTATATGCTTTTGTCCTATACTCGAATCCTATCCTCTATGAACGGCCTAATCGTTGTTTAGCAGTCGCCCTAAATGATTTTCACACGATCACTTTAACACATGGACATATTAAAGCGAAGAAACAATTTCATAGATAGATAAATAGTCATAAACACGAGTCACGATAAATTTATGTCTTAACTACGAAGTAACCTTGCGTTCATCTACTCCCACACACGTCCGGAATTTAGCTACGCATAACTGATGGAAAAATGACAAAAGAAATAAGGAGCGAGGAAGAAAGACTCATGATCTTGAGTACGGATGGATCTGGGATAATCTCAGTGAAGGATCTTCGTTCTTCATTCACTTCGGCATGCAGTTCGTCGTTGATCCGTCCCTTGCGCTTTCGTATTGGAATTCTGCGTTCTTGGCGACTCCTTTTTGTCTCTTGATAAACGTATTCTTAATACGTTTACTGTTATGTTTATTTGGGTTATAAAAGGATATTTTTGTTTATTCCATGCATTTCTTGGCTCTATTTACACCCATTTAAATATTGTAGGACCTTCGAACGGTTCTCGAGCGAAAAGGAACGAAAACAAGGCAAAAACGACGAAAAACGACGAAGTATGAAGCTGCCAGTCAAGAGTAACGGCCGTGACTTGCCTCGAAAGAGGCCGTGAATGCGGGCAGAAAGCATAAGAAGACTTACTCGTCGGCTGTCACGGCCGTGACTGCTTTGCAAGTAACCGTGAATCACGGCAGAAAAGGCACGATTCAGCACTAGGCTCAGTCGCGGCCATGAACTCCACTCACGCGGTCGTGAACAACGACAGAATGACAAGTCAAACTTTCTGTTGGTTGTCACGGCCGTGACGAGCCAATGCAATAGGCCGTGAACAAAGGCAGTATCTCAAGATCGAAATGTCTGTTGGGAGTCACGGCCGTGATAGATCATGCACGAGGCCGTGACCTGTAACCGAAAGTCAAGATAGGGTTTAAGCCGCCATCACGGCCGTGAATCCTTATGCAAGTAGCCGTGAAGGGTTTAAGAAACGCAGACAATCAGGCTAAAGTGTCCTTTCACGGCCGTGAATCCTTATGCAAGTGGACGCTCCAAAATTCAGGTTTAAGGCCCAAATTCAATGCATAAAAGGGGAGTCCTTCTCAGAACTCAACCCTAACCCTTTAGAGAGCCGAAAATAGAGGAAAGAAGAGGAAGAAGAACCCTAAAAGCCACTTTGATCATTAGAAGCTCAAGAGGTAAACCAACAACGAAGTTACAACCGCGGAACGAGAGCTCCACCTCAAAGACGTCCCGACTCATTTCTCAGGGAAGATTTATGAGCTCTTTATATTCATTTCTAATGATAATCGTTGTTGTGTCGTCCAATATGTGTGGCTAAACCTTTTATGTGTTTGGGTTTAGATGAACGTTGGGTTATGTCGTAGTTAAGTCGTTGGATAATCGTGAACACGTGTAATCTGGCTATTTATTGTTCTATGAACATGTTTCTTTGTATCAATATGTCTATGTGTTGATATGAATGTGTGGTACATCGTTTAGGGCAACAACTAAATAACGATTTAGGCCGTTCGTAGACATTAGGATCCGAGTATAGGGCGACAGCAAATACTCGATCCTCGCTATTTAGTGATTATTAATCATGGATTCCCACGAACGTTTAGGGCGACAGCAAACTCGTGAGTGGGTAGGAAATTACTGCGATTTAGCCAATAACACGTAAGAGCAATATTCTGTAGCCCTAGCCGACAACACCTAGCGGGATACGAACCCCGAACACATATTTATTATCTTCACTTACTCATACATTTCCTAGTTGTGCTCTCTTAGTTATTTTTATTTGAATAGATTATTCCATTAAAATAGTCATAGCATAAATCAATCCCGTTATTTACATAGGCTAAATATCGAGTGATAGGTTATTACTAGTGGTCTAGTTATTCCTCGTGTTCGATACTGGATACTCGCTATAGCTATTCTACAAACGATAGGTACACTGCCTATCGCTCGTGGTACTAGTTATAACATATTCGTTTTAATTATTACTTGACGTATCTGCATGAACATCTGTTTAATATATTAAAGTACACGCTGCCGATCATCTCTCTATGATTAGGCTTGTGATATGATAGGTGTCCCTTCTTTCTGAATCGAATTTGGGCTTTTATACTGATTTTCGCAAGCTTCACGACCTGGGACATGGGCCTTCACGGCCGTGACGATCATTGCATTGCTTCACGTGCTCTCTGCCCTGTGTCATGGCATGTGACATGATCCGTCACGGGCGTGACAGTGACTTGCGGCAAATGACATCGCTCTCTGCCCTCATTTACGGTCTGTGACATGATGAGTCACGGCCGGGACATATTCCAGTACTGGCTTCTGCCTTGCGCCACGGCCTGTTGCGGTGCAGTCACGACCGTGACTCTGTACTGTCGTTTCGTAACTTGCCCGTTTTGCCTCGTTTTCGTTCCGTTTTCGCTCCTTTTTTCGCCTGATAACCGTCCTAACGTCCTGAAATATCAAAATAGGCTTAAATAGAGCAAATAAATGCATAAAATGACTACGAAACTCTATTATGATCCAAATAAATACTGCAATAAACGTATTTTTTATCACTCACTAAGTCATTGACTTCCCTCTATATCAAGTTCAGCCACGAAAGTCTATCAACCCATCAGAGTGGAAGTCATAACTATCCATTTGTATTAAGTTTCAACCAACTTTATCAAGTTATACTATAATGTTATAGAGGTATGTTCTTTCGAAACTTAAATTTATATCTCTAACTAGGCGAAACAAGTTTAAACCTAGGATTAGAATTAAAAAAAACAAATTTAATTAGAATTTTGAACTCGATTGCCTATAACCGAGATCAATTAGAATTCATGGAGTTTGATATGATGGTTAATGTAACGCACCGTTTTTCTTTTTCCGTATTTGGGCAGCTCTAACATTTTTCACATAAAATTTTTCATTTTTCTTTTGCTTTCATAACCAATCTTTAAACATAACAGAGGCGTACATCTGGTCTATTCACTTTAATACATAATATACATACGATCACACGTAACTATTTTCGCGTCGTATAGAATTTACTAATGTCCCTTAACCTATATGCATACGATGAACGCTGGGGAGTAGGATGAGAGCGTAGCCGACCGATCTTGAATTCATGCATTATGAGAAAATACCTTCTACGATGCCTGCTAATTATCTACACAACCGTGGACAATATTCACTGAGTATGATCGCAACATGTTATTCCATAAATATCATAATAATAAAAACTGTAACCGAAAATAATTAACTTGCAGTGATAATCACATAATAAAATCATAACAATAAATCTTTTCCCTTCTATCAAAATACACGTGAACTATTTCTTTTTATTTCCCATCTATCACCATTGAGCATAAAATCATATAATCAACGTTCATAAATTATATCATAAGTTTCTAACTTTATCATCATATGTCTTCATGTACCAATCGTTCAAATTCCACCAGGTCATTTACACAAATAAAATGTAACAAAGCAACAATTCCTCTCTATAAATTTCTATGTAGACCATCTTAAACACGTATTCCATTGTAACTATTTTAGCAAATAAGCAAATTCTTTCCATTCAAATTCACGACAATTTTATAAATGTCATAACATTCCAATTACATATATTCCTTTCTATCAAGTCATATAAACTTCTCATTTTCACCATCACTCCAATCACAAAATCACGTAATCATTGCTCATAAAATATTTCCATTCACAATACCGTAGGATCCATAGATCGTATATAAGTAACATAACTGTTCCTTTCAATCATATCCATAGATTTTATGCAATACTATATGCTCGTGTACACTTGATACTCCCGATGGACCGACTAGACTCGTACTACTGACCCCGTAGGGGCCCATGCATGGGACTGTAACTGTCAAATTTTTATGTGCCTGTACAGGACTCTGTATACCCCTAATTTGTAGGGTAAATATCTCCCGATTTGTAGGGATGTAACTGTAGAATGTAGTCGGAGGCCATAGCAGTCATAACGGTTTCTCCTTTCGTTTCAAGTATGAATGCAATAGTATACATGCAACCTTGTATAACACGTATATTATAATTTCATCGAGTCACATATATCACATAAAAACACATTGTAGTCATACCATTCGAGTCAAGGATATCACGTAAAAACACATAAACCGTACAATTCCAGCCAATTCTATGTAAAACAAAAATCACAAAGTCATCAATAATTCAATTCACATAAGGTACTTAGAAAGAACCTTCGATTAATCATAACCGTTTCTCTGTTCTCTATTGCATATATGCACATGCAATGCCTTTAACCTTATATAACATATACTCCGTACAAGCCATTCGCATAATTCACATATCCACCCATTATAGTCACATAGATTCAATCAACTTTGTGTACCACTTATATTATTAAATTATAAATCAGTAATTTCATATAACACATACAAATATGTAAACACATAGAAAACGGAACACATGTTGCATATCTTACTCACAGTATGGCTTAAAGCCCCGTTCGCTACTCAACTTTATCCTTGCCCTTTTCGGAATTCAAACCTATTCAAATATTATTGTCGATAAATATAAAATCCATAAAATGTCATAGATGATGATATGCATGCCCTATAATGTATGATCCCTTCTTATTAATTATTTATTATTATTTTATTATTATTATTATTTTCCAAATAATATTTAAACCTTTGCTAATTAGCTGACTGTTTGCGTTCTTAAATTTACTAAATTTGAAAAATTCTTTGTTTCCCAAATATAACATCCTAATTGTGCAAGTTTAAAATTTTCTTCCGAAACTCATCAATTCCAAAAATTAATTATTACCCGTCAAACTCCTATGATTCGCTAAACTCATTTCCAATTCGCGAATTCATCATTCAACCCGCAATCTACTTCCAATTTGCTTTCTTAATTCGCAAACTTATTCCAAGAACTAATTATTCGCCAACTAACTTACGAAGTCATCATTTCACATCCACCTTTCATGAACCCTTTCAAACTTTTTGAACCTCACGTCAAATTATTAGAGTTTGCTAAATACTGTCAACCGGTGAAACCTTAAACACTATTTTTATTCTCTAATCCTAAATCATTCAACTAAGCACAAGGATACTAAAAGTTAAATGAACTGTTGAGGATAATCGCACTCAGACAACACTCAGACCTCACGTAGATTGATATCTAACCTATCGTGATGAATCGAAGCAAATTGAATCGGATTTAGCTGAACAGAAACGAAAATCAACACATATATTACGTGGTTCAGCTACGATGTGTAGCCTACATCCATGGTCCAAGCACCGATCCTTTATTGATACGAATCACAAGATTTTACAGAGCTCACGCCACTCTACAATTTCCGTGTTATCAACTTTCCCTCTCTTTCACTCTAAGAAAAGTTACACGCAGTAGAATGTGTTCGATCACACACTAAAACTCTGTTTTAAACCTGAAGTTCAGCTCCCTCGCGTGAATACCAGAATTAACGGTCGCTTCTAACATTTGCTGAAGGAAACGTTGATGGAAGCGACGACTTCGTAAGTGACTTGTTTTCCCGCCAGCGATTCACCCTTAGTTTATTAAACATTTCCTTCATTTCAGCGTTTTCTTCTTCACATCGAGCTCTAACACTTCAAGGATCGTCAGTTGAGCTCATATCAGTCTGAGTTTGTGAATCACCCTCACAAATCTCCACCTTGATTCATCAACTCAGGCATCGGCACTTGGGACTCGTCCTCCCATGCTCAGGGAGAATCTCTGCACCCAACCAGTTCCAAGCAATAGTCAAATTTCCTGCTTGGAATCGGCTTAGTGCACATATCTGCTGGATTGTGGTCAGTCGAGATCTTTCTCACTGTGATCTCACCCGACTCTATCACCTCGCGGATGAAGTGTAATCTGACATCTACATGTTTCGTTTTCTCATGATAGACACTGTCCTTGGCAAGATGGACAGCTCCCTGGTTATCACAGAATACCTCAATCCTCTGTTCTTTCCTCATTAACTCAGCTGTTACTCCTCTGAGCCAAATGGCCTCTTTAACTGCTTGAGTCAGAGCTATGTATTCAGCTTCTGTCGTCGATAAGGCAACCACCTTTTGTAGTGTGGCTTTCCAGCTTATTGCAGTCCCACACGCAGTGAACACATACCCTGTAAGAGACTTTCTGGTATCCAAGCAACCTGCATAATCTGAGTCTGCAAAGCCACTAATCAGATTTCTATTTTCACCTGAGAGTGGCTTTCTCTGCTTGTATACCAGTCCGTTATCTATTGTTCCTCGTATGTATCTCAGAATCCATTTCAAGGCAGTCCAATGATCCTTCCGAGGTTTTGCCATGAACCTGCTAGCTACACTGAGGGAATAAGCCAAATCTGGTCTTGTGCAGACCATAGCATACATCACAGATCCAACAGCATTTGCATAAGGTATCTTCTACATGTACTCAGCTTCTTCTTCAGGTACCTTTTCTGTTCCTTTACTCAGACTTAAATGGGCAGCCAAGGGGGTCACAACTGCCTTTGAGTCACTCATCTCAAAACTCTCCAGAATAGACCTTAAGTAATCCCTTTGTTGAAGCTTCAGAAAATTCTCAGACCTATCTCTGATGATCTCCATTCCTCGTATCTTCTTGGCTGGCCCGAGGTCTTTCATGTCGAACTCAGACTTTAACAGCTCCTTGACATGATCTATTTCCTGCTTGCTTTCACTTGCCACAAGCATATCATCCACATATAGCAAAAGATAGCAGATATTTTGACTCTGCTTTCCCTTAAGGTAGATACAGGGATCATACTTACTTCTTTCAAATCTGTTTCTGAGCATGAACTGATCAAACCTCTTCTTCCATTGCCTGGGGCTCTGTTTCAGCCCATGCAATGATCTTCTCAGCCTGCATACTAGATTTTCAGTACCAGCCTTTACATATCCTTCAGGCTGGTTCATCAGTATAGTTTCTTCTAAGCTTCCATACAAAAAAGTTGTTTTTACATCCAACTGCTCCAGTTCTAAGTTGTACTGAGCTACCAGTGATAGCAGCAATCTGATGGACCTTTGCTTCACCACATGAGAGAAAACCTCATTGTAATCTACTAGTTGTTGCCCCGTGCGATGCACGGGATTATTTTTATCCCGTTCATTATTTTAAAGGAAGTAATGTTGAAGTCTCTTTGTATAATCTGGAGCTCGAATGAACTTCAAATAGAAGTCAACAAATCAAGCACTCCAAAAGAGATCAACTTTTGCATTCACTTGATGCAGTTCCGCCCGTGAATGACCAAAACATATGTAATGGCGTGATATTGTGGTCGACTCATTTTTGTGGTCGAGTCATTTCTCTTGAACATTCATACGCTCTACACGCTCAAATTTGGTGAGCCAACGGTCAATTCGGGAAAACCGTATCCACTCGGCAATTATCTTGAACATTTATGCATCGCATTAATGTTTATCTTCCAAGGTAGACAAAACAAATGGCTCTAATAATCAATCACAACCTTAATATCTTTCTTGAAATTCTTTCATTATATTACCATTCTTGTTTTTTCGAAAAATATATTGCAGGTCAAGAACCATTGTGCATATGAGCGGGCTGCCTCCTCCCAAGGAACATACAACCCTGCGACGCCAAAACGGGGAAGAACTGAGCAGCAGAAACCCTAGAGATTACGAAGGACCCCATCACAGCTTATCGAAAAGCTTGCAAATCCCCAAGGTATATAGCCCTTCTCTTACACCACCATCCACCTTCGATCATTCGTACGATAATGTCTGAAAATTTGCTACCATGCTTCCATTCCCAGGCAAACCCGGCAAGTAGGGGGCCTACCAATGTCATGCCACCCTTCACCTCGAAGCACCGTAAAAAGTGCCCAAATCCTCTCCACCCAATACATCCCTCCATCTTGGCTCAACACTACAGTCGAAAAAGGCAATCTTTTAATCTTCACAGTAATTTTCAAATGGTGCTGTTCCGCGTTATCTGGAAGTCATTTAATTACATTAATCAATACATTTGTTACAATAAATATTTAATACAAAGTTTTCAATCAGATAATTTGTTTATCACAGAGTAAAAAAAAATCAATCTTTAATAAAAAGGGAACACATACACAAATACAATCACAGAAAACTCCGACCAAAATTACACACACCGCACGTATAGAGACTGCAATGAACAACAAACAACACAGAAGGAAGATACTTCTAGCCTAATCAAATGAGGCCAATGCTACGAACCGAATTCGACTGGATTCGATCCCATACAAACCATCAATTACCTGACGGCGAGCTTCTCCGAAACGGCTTCATACCATTTGCTGGCAATAGGATATGATTTAGAATTTTGCTTCCCAGAAACGAAAGCTTACACTTTAACATCATCCTTCGTATCCCCTCCCTGAAATTCGATGCAAAACATGAGGTCAATTCGATGATATAAAAAAATTAATTTGGGAGGATATGTCTAATAAAGCTAATATCAATGGATAAAATGACAATTACTCCAACAAAACAACATTTAAAAGTTTAGAATAAAGTAGGAAATACAATTTTAAATACCAAAAAAGAGTTATTATCCAACCACAAACGATAATAAATACTAAATAGTACAGATGATTGCATGTCATCTCAAACAATTGAAGTCAATTCACACGCCACAGAACTCTCAATCCAGAAGCACATCTGTCCGAGGATCAAACAATTCGAAAAACTAAATTAAATCATCGTCGTCATCATCAACGAAAACAGAGCAAATACTCGGTTTGTTTCTAGATCGTCCTCAATAAGACTCATCCACTTGAAGCTGCCACCTGAACGTCGAAAGATACTAATACATGGACTAACTATCCGAGATTATAATAGTCTCACCGGAGTTTAACAGCTCAAGAAACATAGATAGAATAAAACATACTTACTTGCTCACTGTGACCTTGAGGAAAATAAACCACTAAACTTCCAACAGGAGGTAAGGAAACCAAAGGGCCAGCACAAGCATGCCATAACTCAGAATTGATCAGCTTTTTTTCACCTGCATATATAGAAAATAAACTAAATGAAGAGGATAATAAACTAACACAGAACTAATTGAGAGTTTGCATTTCTTTCAATGTTTGAAAACGGGCAGATTTGTCCGAAATTGAAGTCTTCAATGAATAAACATTAACCCAACAAAGTTCATTTGAGATATAGATGTTGAATCCAGTAAATAAACCAAATATTGAGCTACAGATGTTGAACTCCATCAATTAAATCAAATGGAACAGATAAAAGAAAAATATAAATATTCGAAAGATATATATTACCCTCCACGGAATTCGCGATGAATCTATGGCATCTTCGTCGTTGCCAGAAAATTCACAACGAAATATGCAAGACTTCAACTTTGTTTCTTCTCCCCCTAAAAAAACACACAATATTTTTTCCGGAGCTCAGCAAAATCAAATCAAACTCAACCACCTCACCTGGACAGCCCAGCACAACCAACCCACATTCCCACGAATGAATACAGTAATTTACAAGAAAGCTAAGCTCTTGTAAATGGGATTCGACGAACCACCCATTCGAGTTCATAGAGAAGCCAAGAACGACCTGGCCCATCAAACTTTGACTCGAAATCGAACGTATAATATAAATAACTGAGAGCATCGACAGGTAGCTATGGGAAATACTTGGCACACGCGTCGCGGCGGCAAGTTTATCGCTCGTCACAGCTGAGCTGTGCCGATCACGGTTGCTTTAAATACTGAAGTCAGGCAGCTACAGAAACGACCCACTGCGAAGAAATGGATTTTATCACAACGCATATCATTCCTTAGCTATTTCGATCAGGGTTGCTTGTTTTGCAAATACTATGGTAAATTTCAGAATTAATGAGTTACCTGTTATAATCAGCCAGGAAAGGACGGTTTTGCTTGGCTAATAGACTTGCAGTTGGCTTCATCAGAGTTGTAGTCCTTGAAGAAGAGGGCCTCATCGAAGATTTACTTTTATGTTTCATATATGCATTACCTGCCATATGATTGGTACGGAGGTGACTCTTTCTCGCGGTAGATATCTCGTGATCCCTATTACCCAATCCACTCCAAGCAAAGTTCAAGTTCCCAGCGGTTTTAGATTTCAATGGCGCATTGCAGTTTGCATCGAACCAAGCCTCCGCTCGCCTTGCTTGGCTACAGTTTGGTTCTTCTCTTAGCACTCTCTTCTCATTTCCGTTTGAATCAAAAGAAGTCCGGCCATTAATCTCCCAATTCTTTGCAGTGCAAGGCTTTAATTCGAACAGCTAACTAAGCCAACTAAGCCTTGAGATCGACGATTCATTTCTAATTATGTTATTAAGATGGATCAAAAGACTCTTAATCTTCGACCCTTAATCTTCTTTCATGATTATTTTTCTCGGAATACTAAGAGTTAACAATTGAATGTGGCATCGTAAATACAATGTAAGAGGGACCCTTAATTTCTTTCAGAATTATTTTTGCCACGTGTCATCACAATAGGGTCCCTATCCTACTTTTATAGTATATAGATTCCCTCTTTTTGGGTAAAGCCTCGGGCTACTAATCTAGCTTTATACCTGACATTTGAATCTGCTTCCAACTTCTTTTTATAGATCCACTTGCAGCTTATCAGTGTTTGGTTATTTTGTCTTTCCACCAGCTCCCAGGTATTATTCTTCCACAGGGATGTCATCTCCTCATCCATGGCAGATTTCCAATGCTTCCTCTCGCAGCTCCTAACTGCTTCCTGGTAAGACTTAGGCTCTTCACCAATTTCTTCAGCCATTATGAAAGCAAAAGCAATCACATCTGCCTGACCATAACGTTGAGGAGCCCTGGTTTCCCTCCTGGTTGTATCCCTGGTTAAGATGTAATCAGAAAAGTCATCAGCTCCTAATCCTGAGGGTGCTCCACCTTCAGAGTTGATCTCCTCTTCCTCTTCTGGTGATTCCTCCTCATCTCCAGATTCTTCTTGATGCTCCCTCAGAATCCTAGGAGGCTCCACCTCAAGATTGACCTTTCCCAAGAAATCAGATCCAACCTGATTTTCTTTACCATATGAGTCTGGTTTCTGCAATTTTCCCATCTCAGACTTTGTTAAAATCACATTTCGACTGAAGAAACATCTTTTCATCCCAGGTTCCAAACTCCAAAGCTTATACCCCTTAACTCCTTCAGGGTATCCAATGAAAATGGACTTAACTGCTCTAGATTCCAACTTGTCCCTTTTTATGTGTGCATAAGCAACACACCCAGACACTCTGAGGTGTTCCAAGCTTGGTCTTGAGGCTGTCCACATCTCCTTAGGTGTCTTGCATCCAATAGCTGTTGAAGGGCACCTGTTAATCAGGTATGCAACCGTAGCTATAGCTTCTGCCCAAAATGATTTTTGTAGGCCTGCACTGATTAACATGCATCTAGTCCTCTCAAGCAAGGTTCTATTCATCCTCTCAGCCAATCCATTTTGCTGAGGAGTGTAGGGAATAGTTCTGTGCCTTTTTATCCCTTCTTCCTCACAGAATTTGTTGAAATCATTTGAGCAGAACTCCAAGCCGTTATCAGTCCTGAGCACCTTGACCTTCTTCCCTGTTTGGAGTTCCACAGCCCTCTTCCAGACCTTAAACCTTCCCAGTGCCTCATCCTTAGATCTCAGCATAATTGTCCACACCTTCCTCGAGTAGTCATCAATTATGCTCATGAAGTATTTAGCTCCACCATGGGATTGCACAGTAGCTGGTCCCCATAAGTCTGAGTGCAAATACTCCAAAACAGCCTTAGAAGTGTGTCTTCCAGTTTGGAAACTAACTCTGTGTGACTTGCCAAGTACACAACTTCCACAGAATTCCAGCTTATCTAACTTCTTTTCTCCCAGTAGCACTTGTTTAGAAAGTTCAGTGAGTCCCTTTTCACTCACATGGCCGAGTCTTCTATGCCACACGGTTGCCAACTTGTCTCCTGTTTTAGCTACAGATGCAGTTCCTACCACAGTAGATCCTAGCAGTGAGTAAACTCCATTTCTCTTGACTCCTTTCATCACAAGCATTGAGCCCTTGAATACCTTCATCTGCCCATTCTTTGTGTCAGTTTCATAACCTAAGTCATCGAGCATTCCTACTGAGATTAAATTCCTTCTCAGTTCAGGGATATACCTCACTTGCTCAAGAGTTACCTCACTACCAGCGTGCATCCTCAATCTGACTGATCCAATTCCCAGTATTCTGCACGGTGTGTCATTCCCAAGCAGTACTCTGCATCCCTCAATGCTTCTGAAGTTCATCAGCCATGACTTGTTGGATGTTATGTGGAAGGAACAGCCTGAATCCATCAGCCACTCCTTGTATTTGTCAACCTCCACCACATTCAACACCTCTGCTGATTCATAGCCATCAGAGACAGCTGAAGCATCACCTTGCTCCTTTATCTTTGGAGGCAAACCTTTGGTTTTCTGGGGGCAGAACCTCTTAATGTGTCCTTCTTCCTGGCAGCGATAGCATTTCACCTTCCCCTTGGTTCTCCCTCTTGATTGTGACCTGCTCTTCTTTCCTTTCTTTCCCTCTCGTTTCTCCCATCTTCCTCTAACACTTAAGCTCTCTGCACTCACCATTGGTTTAGCCTCGCTCTTGTTGTTCAACTGCTTCGAGTGTATTGCAAACAGAACATCTTCCAGTGACAGAGTTTCATTTGCATACAAGAGTGTTTCCTTAAAGTGTTGGTAACTCCTGGGAAGGGAACAAAGGAGCAGCAATGCCTGGTCTTCATCATCTATCTACCTCAATGTTCTCTAAATCAAGGATCAACTTACTGAATTGATCAATTTGCTCGTCAATTGGCTTTTCCTCGGTCATTCTGTAAGAGTACAATGACTGCTTCAAGTACAATCGATTTGCCAGGGACTTTGTCATGTATAGGCTTTCCAATTTCAGCCACAATCCAGCAGTTGTATCTTCCTTAGAGACCTGTCTCAGGACCTTGTCTCCCAGGCTCAGAATGATCGTGCTGTGAGCTCGTTATGATCGATTTCTTATCAGCTGCACTTAATTCTGCCGGCATGTTCTTCTCATCCTTTAGCGCTTCTATCAATCCTTGTTGAACAAGTAGAGCCTTCATCTTCAACCTCCATAGGCTGAAATTCAGGCCTGTGAATTTCTCCACTTCAAACCGCGATGAACTCATCCTCCTCGATTCTGTTTCACGAATTCACAGATTTTTTGCTTCAGCCGCGTGTCGTTCCACGCTCACCGCACCAGTTGTTGAGGATAATCGCACTCAGACAACACTCAGACCTCACGTAGATTGATATCTAACCTATCATGATTGAATCGAAGCAAATTGAATCGGATTTAGCTGAACAGAAACGAAAATCAACACAGATATTACGTGGTTCAGCTACGATGTGTAGCCTACATCCACGGTCCAAGCACCGATCCTTTATTGATACGAATCACAGGATTTTACAGAGCTCACGCCACTCTACAATTTCCGTGTTATCAACTTTCCCTCTCTTTCACTCTAAGAAAAGTTACACGCAGTAGAATGTGTTCGATCACACACTAAAACTCTGTTTTAAACCTGAAGTTCAGCTCCCTCGCGTGAATACCATAATTAACGGTCACTTCTAACATTTGCTGAAGGAAACGTTGATGGAAGCGGCGACTTCGCAAGTGACTTGTTTTCCCGCCAACGATTCACCCTTAGTTTATTAAACGTTTCCTTCATTTCGGCGTTTTCTTCTTCACATCGAGCTCTAACACTTCAAGGATCGTCAGTTGAGCTCATATCAGTCTGAGTTTGTGAATCACCCTCACATGAACGTTAATAGATATAAATTTTCATTAGAAAACCCTATAAATTTCAATCAAAATTATGATTAATCACAACCGAAATAACTTCATAAAAAACCCTCACCTTTTCCAAATCTTCAAAAATTAAAGATTACATGGAACATAAGTTTATACAAAATTTTTTCCCTAACTTTCTTTTGATTACTTTGAGCTTGTCTTCTTTATCTTAATCTTAAAATTTCGTTAAATGATTATGACATAAATAATTGATCCAGTTGTTCTTTATTTCTTTAAAGGTTAAAGTAAGTGAGACATCAATGTTGTTTCCCCTTTATTGTCGTATATTCAATACCCTTATCCTTCATTCACCTTAGTTTATTAATATAATTACTTTCTCCCACCTCAATAGTTCAATATTATTATTAAGATACATAGCTAGCCTTCGTGAACTATTATATATATATATATATATATATATAACTAATGAACGCCTGAAATGCTACCTTTCACTCAATTCGATACATTACACCAATTCGCGAAATTATTCCAATTCGTGAACTTATTGTCCCGCAAAACTACACTTCACGAATCGAACTTCGTGACTTCACATTTATTTCACACATTAAAGTGTCATAATCACTTCGCGAACTAAATCTCATTTCTCGCACACTAAAGATTCAAACCTACTTCACGAACCATATATTAATTCGTCAACCTTTTTACTTCGCGAATCAACCTATTTCACGATTCGAATAACTTCGCTCTATTCGCAAAGTTTCTTTCCAATTCGAGAAACCCTAATTTTAACAGTTTCATAAATTAATTATCACAGTTCAGAATTAATTTTTCTGAGTTCAAAACATGAACTTAAATTCGAACTTTAAGTTCAAAAGTTGTTTGACAACTGATTGTTAGAAATCGTGCATCGAAGAATTCAGATTAAACAGTTTTGGTGATTGTCCAAACTTGACTGAGTATACCGATTAGACGAAGACTCAAGACCGGGTACCAGTCAGCAGTTCACAAGCGCGCCAGAAACTGAACGTAAACTGCCAAGACCGGAGTACAGATACCGGACCTGCAGAGTACAGAAATCGGATGTGCCACGTTATCAAGATTCAAATTATTCATGGCGCGGCAAGTTGAAGACTTCTGACATACGCATTTAATGAAAGGCTGAAGCAGAGCCAAGTTGAAGTCAAGCCAGAGCTAAAAGAGGAATAAAGCATATGGCACGGTATGAACTGCAACCGGACAGTACCCATTTTGGGTAAAATGCATTTAATGCACTGACCGGTACAGAGAGCTATCTCACAACGGGCTTCTTCAACAAAGATCAGCTATAAATAGCAGAGAAGAGGCACTGAAGAGACACGACACTCAATAACAAGAAATCAAAGCGAAGACTCAAATCTCTCTAAGTGAAGAAATTAGAAAGTGTTGTCCCCACTGTACGAAAACTAGTTCGGTTAAGTAAGTGAGTTGTTTTCCGACGGACTATAAAAAGCTGTTGAAGTAGGTGGATTGTATTATACGACTGCCTAGGGATTCACTAGATAAGGCTGAGGGCAGCTGGGTAGGTTGTACAGTGAGTGTATAACTGAAGTCTAGTGAACATTCCTTGCGGGAAGAAGGGGAGACGTAGGAGATTTATCTTCGAACTTCCCGAAACAAACCGGTGTCTCTTTGCACATACACAAACACATCTTACCTCTTATCGGTCTTGGTTTAAAACCGACCGACTTGCTTCCGCACAAATCACAAACATAAAAATATCAAGTACCGGTATTAACCCTAACAGATTAACTACCAGAAAAAAGAGACAAGCGTTTATTCACCCCCCTCTAAACGCGTAAACCGATCCTAATACTGATCGAGCAAGAAAGTCTTTTCGAAAATCAATCTACTTTAAGGAATTATCATCATTCTGAAATATTAACTATATAACATCTTTTATTTTACCAACCTTCGATAAACACAAGAACAATTCGTAAATTCTGTAAACTTTATCACTATACAACTTTATTAAACCCTAAATCCCCAGACACTTAACAATAAACCTGGCTCAAACACCGCAGTTTATTAAGGAACTTAATACTCACAGTCACAATATAAGGTCTTTGGAAATCTCCTTAACCATACCCTTTGATGTCAAATCTATATAATATATGATTCACACGATTATCATGCTTAGTAACTAGAAAAATCATTGACGTATAATCATACCTTTGTAGCTAATTAATTACTTCACCTTTGTTTCCTCCTCCTCCTTTCTAACCTTAATACTAAAAGTTTTAGTAATACTTAATTTTTTTTCTATATATTTTGAGAATAGCAATTAATACACCTTGTTCTTTATCTCTTTATATCTTAAATTAATTCATGACATCGATGTCTCCCACTGAAGTCATTATCTTAGCAACCTTTAGAAATCCTTCAATTAATTTATTATTTTATTCACTTTCATGCCACATTAAGATTTCAATTTTAATTTATATTAATGACCAAATTCGTGAAAATAATGATACTCTCTCCATTTGGAACATTTTTCAGTTCGTGAAATGCTATCCAATCAATTCGTGACTTTAACTCCAATTCGTGAAATGCTCTTCCCCTCTCAATTCGTAATACTCCAACTCGTAATACCACTCTCTCAATTCGTGAACTATCGATCGACTTCACTAATCCCACTATCAACCAATGAAATTCTTTTCTATTTCACCCACTCACGAAATGCTTAGACCCACAAGTACTTTACGAACTATCAACCCCACAAAACATTAACAAGTTGCGAATCATTAACCCGTGAATCAAAATCACAATTCGCGAAACACATTTTTGTGAAATCCTATCCATTCTAACACTTCCCAAATCATCACTTCACGAATTAACAAACATCACAAATTAACACTTATATACATATTATTAATTTCATTTCAAACATCCTAACTTATTATACCTTAGTCCCTTCCGTAATACTTATATGCATATACTATGAAATTATTTATGCAAATATATATAAATTCGTATAATAGAACAACATATGGTTTTAATTTCGGTTCCTGACAGTTAACGTTCCAATACGGCCTTTTCTCGTTTAATATGTACTCGACTTCAATTAGATTGTCATCGGTTCAGTCACTTTGGTCGCATTTATTCGAGTTCGATTAGCATGTAAGCGAACTTGTTTAATCTTGCCGAGTTCCAATACGTTCTCTTCGATTTCGTTTAACCCGTGCTCATGCGAGCATGTACATAGAATTAACAATCGTCCCAAATACAGAGTCAACATTCAACCCTAATACACAGTCACAAATGAAATACATTGTTAATTCACTGCTTCCAATTGTTAAATCAAATACAAACAGTCAATACCTTTCTAAACAATTCAATCTTTTCGTCATTCAACATCAAGAGATCATCTCTACTATCGAACATCATTAACATAGCCACCCGCAGCATATAAATACCACACTCCCTACTGTTCGAAAAACAATACAATTGCAGCTGTAATACCAAACTCTACACAATTAAGTTTGATAAGTAAAAGAATAATACAAATGAATATTACCTGCGAACTTGTTGAGGGAACTAGCCGCATAGCTTAGATGTAAATTTAATAAGCTGTTAATTTACTCCTACGCATTGAAGCATCAGCGGTATCACCTCTTTGAGGGGTTCGAGGTATGGCATTATTGCTCTCATATCCGATTCACTTGACCGCGAGGAGTCGAAAGTCTGAATGGTTCCTTCCTTGAACGAAGCGACTAGAAGCACCCAATGACTAATATATGCCAATGGTATGACGACAACCTCCGCTTGGTTCCAGTGGCAGCTTATTAGGCACATTGATTTCCCATTTAGCGAATTGTCGGAACGAATTGAGCAAAAAAACATACTGCTTCCGTGATCCAAACCCTTGGAGCGGATAGATATTTGAAGAATTTTTTGTCATAAGCCTGTATTATGCATGTCCGTTCATGAGTTTCACTCATTCTTTCCAACTCCATACTTACTGCATCCCAATTTAACAACCTCAAGTCAATGTGATACTGTAAGTTGTTGATGCGAGGTTAGGGGGTAATTCGGCAATGGTATAAAAGGATCGGTCACTAACTTTGATCGTTTCTTCTCACGTTTAGGATGCTCCCGTTTTCTTAACCGTTTGTCCGTACCGCATGGGCTTGTTGGCGTCTTCTCGGCCTCGTTCATCGTTACCCTTCTCTTCTCGGTCTCAATCACCGTCTTCTCGGCCTCAGTCGTCGTCTTCTCGGCCACGGGCTCAATCACCGTCTTCTCGGGCTCCGTCTCGTTCGGCGTCATCTCGGCCTCGTTCGTCAACTCATTCTCCATCTCGGCCGTCTCATTCAACGTCTCAGTCTCGTTCGGCGTCCTCCGGAACACTGACATATCGAACATAGGACACGGCATACATAGGACACCGCAACGTAAATGCAAACATTGAGACAAAGACTACCATAATAGAAACTAACTAAAACAAGAAATACGTAAAACGTAAACAAACCGATTTTCCCTCCCTATGTACTGACGTATCATAGCTCCTATCTCGCTCCCTTGTAGGCCTCAGCGTCTCCAAGCCCTAATAATGGGGTATAGTCGAGATCGAATAGTCAAAACTCAAAATCTATTGCGATTCATTCGATATCGAGTTTTCGACTATACGAATATTTGAACTCAAATAGATCTTCGAATCGATTATCTTTCTCAACTATTTGAAATCGAATAATCAAACTCGAACTCGATTATGGTTCATTTGATATCATGTTTCCGATTATATCGAGCTCAAAATTTGTAATACAAAGCTCAAAATCGAATTTTGCTTTGATGTGCTTCCGATTATGGTTCACCATTGTCAATTTCGCTTTGATGTGTTTCGAGATCGATTTGTGGCTTGCAGTCAAGTTGTTCTCGTTTAGGTGGTGAGAGTAGAAGAAGTTCGATTGGAAAGATTAGGAATTTAACTTTCAATTCATTTTCATTTAAGCCGACTTTTTTTTTGTTTTAGTTGATGATGTTTTGGGAAGTTAACATTCAATCCCTTTTATCTAATGGACTTCTCAACCGACTTTTTATCAAATTTTATTAGGGGTGGCAAAATTTCCACGGTGAACCATCCCCGTCGGGACCCGAGGCTATTGGGACGGGGAATCCCCGGCCATAATGGAGATGGGGAGTTGACGGTGATTCCCAGTTGGTGAAAGAATGGGACGGGATGGCGATGGTAATCATGTTTCCCACCCATCCCCGGCCCCGTTTGAACAAATAGTGATTCAACTTTCGCCGATTTGATTTATTAATAAATACAAAAACTAATTTAAATCAAGAATTCTCAAAGACCATCCTTTCATAATTTTTTACTTTCAATATATATTCTTCACAATACACTCTTATTTCCATCACATATTATATTATTTGTTTATACTCTAATATCATATTTTGCATACTATATTACTTAGTTATGTTTTTTGATGCAAAAAAATTAATTTATTGGATATACATGAATATGGGGAACCCGATCCCCAAACGGTGATTACCCATTCCCGACTCAATTCATCATATGCAGTGAACTAGGTGTGGATGGGTTTAAGAACGATAATTTAATATTAGGACGATATGTCCATTACCAGTCCCGAACTCGCCCATTGTCATCCCTAAATTTTATTGATGCCAACTACGTTTAAAAGCACAAATGTTCCAAAAGATGCAATCCAAATTGCGGGTATTACATGTTCTGAAATGTATAGGTAGGGGTGGGCGTTCGGGTTCGGGTATTCGGGTTTTACCCGAATCCGATCGGGTTCGGGTAGTTCGGGTTGGGTAATTCGGGTTATTTGTCGACCCGATACCCGGATTTATTAATCGGATCGGGTATCGGGTAGTAATTTATTACCCGAATAACCCGATCGGGTACCCGACAAATTATATTTTAAAAAATCTATTAGTTTTTATATATAAACATTAAGAAAATATAATAACTAACAAGTCGATATCTAACGTGAGTCGTGTTAAAGTTTTAAATAATCTTTTGATTAATTTCTTATTTTCATTGCATAATTAACAAGTGATATTTTATTATCAATGCATAAATTATTAAAATAATTTAAAATATATTCTCAAAATTTATAAGTAAACATATAAAAATATGGATATATATTATATTTATTGAATATAAAGCATCCAAATATTATAAGTGATAAATGATATATAAAATGAATATTTGATATGTATATTTGCATTATGAAATTTAGTCATATTTTTTCAATTCAAAATCGGGTACCCGACGTCGGGTACCCGAACCCGATATATACCCGACAATCGGGTACCCGCCGTAGATCGGGTCGGGTTCGGGTAGTGAAAATCTTAACCCGAACCTGAACTACCCAAACCCGAACTACCCGATACCCGACTGCCCGACGCGATGCCCACCCCTATGTATAGGAGATCACTTGCAAGAAAATTAGAAATGCATTGGAAGAAAAGGTAAGCGATTACCAAACCGAAACAGGTCGGTGGACTGGGATTCCAAGAAATCATTAAATTCAATGAAGCCTTATTAGCTAAGCAACTCTGGAGAATTCTTACGCAACCGAACCTGCTGATGAGTAGGATTTTAAAAGCAAAATATTTCCGGTAGGAAGGTTTATTTGCAGCAAAAGTTTAATTAAGAAAATGCTTCTTGGCTATGGAAATGTTAGGCTCAAGTTTGACATGTACTTCAAATGGGAACTAGGCATCAAATCGGCGACGGTAAATCAATGAAGATTTGGGAATCGAGTTATAATGATTTTTAGAATTATTATTAGTAATAATAGAGGTAAAAACCAAAGGGGTATGAATGATGACTATTGCTCTGTTGCTAGTAGATACACACACGGCCCATTTAGTTTGGCCAACTTAACAATCTCGACCCAATCGTTAGGCGAAGCTCACACCGCAGGGATTAGGGGTCGTTTAAAAAAATAGCCTTGGACTCGGTCAACGTTAAAAAAATAACCTTGGTGTTTTGACCATTTTAAAAATTGCGTTGAATTTAAGGGTATTTTCGTCTTTTTACAGAAGTTATTTTAAAAAAGCAACGTGTCCCATCATAGCAGGGAACTGACGCCCTCAATGGGGGAACCCCTGCTTTATGTAGAGGTCCCATGAGCAAGGGACCCCTTCTATAGAGCAGGGACCCCTACTATAGATCACGGGTCCCTGCTCTATAGAAGAGATCCCATGAGCAAGGGCCCCCTACTATAGATCACGGGTCCCTGCTCTATAGAAGGGATCCCTTGCTCATGGGATCCCTGCTATAGAGCACGGGTCCCCAGAAGGGGACCCGTGCTCTATAGCAGGGGTCTATGAGAGGGGCCCTTCTATAGAGCACGGACCCCCTTCTATATAGCAGGAGACTTAAAAATAAAATTGTTGGGGATTTGAAGCCACGACCTATCACTTGAACGACTGACTACACAACCACTAGACTGTGTGGTGTTGTAAATAATCTTCCACTCATCTATCTTCTTACTTTTTTCGCGATAACCCTAATTTGACGAGGTATTCAAGCGAGGTAAAACAATCATGGGGATGATAATGAAAGCTGAGATGTACGCACTATCTCCGTATCAGCAGAAGGTGATGATGCCTTGTCTCAGGAAAGATTTTCCATCGAAGATCAGCACCACGATTCATCGAAGGTGTTGATGTGTTGGATTGTGATTCTGCGTGATGTGGAAATGTGTACTTTTGCTGTATTTGAGATTCGATTCTGATTTCATTTCTGTTTGATTAATTGCTGATGTGTTACCTTTAGGGCAGTGACGTGCTCTCGACAGCAGCGTACTTTGATTAATTACAGTGCGATCCCCAAAAGTAAGCTGGGCAGAGCATCGTTTGGAAACTTCTCGATATTTGCGGCGGATGGTGATGGTGGTGCTGAGACCGTCCATGAGAATGAACCGCCGGTTCAAGGATCTGAACCCAAATCAGAAGTGCGCTTTTCAATTTGCCTTTCTTTAATGTTTTTTTTTTTTAAATTTTTTTGTCGAGAGACTACGAATTCGGATGATTTATAGGCTAATTGCTTCTTCATCATTCACGTAAGTCTTAGTTTTCCCTCTTACGTATTTACTAGTATTGATTCGAAATCGTTCGAGTCCATCTGCGATTTTCATAGCATTCCTCAAAAGGTTATATTTTTTGGTCCCATGAGTTTATGAAATTTTCTTTTCGTGCCTCGTAGTGGAAGTCTTTCGAATTTGAAGAATCTGAGTTGGAAAGCGATGATAAGCTATGGAATATGTACGAGAGGTGGATAAACCACTTCAAGGTTTCGAGGACTACGGAGGAAAAGCTCAAACGCTTCGACACGTTTAAGGCTAGCGCTCATTTTGTACACAATACGAACAAGAGTGAGAAATCCTTCGAGGCAGAGCTCAACATAGTTGCAGACATGAGTGACGAGGAAATTATCAGCTGCGCTTCCAATGAGGTGCTGGCTGCAACTCCATTAAGGGACTGGCCTCAATTCCTAGAAGGCGCTGCCAAGGGGTTCTGGGACGAGATCACGAGAAAAAGTGACAGGTCATATAACTTGTATGTTTGATTATATAGCAGTGCATCCTTGATATTTTATGAACTCGTAGCTTGTGTATTTTTATGTGCGAAAATTAGGTGCACCGGCGAGATGTTTATATTTTTTTCTTTCTTCGTGTTAATATTGTTCTTTCGTTGTAATTTAATAAACATTAGTTTTCTTTCTCAATAGGTACGATGGGTCGGGCCTTGACTCCTGAAGTTCCATGAAGTGCTTTGCTGTAGCTAATAATTATCAACTTCTTATTTTGGCTTATGTTTTTTTTTTTTTGATGTGGCTGTCCAACCCAAATAAGATTTCTCTTCGTCAGATAAAAAAAAATATTCTGAAGTTATGTAATGAATGGGATGGTTTGCTGTTAATGGTTTCTTTTTTCTGGTGTTTTGGTATTGGTATGTATGACTAGACTAACAGAAGATATATACTTGAGAACAAATTAGAGTTGACATTAGTGATTAAAAGAAAGATAAGAGAGGATGAGTTTTTTTTTTTGCATGCTAAACCACCTTTAGAGTGTTTTTAATAGCCAAAACTAGATAAGGTTCACATAAGATAGTTCCAAATAACGCGTTTAAACTTGAGAAGAGATCTATTTTCTTAGATCTAAAAATACCCAAATTCGTTTAACATTTCCTCCTCGGCTCGTTGTTAGCTTGTTGTTGTCTCTCCTCGTTCGTCACTAGTTGTCTACCGGCGGCCCTCCTCAGCTCGTTGGCTCGTCAACAGCACTAATATGCCCCCCACCACTCTTCCTCTCAGTTGCTTGTTGTTGTTGGCCTTATGACTCGTCACTGTCTATCGCGATCTTGTCGCTGCTCGATGAGCCTTCAACTTTCAGCCACTCTCGACCACATCCTCTTCCTCCTCTATCTTCGTCCATTGTATATGGAAAGATGAGGGAGGAGTGATTTTAAATTTGGTTTAAATTTAATTTTATTGCGCTTTGGATATTTTATTTTGCATGTTGGTTGGTATCTTACCTTCTCTCTTCTGGGAGCTTTTTAGTCTCCTTTCATAGGAGCGTTTAGTCCTCTTTATGAGGTGTTTCTGCCAAAAGATAGGATTTGAAGGTTGAAGTTTGAAGATCTTGATGACTACGTTCTAGTTTACTAGCTCGATCGGGAGCTTTGATCTTGATTGTAGTTTTCTTAAGTTTCTTATTCAGCCTTTGCAAGTTGCCTTTTGGAGCCTTTTTGAGTATTGTTCTATTAACATAGGATGTGAGTTCATTGTGTGTGTTTGTCTCCCATACGGGAGCTTTGTCTCCTTATATGGTAGTGTTTCGTCCCTTTTACGAGGTTATTGTCTCTACTGGGAATTCTGATGTGATCAGAGGGCCTTAATGGATTGGTTAATCGTGTTGTACTGTTTTATGTTGTCAAGCTATAGTTTGGAAAAAAAAGAAAAAAACTTGGAGAAGAACCGGGCAACCGTTCGAAAAGCACATAACTGCATGAAATCAATTTTCTCTCTCCCTCCCTCTCTCTCTCTCTCTCTCTCTCTCTCTCTCTCTCTCTGTCTGTCAAGAATGAAATCCACTTGTTAGTTCTATCCCCAACCGTGTCAAAAGGGAGTGGAAACTTGGTAAATTAAAAGAAGGGAGTGAGAGTATTTTTATTAAATGGAAGGCATCCGATTAATTAGATAAATAATTATTTCTCTAACACACTTTTAGTTAATTATTTACATTTTTATCATTTATTATTTTCCCTCCATTTCCAACCACCATCGATCGATCAAACAAAACAACCTCTCATTTACTCCATCATTTCATTCCATTAAGCGAATCTTTAATCTTCATATCAGATATTAGGCATACAATGAAAATAGACACAAACGACTACGGAGCTACTAAATAAGAAAAAAAATAAGTCTAAAGGGAAGAAAAAAAGATCACTAAGGTGGCGGGGGAGAGGGGGGTCTCTGCCGAAGGTGCGCCCGCGATTGACCGCGTTTTCCATGTCTCGAAGGGCCAGATCATATCGCTGTTTCTTTTCGCGGTACCGACGGTGGGCTTCCTCGTTCAGTCGCTCGTACTCTTCCTGTTGGCGCCGAGTTTCTTCGTTATAGCGCCGGGCATCTTCATCGCATCGCAGCGCGTCGACCTTCATGCGCATCTTCTCCTGACGCAGTGTTTCGGGGTCCGCTGTCGACGCCGGATGACTCGCCCTGGCAATATCCGGATGAGTAGTTGCCGCCGGTCGTATCTGTCTCCACCGAGTGCGGGCCCTCGATGTAGAGCTGGTCGGCGGGGACGTCGCCATGGTTCGCCGTCGCGGTCGCGGACTTTGATGCGGCGACGACCGATTCAGATACGTTGCATTATCGCGGTGCGGTCGCGGGCGATACGCACATTTTATTAGAAAATGATTGTAAAATAGATATATATGTGTTTACAACAATATTAGATGACATTTGGTATGATTAAGAAGGAAAATTATATTAGATTATGTTTGATATGATTAACAATGAATTTATATTATGTGTGATGGTTGATATTCAACATTACCGAAATCCAGTACAGTTAAATTTTAAAATAAAACATATTAAAATGCAATACGTAAATTGAATTGGACTGCGGAAAATATTTATTGCAATTTTATTATTTGAAAGCCCAATAAAGCCCATCAATGAAAATTGAATTTTAGGGTTTCGTTCTGTACTTCTTCAGCGTTATTGATCGTCTTCAGTGTCCTCTTTCTCAGCCAAATCAAGTTCGAAAATCCGATATTTCGGCCGCTATGCCGATAAATCGTCCGCGACATTTCACCTCGGCCGAGATCTCGCCGCGAGGCCGATCTTTCGTCCGAGACAAAACCGAGACCGCACCAACCCGTATCTACGGCGCGGTGAGGGCCGATTCCGCTCCGATACAGCCGCACGGCCGAGATCTCGCCGCGACGGCGAACCATGGACATCGCCGTGGTCCGTGTGGCCACGATACATCTTGTGCCAGACGTACACCTTGTTCGCTCGGGTCCAGCGGACGCCTTCACGAGTATCTTCATCTTCACTAGCATTTCCTCGTTAAGGGGTTGCGCCAGCCGACTACCTTCATCTCGGGTGGGTTTTCTGGCCACATTTGTAGTCCCTGTACGACCTTGGTGACGTGTGCTAGAGCTGAAAGTTTGGGCCGCGGCCCATGGGCCAAACCGGCCCGACCCGATAAAAAGCAGGTTTGGGCTTATATTTTAGCAGCTCGAAAAAAATCGGGCCCATTGGCCCGGCGGGCTAGTGGGCGACGCGCCAAAAAACCCGACGGTCCGCGAACCAAACCTTGCCCGCTAGGTTTATATATTTTTATTTAATTTCTATTTATAATATTTATAAAATTCAATTATAATATTTATATAATTCAATTTGATATGTAAAAAATAATATTGTTTTGATAAATCTATGGGATATAAATTTTTTTATAACTATATATTTATAATAATGTATATAATAATAGTATAAAATAATAATATTGTATATAATAATAGTATAAAATATAAGTTTTTTCGAAAAAAATAAAAGATTTTGAATTAAAATAATAAAAGAATTAAAAAATTAAGCCCATTAGCCCGACGGACTGGCCCGGCCCATGACATAATTGGTTTGGGCCTAATAATCTTGAGCCCGTTAATTTTGGGCCAGCCCGACCCGACCCGATAAGAATCGGGCAGCCCGCTCTTATTGGGGCCGGGTGGGACAGCCCGCCCAATATTTCAGCCCTAGTGAGTTCCCCCACGTCTATCTTCCCACGGCTTCTCGCTTCCGGCTGAGCACTGAATGCATGGGCCAGCGCCATCCCCAAGTTGACTCGTTCGCCTCGCTGCATATTGGCCAGGTAGAAGAGGTCACGGAGAGTGACTGCTCCGTGCGAGTCGCCCCTCGGTGTGAGCGAGGTCGTCAGGAGACGGTGGATGTAACGCAGTCCTAGGCTCCTGAGCGACGATGCCTTCGAAGTCTGGACGCTGAAGTCGGGCTCGCTGGGTTGTGTAATTTCGGCCCAGCAGGCCTGTCGGACCGTCGGGTTCTGGAGGTACTCCTTGTAGTGATTGTCTGGAAATGGTCCGTCGCGCCCGAAGTATGGCACCGACACTCCAAGCGCCCGACAAAAGTCATCGACGTCCACCGTTTGCTCGTCGTTGAACGCCCGGAAATTGACCATATTCACGCCGTACTCATCGTGGGAGAAGGTCGACAGGAACTCTAGCGTCAGCTCCTTGTACGCCTGTTCATCGATGTTGAAGAAGGTGGTCCATCCGCTGAGCGATGTGTATTGGGCGACTTGCTGGTCGATGTGGTGCTTCGCCAGGGTGTCATGGTCAATTTGATCCATGGGATGAACTCCATCGCTTTCAGCCTGTTGTACCGTGCTGTCTGGGCCTCATCAGTGAATTTCTGCATAGCAGCTAGGAGTGTCGGGTCACGCAGGGCAGTGGAGCGGCTTCGACCCATAGTACCTAGAAAACACATGTGAGCTCATAGAAGATATATCAATTAAGTTGACGACAGCTCGACTCGACCAACACAGCGACAAAAGATACGTACTATTCAAGAACGCATGAAAATTTCAAGGAGGCATTTTGTCTAATAGGTAACGGGCAAGTCAATCTATGAAACTCAAGTTCGAGGATTGACCAACCAACCGCATTCCTAGACGTCGCATGATGAATTAATGCGAAATAAAACACAAAAAGCACAAATTCGCCAAAAATTTCCAAAAATCCCCAAATTTGAAATTAGGGTTCCTCAACCCGAAATTCAAAATTAATGAATGAAATCAAGAAATTAAGCCTGCCCAACAAGTTATTAGCACGTATCTAACCAACAAAAGAGCAAAAAACACCACCAATTTTCGGAAACCCCCAAATTTCAAAAACTAGGGTTTGTCATATAAAAAGTCAAAATTCAAAGTTACGTTCAACGGAGTAAGCATATCCATGACAAACCTAACGCATCTTAGGCAATGGAAAACCATATTCATACCTAGATTTAGCCAAAATCGAAGAAATCCCACAAACTGAAACGTAAGAGGGTTGGAAAAGATTCATATCTTTTGAGCTTAACCGAGTTTAATTCAAGGTAATGTGGTTTGACCGGTGTTGGGTGGCGGTCGGCGTCGAATAGTGGCGTTGATAGGTGGTCGATGGTGATTTTTTGGGTGGTGGTGGGTTGGGTGCGATAGTGAGATAGACGAAGATAGAGGGAGAAAAGAGAGGGGGAGAGAGATAGAGAGGGAAGAAAGCGTTTTTAATTTTTTTTCTAGGTAATTCACCGTGACAAGCGGCAGAAAGTGCCACTCGGTGCAGTCACAGCCTCGAAGCTTAAGCTTCTGGCCGCGACAAAGCACAACGAGGTACTTCGATTTTTTTTTTGTTTTTTAACGCCCGTACCAGTCACGGCCGTGAGGTTTACACCTTGGGCCGTGACTTGAGGCAGAAAAAAGCTCGAAAAGATCTCGCTTGCTGTCACGGCCGTGACGGCTTAAGCCGTAGGCCGTGAAACGTGGTAGTGTATGAAAAGTAATTTGTCACGGCCGTGAGTCCTTAAGGACATGGCCGTGGATTGTTTTTTTTCTAAACTAGCTAATGTCTAAAACATTAATGAAAATACCTGAGTTGTCACCCAAGAAGCGCTTCATTTACCGTCTTTAGCCGAACGTATCTTTGTTCGCTTAGGACGGGTGGAAGTCCACGTAGAGCACCTCTTTTTTGCTCACGTCTTCCTCTCATCCATGATAGTGCTTCAACCTGTGGCCACTGACCTTGAAAGTACCCAGCTCCATACCTGAGATCTCGACAGTACCGTAAGGGAGACTAACGGTGAACGGTCCCGTGATCTAAGTTTGCCGAAAAAAGTCTAAGTCGAGAATTAAAGAGGAGGTCTTGGTCCCCTTCCTGAAACTCTCGCCCGTGATTTTCTTGTCATGATAAGCTTTTGAGCGTTCCTTATATATTCGAGCGTTATCGTAGGCCGATAAACGCCACTCGTCAAACTCGTTGCCGCTGGCTTTTCCTAAATCAAGATTCAAGGAATTGATCGCCCAATAAGCCTTGTGCTCGATTTCTACGAGAAGGTGGCACGCCTTCCCATAGACTATTCTGTACAGATTTAGTGCCTATGCGTGTCTTATATGCACTCCTATATGCTCAAAGTGCATCATTCAGCTTATTTTCCCACTCGATACGGTTCCCTTCTATGGTCTTTTCTAAAATGCGTTTCAACTCACGATTTACTACTTCGACCTGACCGCTGGCTTGGGGTGGTAAGGGGTGGATAGGCTATGTCTAACACCGTAAAGCTCTAATGTACGTGCAAACTGGGTGTTACAGAAATGAGTGCCTCTATCACTATAATGCACCTAGGCGCCTCAAAACATGAAAATAATGCTCGTAAAAATCTAATGACTACCCTAACATCGTTCGTGGGCAAAGCTTGTACTAGGCCCACTTGGACACATAATCCACAACGACTAGGATGTACATGTTATTATAAGAGCTAGGAAATGGACCCATGAAGTCTATACCCCATACGTCAAAATCTCACATACCAAAATGAAGTTCTGGGGCATCTCGTCGGTTTTCGAGAGATTACCTGCACGTTGACACTGTTCACAAGTATCAACGTACCTTTGGGCGTCTTTGAAAATCGTCGGCCAGTAAAATCCGCTCTCCAGCACCTTCTGAGTGGTTCAGTTGGCTGCGTAATGTCCTTTGGTCGGTCCGTTGTGGCAGTTCCTCAGAATCTGTGTCATCTCTGAGAAGGAGACGCATCGCCGTATCACCTGGTCGGCACATTGCCTGAAAAATACGGATCTTTCCAAAAGTAGTACTTCAAGTCAGAAAAGAATTTCTTCTTTTGCTGACATGTGTACTCCTTTGGTAGGACCCTCGCAACAAGGTAGTTAGCATAATCTGCAAACCAAGAAATATCGTCACTTACCGCTTGCATCGAGTACAAGTGCTCGTCTGGGAATCTGTCGTGTATTGCCCTTCAGTCCTTGCGGTATATTTCGGACTCCTCTAGTCAAGAGAGGTGATCCACCGCCAGATTTTCTGCACCTTTCTTGTCTCGTATCTCTATATCGAATTCTTGAAGAAGTGGATCCACATGATCCGGCTTTGCTAACAAGTACTTAAGAGCAGAGTGGTCAGTAAAAACAATAACCTTAGATAAGATAAGATATGACATGAACTTGTCGAAAGCGAACATGACGACTAACAACTCCTTCTCAGTGTAATTGGCTTGGGTTGCATCTAGCGTCTTACTCGCGTAGTAAATCAGCCTGAAGTGGTTGTCCTTACGCTGCCCTAACACGGTCCCAACTGCATAATCACTAGCATCGCACATTATTTCAAAGGGCAGCCCTCAGTCGGGGGCAACCATAATAGGCGCTGCGATAAGTCGCTCCTTAAGTAAATTAAAAGCATGCAAGCATTCATAACTAAACTCAAACGGAGCATCTTTTTCTAGAAGTCTAGACATAGGTCGTGCAATCTTTGAAATATCTTTAATAAACCTACGATAAAATCAAGCATGTCCTAGAATACTCCTAACCGACTTCACGTTCGATGGATGGGTAATTTTTCTATCGTTTCTAACTTAGCTCGATCCACTTTGATTCCTTTAAAGGAAATCTTATGGCCCAGCACTATGCCATTCTCGAACTATGAAATGACACTTTTCCCAATTAAGTGCTAAGTTTGTTTCCTCGCATCATGCGAGCACGAGCTTCAAATTAGACAGGCATACATCGAACGACGAACCAAACATAGAAAAATCATCCATAAATACCTTCATTACCTCACCTACCAGTTCATCGACTATGGCCATCATGCATCGCTGGAAGGTGGCCGGGGCAATGCAAAGATCGAATTGCAACCTTTAGTACGCGAACGTCCCGAACGGGCAAGTGAAGGTGGTCTTCTCCTGGTCCTCTGACGCTATACGAATCTGCAAGTATCCTGACAAGCCATCAAAAAAACAATAAAACGGGTGACCGGTTAATTTTTCAAATATCTGGGCAATAAACGGTAAGGGAAAATGATCCTTTCTCGTGGTGTCGTTCAACTTCCTGTAATCGATGCAGACGCGCCACCCAGTCACGGCCCTCGTTGGGATTAATTCATTCTTCTAGTTGGCAACGACCGTCATGCCTCCCTTCTTTGGGACCACTTGGACCAGGCTGACCCATGCGCTGTCTGAAACGGGGTAGATCATCCCTGCGTCTAATAGCTTGATCACCTCCTTCTTGATGACGTCCTTAAGTGTTGGGCTTGAGTCGCATTTGACGTTGAGTGACTGGCTTGAAATCAACCTCTATGAGGATCTTGTGCGTACGGTAGCTCGGGTTGATACCCCTTATGTCGGATATCTTCCACGCCAAGGCCTTCTTGTGCGCCCTCAACGCGTCCAAGAGCTGGCACTTCTGCTCGCCGTCGAGGCTTGATGAGATGATGACTGGCAGCCCTCCGTTGCTGCTGAGAAATGCGTACTTGAGGTGGTCGGGCAGCGGCTTCAATTCTAGGACCGGTGGCTCCTCGACCGAGCTCTTTTCCCTGTCCTCTTCGCTGCTCTCGTCGATGGCTATGATGGGCTCGTCGATCTCCTCCCCATACTCATCGATCGACATAATCTTGTGCATATCCTGCTCGCCAACATGTGACAGACCTTGCACAGGAAAGAAGAAATCGTGCTCAAAGACATCTAAAAAATAACATTTATCATCTTGCTCGTTACTCTTTTTCTCTATCTGTCGTCAAAGTCAGTATCCCATTCCTAACATCTATCATGGTCTCTCCCGCAGCTAAGAATGGTTTACCTAAAATCAAGGGAACATTTTCATCTTCTTCCATATTCATCTTCTTCCATATCTAAAATAACGAAATCAGTAGGGATCACAGATTTTTTGACCTTGACTAGGACATCCTCGATAACACCTCGAGGGTACTTTAACGATATATCAGCTAATTGCAGGCTCATCCTAGTGGGACGTGGTTCACCTAATCCTAAGCGCTTAAACATGGAATATGGCATTAAATTGATGCTAACACCTAGATCAGCTAGAGCACGACCAAGTACTAAATCTCCTAAAAGTAAGCAATAGTAAAACTCCCTGGGTCCTTGAGCTTTTTTGGCAGATTGCTTTGGAGTATCGCCGAGCATTTTCTTCGTAGGGATTGTGGAAATATGTTCGAGCTTCCTTCTGTTCGTCAACATGTCCATCAGAAACATCGTTTGTGATAAAATAAAACGAATACTTAATTACTATCACCAGCGTGCGATAGGCAGTGGACACATCGTTAGTGCAGTAAAGTGAATAAACAAGTATCAAACACGAGGAATAAACTGATTACTAGTAATGACATATCGACTCGATATCTAGCCTAAATAAAATACGCAAGTGGTTTATATCACGAACTAACCTAACAGATCAATCCTGAACAATGAGGGATTCAAAGAACACGACTAAAACCGGTGAGAGTGTTTTCAGATAATAAAGATGTGCTCTCGCTAGGTACTATCGGTTAAGACAATAAAATTGCTCCTACGTGATTAAGACTAATCGCAGTAATTTCCTACCCACTCACGAATTTTCTGTCGCCCTAAACGCTCGCGGGGATATAAAATTCAATAATTACTAATGGTGAGGACCGAGTATATGCTTTCGCCCTATACTCGAATCCTATCCTCTATGAACGGCCTAATCGTTGTTTAGCAGTCGACCTAAACGATTTTCACACGATCACTTTAACACATGGACATATTAAAGCGAAGAAACAATTTCATAGATAGATAAATAGTCATAAACACGAGTCACGATAAATTTATGTCTTAACTACGAAGTAACCTAGCGTTCATCTACTCCCACACACGTCCGGAATTTAGCTACGCATAACTGATGGAAAAATGACAAAAGAAATAAGGAGCGAGGAAGAAAAACTCATGATCTTGAGTACGGATGGATCTGGGATAATCTCAGTGAAGGATCTTCGTTCTTCATTCACTTCGGCATGCAGTTCGTCGTTGATCTGTCCCTTGCGCTTTCGTATTGGAATTCTGCGTTCTTGGCGACTCCTTTTTGTCTCTTGATAAACGTATTCTTAATACGTTTACTGTTATGTTTATTTGGGTTATAAAAGGATATTTTTGTTTATTCCATGCATTTCTTGGCTCTATTTACACCCATTTAAATATTGTAGGACCTTCGAACGGTTCTCGAGCGAAAAGGAACGAAAACGAGGCGAAAACGACGAAAAAACGGCGAAGTATGAAGCTGCCAGTCAAGAGTAACGGCCGTGACTTGCCTCGAAAGAGGCCGTGAATGCGGGCAGAAAGCATAAGAAGACTTACTCGTCGGCTGTCACGGCCATGACTGCTTTGCAAGTAACCGTGAATCACGGCAGAAAAGGCACGTTTCAGCACTAGGCTCAGTCGCGGCCATGAACTCCACTCACGCGGTCGTGAACAACGACAGAATGACAAGTCAAACTTTCTGTTGGTTGTCACGTCCGTGACGAGCCAATGCAATAGGCCGTGAACAAAGGCAGTATCTCAAAATCGAAATGTCTGTTGGGAGTCACGGCCGTGATAGATCATGCACGAGGCCGTGACCTGTAACCGAAAGTCAAGATAGGGTTTAAGCCGCCATCACGGCCGTGAATCCTTATGCAAGTGGCCGTGAAGGGTTTAAGAAACGGAGACAATCAGGCTAAAGTGTCCTTTCACGGCCGTGAATCCTTATGCAAGTGGACGCTCCAAAATTCAGGTTTAAGGCCCAAATTCAATGCATAAAAGGGGAGTCCTTCTCAGAACTCAACCCTAACCCTTTAGAGAGCCGAAAATAGAGGAAAGAAGAGGAAGAAGAACCCTAAAAGCCACTTTGATCCTTAGAAGCTCAAGAGGTAAACCAACAACGAAGTTACAACCGCGGAACGAGAGCTCCACCTCAAAGACGTCCCGACTCATTTCTCAGGGAAGATTTATGAGCTCTATATATTCATTTCTAATGATACTCGTTGTTGTGTCGTCCAATATGTGTGGCTAAACCTTTTATGTGTTTGGGTTTAGATGAACGTTGGGTTATGTCGTAGTTAAGTCGTTGGATAATCGTGAACACGTGTAATCTGGCTATTTATTGTTCTATGAACATGTTTCTTTGTATCAATATGTCTATGTGTTGATATGAATGTGTGGTACATCGTTTAGGGCGACAGCTAAATAACAATTTAGGCCGTTCGTAGACATTAGGATCTGAGTATAGGGCGACAGCAAATACTCGATCCTCGCTATTTAGTGATTATTAATCTTGGATTCCCACGAACGTTTAGGGCGACAGCAAACTCGTGAGTGGGTAGGAAATTACTGCGATTTAGCCAATAACACGTAAGAGCAATATTCTGTAGCCCTAGCCGACAACACCTAGCGGGATTCGAACCCCGAACACATATTTATTATCTTCACTTACTCATACATTTCCTAGTTGTGCTGTCTTAGTTATTTTTATTTGATTAGATTATTCCATTAAAATAGTCATAGCATAAATCAATCCCGTTATTTACATGGGCTAAATATTGAGTGATAGGTTATTACTAGTGGTCTAGTTATTCCTCGTGTTCGATACTGGATACTCGCTATAGCTATTCTACAAATGATAGGTACACTGCCTATCGCGCGTGGTACTAGTTATAACATATTCGTTTTAATTATTACTTGACGTATTTGCATGAACATCTGTTTAATATATTAAAGTACACGCTGCCGATCATCTCTCTATAATTAGGGTTGTGATATGATAGGTGTTCCTTCTTTCTGAATCGAATTTGGGCTTTTATACTGATTTTCGCAAGCTTCACGACCTGGGACATGGGCCTTCACGGCCGTGAAGATCATTGCATTGCTTCACGTGCTCTCTGCCATGTGTCATGCATGTGACATGATCCGTCACGGGCGTGACAGTGACTTGCGGCAAATGACATCGCTCTCTGCCCTCATTTACGGTCTGTGACATGATGAGTCACGGTCGTGACATATTCCAGTACTGGCTTCTGCCTTGCGCCACGGCCTGGTGCGGTGCAGTCACGACCGTGACTCTGTACTGTCGTTTCGTAACTTGCCCGTTTCGCCTCGTTTCGTTCCGTTTTCGCTCCTTTTTTCGCCTGATAACCGTCCTAAAGTCCTGAAATATCAAAATAGGCTTAAATAGAGCAAATAAATGCATAAAATGACTACGAAACTCTATTATGATCCAAATAAATACTGCAATAAACGTATTAAAATACATTTATCACTCACTAAAGTCATTGACTTCCCTCTATATCAAGTTCAACCACGAAAGTCTATCAACCCATCAGAGTGAAAGTCATAACTATCCATTTGTATTAAGTTTCAACCAACTTTATCAAGTTATACTATAATGTTATAGAGGTATGTTCTTTCGAAACTTAAATTTATATCTCTAACTAGGCGAAACAAGTTTAAACCTAGGATTAGAATTAAAAAAAAAACAAATTTAATTAGAATTTTGAACTCGATTGCCTATAACCGAGATCAATTAGAATTCATGGAGTTTGATATGATGGTTAATGTAACGCACCGTTTTTCTTTTTCCGTATTTGGGCAGCTCTAACATTTTTCACATAAAATTTTTCATTTTTCTTTTGCTTTCATAACCAAATCTTTAAACATAACAGAGGCGTACATTTGGTCTATTCACTTTAATACATAATATACATACAATCACACGTAACTATTTTCGCGTCGTATAAAATTTACTAATGTCCTTTAACCTATATGCATACGATGAACTCTGGGGAGTAGGATGAGAGCGTAGCCGACCGACCTTGAATTCATGCATTATGAGAAAATACCTTCTACGATGCCTGCTAATTATCTACACAACCGTGGACAATATTCACTGAGTATGATCGCAACATGTTATTCCATAAATATCATAATAATAAAAACTGTAACCGAAAATAATTAACTTTCAGTGATAATCACATAATAAAATCATAACAATAAATCTTTTCCCTTCTATCAAAATACACGTGAACTATTTCTTCTTATTTCCCATCGTACTACCATTGAGCATAAAATCATATAATCAACGTTCATAGATTATTATCATAAGTTTCTAACTTTATCATCATATGTCTTCATGTACCAATCGTTCAAATTCCACTAGGTCATTTACACAAATAAAATGTAACAAAGCAACAATTCCTCTCTATAAATTTTCACGTAGACCATCTTAAACACGTATTCCATTGTAACTATTTTAGCAAACAAGCAAATTCTTTCCATTCAAATTCACGTAAACAATTTTATAAATGTCATAACATTCCAATTACATATATTCCTTTCTATCAAGTCATATAAACTTCTCATTTTCACCGTCACTCCAATCACAAAATCACGTAACCATTGCTCAAAACATTTCCATTCACAATACCGTAGGATCCATAGATCGTATATAAGTAACATAACTGTTCCTTTCAATCATATCCATAGATTTTATGCAATACTATATGCTCGTGTACACTTGATACTCCCGTTACGAACCGACTAGACTCGTACTACTGACCCCGTAGGGGCCCATGCATGGGACCGTAACTGTCAAATTTTTATGTGCCTGTACAGGACTCTGTATACCCCTAATTTGTAGGGTAAATAGGGATGTAACTGTAGAATGTAGTCGGAGGCCATAGCAGTCATAACGGTTTCTCCTTCCGTTTCAAGTATGAATGCAATAGTATACATGCAACCTTGTATGACATAATTTCATCGAGTCACACATATCACATAAAAACACATTGTAGTCATACCATTCGAGTCAAGGATATCACGTAAAAACACATAAACCGTACAATTCAGCCAATTCTATGTAAAACAAAAATCACAAAGTTATCAATAATTCAATTCACATAAGGTACTTAGAAAGAACCTTCGATCAATCATAACCGTTTCTCTGTTCTCTATTGCATATATGCACATGCAATGCCTTTAACCTTATATAACATATACTCCGTACAAGCCATACGCATAATTCACATATCCACCCATTATAGTCACATAGATTCAATCAACTTTGTGTACCACTTATATTATTAAATTATAAATCAATAATTTCATATAACACATACAAATATGTAAACACATAGAAAACGGAACACATGTTCCATATCTTACTCACAGTATGGCTTAAAGCTCCGTTCGCTACTCAACTTTATCCTTGCCCTTTTCGGAATTCAAACCTATTCAAATATTATTGTCGATAAATATAAAATCCATAAAATGTCATAGATGATGATATGCATGCCCTATAACGTATGATCCCTTCTTATTAATTATTTATTATTTTATTATTATTATTATTTTCCAAATAATATTTAAACCTTTGCTAATTAGCTGACCGTTTGCGTTCTTAAATTTACTAAATTTGAAAAATTCTTGTTTCCCAAATATAATATCCTAATTGTGCAAGTTTAAAATTTTCTTCCGAAACTCATCAATTCCAAAAATTAATTATTACCCGTGAAACTCCTATGATTCGCTAAACTCATTTCCAATTCGCGAAGTTCATCAACCCGTAAACTTTGTACTTCGCGAATTCATCATTCAACCCGCAATCTACTTCCAATTCGCTTTCTTAATTCGCAAACTTATTCCAAGAACTCATTATTCGCCAACTAATTTACGAAGTCATCATTTCACATCCACCTTTCACGAACCCTTTCAAACTTCTCGAACCTCACGTCAAATGATTAGAGTTTGCTAAATACTGTCAACCTGTGAAACCTTAAACACTATTTTTATTCTCGAATCCCAAATCATTCAACTATCCATAAATTCACAAGGATATTAAAAGTTAAATGAACACTAATAGATACAAATTTTCATTAGAAAACCCTATAAATTTCGATCAAAATTATGATTAATCACAACCGAAATAACTTCATAAAAAACCTTCACCTTTTCCAAATCTTCAAAAATTAAAGATTACATGGAACGTAAGTTTATACAAAATTTTTTCCCAAACTTTCGTTTGATTACTTTGAGCTTGTCTTCTTTATCTTAATCTTAAAATTTCGTTAAATGATTATGACATAAAAAATTGATCCAGTTGTTCTTTATTTCTTTAAAGGAAGGTTAAAGTAAAGTAAGTGACATCAATGTTGTTTCCCCTTTATTGTCGTATATTCACAACCCTTATCCTTCATTCACCTTAGTTTATTAATATAATTACTTTCTCCCACCTCAATAGTTCAATATTGTTATTAAGATACATAGCTAGCCTTCGTGAACTATTATATATATATATATATATATATATATATAACTAATGAACGCCTGAAATGCTACCTTTCACTCAATTCGATACATTACACCCGCGAAATTATTCTCGTGAACTTATTGTCCCGCAAAACTACACTTCACGAATCGAACTTCGTGACTTCACATTTATTTCACACATTAAAGTGTCATAACCACTTCGCGAACTAAATCTCATTTCTCGCACACTAAAGATTCAAACCTACTTCACGAACCATATATTAATTCGTCAACCTTTTTACTTCGCGAATCAACCTATTTCACGATTCGAATAACTTCGCTCTATTCGCAAAGTTTCTTTCCAATTCGAGAAAACCCTAATTTTAACAGTTTCATAAATTAATTATCACAGTTCAGAATTAATTTTTTTGAGTTCAAAACATGAACTTAAATTCGAACTTTAAGTTCAAGTTGTTTGACAACTGATTGTTAGAAATCATGCATCGAAGAATTCAGATTAAACAGTTTTGGTGATTGTCCAAACTTGACTGAGTATACCGATTAGACGAAGACTCAAGACCGGGTACCAGTCAGCAGTTCACAAGCGCGCCAGAAACTGAACGTTAACTGCCAAGACCGGAGTATAGATACCGGACCTGCAGAGTACAGAAACCGGATGTGCCACGTTATCAAGATTCAAATTATTCATGGCGCGGCAAGTTGAAGACTTCTGACATATGCATTTAATGAAAGGCTGAAGCAGAGCCAAGTTGAAGTCAAGCCAGAGCTAAAAGAGGAATAAAGCATATGGCACGGTATGAACTGCAACATAGACCGGACAGTACCCATTTTGGGTAAAATGCATTTAATGCACTGACCGGTACAGAGAGCTATCTCACAACGGGCTTCTTCAACAAAGATCAGCTATAAATAGCAGAGAAGAGGCACTGAAGAGACACGACACTCAATAACAAGAAATCAAAGCGAAGACTCAAATCTCTCTAAGTGAAGAAATTACAAAGTGTTGTCCTCACTGTACGAAAACCCGTTCGGTTAAGTAAGTGAGTTGTTTTCCGACGGACTGTAAAAAGCTGTTGAAGTAGGTGGATTGTATTATACGACTGCCTAGGGATTCACTAGATAAGGCTGAGGGCAGCTGGGTAGGTTGTACAGTGAGTGTATAACTGAAGTCTAGTGAACCTTCCTTGCGGGAAGAAGGGGAGACGTAGGAGATTTATCTCCGAACTTCCAGAAACAAACCGGTGTCTCTTTGCACATACACAAACACATCTTACCTCTTATCGGTCTTGGTTCAAAACCGACCGACTTGCTTCGGCACAAATCACAAACATAAAAATATCAAGTACCGGTATTAACCCTAACAGGTTAACTACCAGAAAAAGAGACAAGCGTTTATTCACCCCCTCTAAACGCGTAAACCGATCCTAATATTGATCGAGCAAGAAAGTCTTTTCGAAAATCAATCTACTTTAAGGAATTATCATGCGATTATCATGCTTAGAAACTAGAAAAATCATTGACATATAATCATACCTTTGTAGCTTATTAGTTGTCGACATAATTGAGGCTGACAAGTCAAAGGGAAGAAATAATCGTCGATTGATTAGTCATATTGTTCATATTTGGGAATGAGCTAAGCACATACGTAGGCTCCCTTGATCAATTGCCTATAAATAGGCATTAAGGCTCAAACGAAAATATATCCCACAGAAAGAGAGATTAAGAGAGATAGAGAGAAAATAAATAGAGAGTTTGTATATTTTTTGGTCCCATGAGTTTATGAAATTTTCTTTCCGTGCCTCGTAGTGGAAGTCTTTCGAATTTGAAGAATCTGAGTTGGAAAGCGATGATAAGCTATGGAATATGTATGAGAGGTGGATAAACCACTTCAAGGTTTCGAGGAGTACGGAGGAAAAGCTCAAACGCTTCGACACGTTTAAGGCTAGCGCTCATTTTGTACACAATACGAACAAGAGTGAGAAATCCTTCGAGGCAGAGCTCAACATAGTTGCAGACATGAGTGACGAGGAAATTATCAGCTGCGCTTCCAATGAGGTGCTGGCTGCAACTCCATTAAGGGACTGGCCTCAATTCCTAGAAGGCGCTGCCAAGGGGTTCTGGGACGAGATCACGAGAAAAAGTGAGAGGTCATATAACTTGTATGTTTGATTATATAGCAGTGCATCCTTGATATTTTATGAACTCGTAGCTTGTGTATTTTTATGTGCGAAAATTAGGTGCACCGGCGAGATGTTTATATTTTTTTTCTTTCTTCGTGTTAATTATTGTTCTTTCTGTTATAAAAATATTATAACGATTACATGTTTTATTAATTACGATTATAGTAATATAGAGAGATAACTAGAGAGTTAATAACTTCTTTATTAATACTTCTTAATACCATTTACACAATCCCAAATCACATATTTATACTATTACAAATTCACTATTACACCTAAAATTTACAACATTTATTATAATTATACACATCATCTCATCAATTAATACACATCTAATTTTTACAACATTCAATACAATAATTCAATAACAATACAAAAACATCCACATCTTAATATTATTTCTTAATATTCATAACACTCCCCCTTGGATGTTTTTCAAAGAATATACCTCTTTAAAACCTTATTAGGAAAAACCCAGTGGGTTAAAAACCTAATGAAGGAAAAGAGTACATCATTCTTTAGATACGCTTTTTGTTGTTGCCTCATTAGAAACCTTACTAGGAAAACCCTGTGGGAAAAACCAGATTGAAGGGAAAAAGAGTGCAACGCGTATTTACTCCCCCTGATGAGGATGTCCTTTAAGATCTCTAAGTTTTTTCGGACTCCAATTGAATATACCAAATTTTCAAAAATTCTTGGAGGAAGTGCCTTAGTAAATAGATCAGCAAGATTTTCACTTGATCGAACTTGCTGTACATCACTATCACCATTTTTCTGAAGTTCATGAGTAAAGAAAAATTTTGGTGATATGTGTTGTGTTCTATCACCTTTGATATAACCTTCTTTTAATTGAGCTATACATGCTGTATTATCTTCAAATAATGTTGTAGAAGGTAATTGATAAACGCATTTCAATGCATTTATCGTAGTATTTGTTCGGGGTATAATAAAGCTTTAGCAATCAAATTATGCATTTATTCGATATATTTACACTTGTTTTGTTGTTGAAGGAGCTTAGGACGAGTTTCGGGCGAAAAGGAGCGAAAACGAGGCAAAACGGCGCGAAAAGGGTAACACTGCCCTCGGTCACGGCTAGACGCATTACGTGTCACGGCCGTGACGTGGGATAGAGAGCAAGCAGAGAGAAGTGCTGATGATGGTCACGGCCGTGACACACAGTGCACGAGGCCGTGACGAAGGGCAGAGGGTTGGAACGAAGTAGGTCACGGCCGTGACGAGCGATGCAAGAAGCCGTGACGCTTGGCAGAGAGCTGGGGCGTAGATGGTCACGGCCGTGACACTTGATGCACTTGGCCGTGACCAAGGGCAGAAAGTGACGAGACGCGAGCGATGTTGGTCACGGCCGTGACGGCCCATGTCCCAGGCCGTGACCGACACGGAAATTTGTATAAACAGCCCAAATTCGATCCAGAAAAAGACACAACTTACCGGAGATTAACCCTAATCACTGAGAGACGAAAATTAGCCGAAAAGAACGCAGAATCGCACCCCGGAGCGCAAGAGACGGATCATCGACGAAATCACGCCCAATTTAACGAAGAACGAAGAATCTTCAACGTTCCCATCGCAGATCACCCGTATATCAAGAACATGGATTCTTCGCCCTTATCCTTTGTTTCTTTCGTTGTTTTCTCGTCTATCATGCGTAGCTAAATCCCGTTTGTGTTTGGGATTAGATGAACGCTAGGATAATTCATAGCTAAGACGTGTATTATCGTGACTTTGTGTTTTTGACTATTTATCATTCTATGAATATGTTTCGTCGCTTTAATATGTCTATGTGTTAAAGTGATTGTGGGGAAAAACGTTTAGGGCGACAGCTAAACAACGTTTAGGCCGTTCATAGAAGATAGGATTCGAGTATAGGGCGAAAGCAAATACTCGATCCTCGCCGTTAGTAATTATTGAATTTTAGATCCCCGCGAGCGTTTAGGGCGACAGCAAATTCGCGAGCGGGCAGGAAATTACTGCGACTTAGTCTGAATCACTTAGGAGCGATTTTATTGTCTTAGCCGATGCTACCTAGCGGGATTCGAATCCCGAGCACATCTTTATCATCTGAAGCTTCGTATCAGTTTTAAGCGTGTTATTTGAATCTCTAGTTGATTTAGGAGCGATCTGTAGGTCAAGTCGTCAAACAATTTGCGTATTTTATTAAGGTTAAATATCGAGTCGATAGGTTATTACTAGTACTTGATTTATTCCTCGTGTTCGATACTCGTTTACTCACTTTACTACACTACAAACGATAGGTTCACTGCCTATCGCACGTCGGTGACAGTAATTTAGTATTCGTTTTAATTATTACTTGTCGCACTTTTCATTCACACACCACGTGTCGATCAAGTTTTTGGCGCCGTTGCCGGAGAACAAAATTAATATTAGGAACACCGTAGTTCGGTACTTTAGCCACTTTTATTCTGACGTTTTCTTTGCTTTTATTATTTGCGTTATTTGTATTTTTGTTATTTGCTTTAGTTGTTCTCATGCGTAGTTATTGAGTTCATATTCTTATTCGACGCTTTTGTTTAGTTCTTCGCTAATTTCTGCTTCACACCCATTGAAGGTACGATTCAGCAGTGAATGACCCGAAACCATCCATCGGGCCCATCGTTGAAGCAGACCCGGATTTCGAACGAAAGTTGCGAAGGAAGCTTAAGTACGATACCGAAGGAGCATCCACTAGCTCTCAGGACCGCTTAGTTAGTTACTCAGAGGACAATTCGCAGGAATCCATTCAAAATTCCGTGTAGAGGCAGCTGTAGATAGTCCATACACAGAAGTCAACATGGCGGACCACCGAGTGCCCGTCCATAACGTTCCAGAGGAGGAGCCATCGCTTCAGGACCTCCTCAAGGATGCCGCGCTAGGCGGTACTGAGTCGGCAATTGTCATTCCGCCGTTCGAGAACAATAATTTTGAGCTGAAGCACTGCTGGCTTCAGATGATATTCCAGACGGCCCAGTTCGAGGGTAACCCCGAAGATGACCTTTACTCCCATTTGAAGGCGTTCCTGAGGGTGACCGACACCATCAAAATCAATGGTGTCCCAGGCGATGCAATCAAGCTAATGCCGTTCCCGTTCTCGCTCAAGTTCAGGGCGAAGGACTTGTTAGACATGTTGCCGCCCAGGTCGATCACTACCTGGGAGGAGATGCGAGCCGCTTTCATCAATCACTACTTCCCACTCTCAAAGGTGCTGAGGTTGAAGACGGAGATTTCTCTTTTCCACCAGAAGGACTCAAAAAATCTTTACGAGGTGTGGGAGCGATACAAGGCGCTACTGAAGAGGTGCCCACAGCACGGGATGTCGAAGGCAGCCCAGATCAACCGATTCCATGATGGGCTCAACGATCAGACTGTTCATATGTTAGACGGAGCCGCTGGAGGAGGACTGGTGAAGCTCAATGCCACTGACGCATGGAATTTTGATTGAGGATTATTCGAGGAACAGCTTCATGAGGGGCAATACCAGGATGAAGACGACAGGTGTATTTGGAGTGAGCAAGGAGACGGCCACTAACGCTAAGATCGAGGCGCTCCAGCAACAAATTGCCTCGACGAACTCCCAGTTGCAGACGGTGATTGGAGCACTACTTCGCAAATCTGGACAGACGCAACCCGTGAACGCCGTGGCCACCACCACACCGACGCAGCACACGCCTTACGTGTCCTTGTGTGGGATTTGCGGCGCAGCCCACGAGACATCAGAATGCCAACTTGGGCAGTCGCTGGAGCACGTAGACTATATGGGCAATTACCAAGGTGGCCAGCGAAGCTTCCAGCCTTGGGCACATCCCAACCTGGCGTACGGGAATCAGAACCATCAGGGCCAAGGACCGCCAGGATTTCAGCCCCGACCGTCCGGATTCCAAAATGTGCCACCACGACAGTACCAGAACGCACCCACAGGAGGATCCGACGACATGAGGGAGATGAAGGATATGATGAAGGCGCTCCTCACGAACTTCAGCAGCACCACCGCAGCTCACGAGAATCGAATGATGAAGATGGAGGAGTACATGGAAGCAAACGATGTACCTGCCCAGAACACTGACGCCTCGATCAAGAGGTTGGAGCAGCAAGTGGGGCAATTAGCAAAGCAACTGGCGGGGCGAAATCAAGGATCACTCCCGAGCTACACCGAGACAAATCCCAAGGAGTATTGTAATGCGGTGACCCTGAGGAGCGGGAAAGGATTACAAGAAGCTCCCGCCAAGCAGAATTCAAAGGAGAAAGTCGATTTCAAGGGCCACGACGAACCAGAAGTGGAGGAAAACAAGGGCGACGGAGTCGAGAAGGTCAAGGATGACAAGGGAAAGACGCGACCATTCGTGAAGCCGTATCAACCAAAGATCCCGTACCCAGCTCGGTTGAGGGAGGCTGCACCTGAAAAAGAGAAGGTTCAACCTAAAAAGGAGGAGGCTGCACCCGAAATAGAAAAAGCGAGGGAGATCGAGCGACCACCAGTGAGGCTATACCAGCCGAAGGTTCCCTACCCAGCACGTTTGAAGAAGGACAAAGACGAGGCGCTATTTAGCAGATTTATGGGTATGTGCAAAGAATTACATATTAACTTACCGTTTGTTGAAGCTATTACGCAGATGCCCAGTTTTGCGAAGTTCCTGAAGGACTTGCTGACAGATCGACGGAAGCTCGAACATGTCTCCACGGTACACCTACAAGGAGAGTGCTCGGCGATACTCCAGAGCAAGATACCGAAAAAGCTCAAGGACCCAGGGAGTTTTACTATTCCCTGTCGTATAGGTGACTTAGTAGTTGAGCATGCTTTAGCTGATCTAGGCGCTAGTATAAATTTGATGCCGTACTCCATGTTTAAGCGCTTAGGATTAGGTGAACCACGACCCACTAGGATGAGTATTCAATTGGCCGATAGATCGTTAAAATACCCTCTAGGTGTTATCGAGGATGTTCTAGTTAAGGTCAATAAGTTCGTTATCCCTGCTGATTTTGTGATCTTAGACATGGACGAGGATGAAAATGTTCCATTAATTCTATGTAGACCATTCTTAGCTACAGGCGAGACCATGATAGATGTTAGGAATGGAACATTAACCTTGACAGTAGACGGCGAAAAAGTTACATTCAATATGGCTGATTCGATGAAAAAGAGCAACGAGCAAGATTATAAATGCTATTTCTTAGATGTCTTTGAGCGCGATTTTCTTTTTTCTGTGCAAGGTCTGTCACAGGTCAGCAAGCATGATAGGCACACGATTACGGAAATCGATAAATGTGGGGAGGAGATCGACGAACCCATCATAACCATCGACGAGAGCAACGAAGAAGTTAAGGACAAGAGCCCAGTCGAGGAGCGAATGCCACTAGAGTTGAAATCGCTGCCCAGTGAAAGGCGACACCTCCAAGGTATAGATGTAGGCGAGGGAAACTTAAGTAGAAAAGAGATGTTGTACCTCGAAATCCAGCCACCCTAAGTGAACAAAAGCACGTCCGGCTAAAGACGGTAAAGGAAGCGCTTCTTGGGAGGCAACCCAGGTGTTATCTATCTAGTATTTTCCTTATTAGTCTATTATTATTATCATTCATGTTTTTTCTATTACGTTTAGTTTTCCTTTTAGTCATGTCAGCCACCACGAGTCACGATACGACAACCATCACGCGCTCAGTCATGACCACGTCAACATTTACCATCAGGGGAGTCACGCTCTTTTTAAACTCTTTTTCCCTTCCTTTTATCCTTTTTACGTTGAGGACAACGTCAGGTTTAAGTGTGGGGAGGGGAATCTAGTTGAAAACTTACGTGAAATTTTAAAATTTTTATGACGTGTCCGTGTCCGTTTGGGTTCGTTGGAAAGGCATGAATTACTGAATCAGGCATGATTGTTTGCGCTTATCTCGAGTTGGTCTGCACTCTATAAATTTCTGTGAGCAATTAGGATATGCATGACTGATTGAATCTTGTCTGCCTGAATAGATATAGCACTGTTTTGAGAGATCCGTACACATAACCCTGTTTCGTGTGAGAGTTTTGAGCCTGACGAGCTTATGCTCATTTTTCTTTGTTGTGTGACGTGCCTAGTCTATATCTCTCTAGAACTTGCCTGTCTGATGCGTGTTGAAACTATTTGGGTGCGTTAGTGTGAAGATGATGAGGGCAATAGGAATTAAGTCCAGGGCCAAATCCCCCTTACCCCGTATTGAGCTGACCCGAATAAGCCTTCAGAGAGTATGTGAACCCCAGTCGATTAGAATAGAGCAGAAGTAGAACGTGAGAGTTACTATTTCAGTGTATGATTTGATGTTATTCTCTGCTATCCATGAAATGACTCGTCCCTTACTTGACCGTTTTCTGAAATGACCCGATCCCTTGCATAAGCCTGCCCATAACCCTTTGGCAAGATATAGGTATCGGTAATAAGTATCCTTAGGTACACGGCATTCGCTGTGACGATGTATTCTCTGCGACAAAAGTCGAACCTTGATGTTTTAGGGAATAAGGGCAGTGCACAAAAGTAGAGCGTAACTAAGGTGAAAGGGCAGAAAATGAAAGGGAACTGAGTTGAGAGGGTCGAGCAGAAAAGTCTAGGATTTCGGAGCGAGAACGTCGAGTCTTATGTTGGGACGTGTGACTGTCTGTTTGATCATGCTGTATTCTTTGATAATTTTCGATCATGTGTCCTAGCTCTAAGATTAAGTGTTCATTATCTATGCTTGCCGCTTCATGATTGTTCGACCGTTTCCCCAAAAGACCCTCAGATTGATACTTGCCCTTTGAATAGTAGAGATGCGATTAACTTGCAAGTTTATGATAGGGGTTGGACTAGTGCACGAATTGAGCGACTCATCATATGCTAGCCTATATACTTGAGTGAATTGAGTGAATCCTTGTGAGGTATGAGTCTCGATTAGCAGTGCGAAGAAAATTCAGGTCGACGAGTGCAAGTCATTAGTGTAATATCCGCGATTGTTTGCCTTATTCCTTGTGTGCTTTCTAGCTTTGATGATAAATTACGAACAATCGTGCCGTTATCCTAGTTTGATGCCTTATCTGATTTCTAATTTACTTGAGGACAAGCAAATGCTTAAGTGTGGGGAGGTTTGATAAACGCATTTCAATGCGTTTATCGTAGTATTTATTCGGGGTATAATAAAGCTTTAGCAATCAAATTATACATTTATTCGATATATTTACACTTGTTTTGTTGTTGAATGAGCTTAGGACGAGTTTCGGGCGAAAAGGAGCGAAAACGAGGCAAAACGGCGCGAAAAGGGTAACACTGCCCTCGGTCACGGCCAGACGCATTACGCGTCACGGCCGTGACGTGGGACAGAGAGCAAGCAGAGAGAAGTGCTGATGATGGTCACGGCCGTGACACATAGTGCACGAGGCCGTGACGAAGGGCAGAGGTTTGGAACGAAGTAGGTCACGGCCGTGACGAGCGATGCAAGAAGCCGTGACGCTTGGCAGAGAGCTGGGGCGTAGATGGTCACGGCCGTGACACTTGATGCACTTGGCCGTGACCAAGGGCAGAAAGTGACGAGACGCGAGCGATGTTGGTCACGGTCGTGACGGCCCATGTCCCAGGCCGTGACCAACACGGAAATTTGTATAAAAAGCCCAAATTCGACCCAGAAAAAGACACAACTTACCGGAGATTAACCCTAATCACTGATAGACGAAAATTAGCCGAAAAGAACGCAGAATCGCACCCCGGAGCGCAACAGACGGATCATCGACGAAATCACGCCCAATTTAACGAAGAACGAAGAATCTTCAACGTTCCCATCGCAGATCATCCGTATATCAAGAACATGGATTCTTCGCCCTTATCCTTTGTTTCTTTCGTTGTTTTCTCATCTATCATGCGTAGCTAAATCCCGTTTGTGTTTGGGATTAGATGAACGCTAGGATAATTCATAGCTAAGATGTGTATTATCGTGACTTTGTGTTTTTGACTATTTATCATTCTATGAATATGTTTCGTCGCTTTAATATGTCTATGTGTTAAAGTGATTGTGGGGAAAACGTTTAGGGCGACAGCTAAACAACGTTTAGGCCGTTCATAGAAGATAGGATTCGAGTATAGGGCGAAAGCAAATACTCGATCCTCGCCGTTAGTAATTATTGAATTTTAAATCCCCGCGAGCGTTTAGGGCGACAACAAATTCGCGAGCGGGCAGGAAATTACTGCGACTTAGTCTGAATCACTTTGGAGCGATTTTATTGTCTTAGCCGATGCTACCTAGCGGGATTCGAATCCCGAGCACATCTTTATCATCTGAAGCTTCGTATCAGTTTTAAGCGTGTTATTTGAATCTCTAGTTGATTTAGGAGCTATTTGTAGGTCAAGTCGTCAAACAATTTGCGTATTTTATTAAGGTTAAATATCGAGTCGATAGGTTATTACTAGTACTTGATTTATTCCTCGTGTTCGATACTCGTTTACTCACTTTACTACACTACAAACGATAGGTTCACTGCCTATCGCACATCGGTGACAGTAATTTAGTATTCATTTTAATTATTACTTGTCGCACTTTTCATTCACACACCACGTGTCGATCAGTAATTTCTCAGTAGATAATCCACAAGTGTCTTGAATATGTTGAATAATAGATCTTAACCAAACACATTCTCGACTAGCCTCATGAATCGCTAATATTTCAGCATGATTTGAAGAAGTAGCAATTAAGGTTTGTTTAACCGATCGCCATGAAATAGCTGTACCTCCATGTGTAAATAAGTAACCTGTTTGTGATCGTCCGTTATGCGGATCAGATAGAAACCCCGCATCTGCATAGCCAACTAAACTTGATTGTGAATCATTCGAATAAAACAATCCCGCATCCGTAGTTCCTTGAATATAACGGAATATTTGTTTGATCTCATTCCAATGTCGTCTAGTTGGTGAAGAACTATATCTTGCTAATAAATTCACTGCAAATGCTATGTCGGGTCTAGTATGACCTGTAAGATACATTAATGCTCCAATAGCACTAAGATAGGGAACTTCAGCACCAAGTATTTCTTCATCATCATCGCATGGTCTGAACAGATCTTTATTCACATCAAGGGATCATACTATCATTGGAGTAGTTAATGGATGCGCTTTGTCCATATAAAATCTTTTCAAGATCTTTTTTGTATAAGTCTCTTGATGGACAAATATTCCATTGTTTAAATATTCAATTTGTAGTCTGAGACAAAATTTCGTTCTTCCGAGATCTTTCATTTCGAATTCTCGTTTTAAACATGTCATAGCTTTATTTAACTCTTGAGGAGTTCCTATTATATTTAAGTCATCAACATAAACAGCAATGATGACAAATTCATTTCCACTTCTTCTCATGAAGATACAAGGGCATGTTTGATCATTTTTATACCCCTCTTTTAGTAAATAATCACTTAAACGATTATACCACATACGCCCTGATTGTTTTAATCCGTAGAGCGATTTATTCAACTTTATTGAGTACTCATTTCGAGATCCTGAATTTTCAGGCAAACGAAATCCCTCAGGGAGTTTCATGTAGATGTCACTATCGAGTGTTCCATACAAGTATGCAGTGACAACATCCATAAGATGCATATCGAGCCCTTCACGTACTGCCAGACTAATTAGATAACGAAAAGTTGTTGCATCCACCACAGGAGAATAAGTCTCTTCGTAATCAATGCCAGGTCTTTGAGAAAAGCCTTGAGCAACAAGCCGTGCTTTATCTCACAATTTCACCGTTTTCATTTTTCTTTCTAATGAAAACTCATTTATATCCAACCGGCTTTACATTTTCTGGAATACGGACCACAGGTCCGAATACTTTTCGTTTCTCAAGTGATTTTAATTCTGTCTCAATTGCATCTTTCCATTTTGGCCAATCACTTCTTTGTCGACACTCATCTATAGATTTTGGTTCATGATTCTCATTTTCATTAATATCATGTAGCGCTACGTTAAATGAGAAAACATCGTCAACGTTGACTTCGTCTTTTCCATCTTATTCCATTATGGGCATAATTTGTTGAGATCTCTTCATTTTCACAATTTTCAGGTACCTGACCAGATTTATTTATGCCCATGGACTCTCTTAGAATTGACGTGTCCTCGATTTGACCATCTATTTTATTTGCTCCTTTTCTTTTACGAGGATTCTTGTCTTTGGATCCCGAGGGCCTACCACATTTCAACTGTGGTTTCGGCTCAATTTTATTATTAGAAATATCAGTAGAAGTATCAATTCTGACAGGAGCATTAACAGCTGGTATATGCGATTTAGTCACCTTTTTCTGGTCAGTAAAACTGTCTGGCAATTGATTTGCTAAATTTTGTAAATGAATTATCTTTTGAACTTCAAGTTCACATTCTTTTGTACGAGGATCAAAATGAGCCAATGATAATTCATTCCAACTAATATCTTTAATCAGCTGTTTGTTTTCTTTATATCCCCCTAATGTTGGAAATTTTGATTCATCAAAATGACAGTCGGCAAATCGAGTCGTAAATAAATCTCCTGTCAATGGTTCTAAATATTTTAGTATTGACTTAGATTCAAATCCAACATATATTCCCAATCTTCTTTGTGGTCCCATTTTAGTGCGTTGTGGTGGAGCAATTGGGACATATACTGCACATCCAAAAATTCTCAGATGGGAAATATCTGGTTCCTGACCGAAAACCATTTGTAATGGGAAAACATTATGATAACTTGTGGGTCGAATGCGAATAAGTGATGCTGCATGCAAAATAGCATATCCCCAACATGATAAGGGAAGCTTCGACTTCATTAGTAATGGTCTTGCTATTAATTGTAATCTTTTTATTAATGATTCCGCAAGTCCATTTGAGTATGCACATGTGCTACGGGATGTTCAACGTCAATCCCAATAGACATACAATATTCATTAAATACTTTAGAGGTGAATTCACCAGCATTGTCAAGACGTATTTTCTTAATTGGATAATCAGGAAAATGTGCTCGTAATCGAATTAACTGAGCAAGCAGTCTAGCAAACGCAACATTACGTGTTGATAATAATGATACATGTGACCATTTAGTTGATGCATCAATTAAAACCATGAAGTATCTAAATGGACCACATGATGGATGAATTGGTCCACAAATATCGCCTTGAATACGTTCTAAAAACGTAATAGATTCATTCTTTAATTTTACCGGTGATGGTCTAACGATTAATTTTCCTTTCGAGCAAGCATCACATGATAACTCATTGGATTGGATAATCTTCTTATTTTTTAAAGTGTGTCCACATGAGTTCTCAATTATTCTTCGCATCATAGTTGAACCGGGATGGCCTAACCGGTCATGCCACACTACAAATAAATTATTGTTTATAAAATTCGACTCAATTGCATTAATATATGCATAGTATAAACCGGAGGATAATGCGGATAATTTTTCTATAACGCATTTTTTATTTAAAATCACATTTGTGATTTGAAGGTATTCATTTTCACCTTCTTTTGTAGTCTCAATATGATATCCGTTTTTACGGATGTCTTTAAAACTCAATAAGTTTCTATGAGACTTCGAAGAATATAATGCATTTTCAATATGCAATTTTGTTCCTCCGGATAATAAGATATTAGCTCTTCCAGAACCTTCAATCAATTTTGTAATTCCCGAAATAGTATTAACATTTGCTTCTTCGGATGAAATATTTCTTATACGTGAGTATTGTATGAGTCGTTGCGCTGTCCACAAGACATATATCTCCACGTGTGTTCATCCCTCAAGAAAATAATAAAACACATTAATTATTAATTATACATAAAATTCATCATAATACAACACACATACGTACATAAAATTCATGATAATACATCACACATACGTAAATAAAATTCATATGATACAGCACACGTACATAAAATACGATAGACAATAATAAGTCTTTTATTCATTATGGTCGGCGAGAAATTCTTCAAGATCCAAGTGGAGAATATCGTCGAGGTTGAGATTAGAACCTCCTTCATCTTGGATGAAATTAGTCTCAACTTTCTTTCCTTTTTCAAGCGATTTTTGATAGAGCTCAACAAGATGTTTCGCCACACGACAAGTACGAGCATAATGACCTTTCATACCACAACGAGAGCATGGTTCATCGAATCGCCTTTTTGATTGTTCGCCGATTTCCTCTTTGTTTTCATTTTTCCTTTTCTGATGAAAATTATCATAATTACCATAATGCTGCCGGCTAAGGCCACGACCTCGGCCACGACCACGACCACCTCCACGACCTCGATTATTATACCCGCCACGACCGTGAAAGCTATTGCCTCGCCCACTTTGGTATGTGTTCATATTGACTTCAGGAATGGGAGCAGAGCCCGTTGGTCGTGATTGATGGTTCTTCAATAATAACTCATTATTTTGTTCAGCAACGAGGAGACATGAAATTATTCAGAATATTTCTTAAAACCCTTTTCACGATATTGTTGTTGCAACAACAAATTCGCTGCATGGAACGTGGTGAAGGTTTTCTCCATGATACTTGCTTCTGTAACTTCCTGTCCACACAATCTTAATTGAGAAGTAATTCTGAGCAGAATTATAATCATTTACAGATTTATAATCTTGGAAGCGTAGATTTGTCCATTCATATTGGACATTTGGTAGGATCACAGTCCTCTGATGGTCATATCTTTCTTTTAGATTAGTCCACAAAATAAGTGGATCTTTCACAGTGAGCTATTCCACCTTTAAACTTTCGTGAAGGTGGTGACGGAGAAATATCATGGCCTTGGCCTTGTCTTAGCTCAATGCCGCATTATCAGCTTGTATAGTAGTTCCCAGGCCTTTCTATTCAAGGTGGATTTCAGCATCCAATGACAAATAGTTCTTGCCCGTGATATCCAAAGCAACAATATCAAGTTTTTGAAGATTCGACATTTTACTATCAAGAATAAAACAATTGGTTAATGAAAATAGTTCAAAGCGTAAATGATAGTTACCTTATAGTGATAAAAGTAAAAAGTCAAATTTGAATAAAATGGCATAATATTAAAAGTCAACGGCCCAGCTAGGATTCGAAATCTGGTGCTTACGCCACAAGTTTGTGGGGGTTACCGCGAGAGCTAGCTGGCTTTTTGTGTTGTAAGATATGAAAATAAAATATACATATTATACCTTGGCGTGATGACGTCGACGAAATTCAAATGGTCGGAACTCGTGCTCGGAGTGATGAGGTCAGTGAATCTCGGTTGGTTAGTCTCGTGCTGATAACGTGTTATAAAAATATTATAACGATTACATGTTTTATTAATTACGATTATAGTAATATAGAGAGATAACTAGAGAGATAATAACTTCTTTATTAATACTTCTTAATACCATTTACATAATCCCAAATCACATATTTATACTACTACAAATTCACTATTACACCTAAAATTTACAACATTTATTATAATTATACACATCATCTTATCAATTAATACACATCTAATTTTTACAACATTCAATACAATAATTCAATAACAATACAAAAACCTCCACATCTTAATATTATTTCTTAATATTCATAACACTTTCGTTGTAATTTAATAAACATTAGTTTCTTTCTCAATAGTTACGATGGGTCGGGGCTTGACTCCTGAAGTTCCATGAAGTGCTTTGCTATAGCTAATAATTATCAGCTTCTTATTTTGGCTTACGTTTTTTTTTTTTTTTTTTTTGATGTGGCTGTCCAACCCAAATAAGATTTCTCTTCGTCGATAAAAAAAAATATTCTGAAGTTATGTAATGAATGGGATGGTTTGCCATGCTCCTCTCGGAACGATATCTCACACGTTATTGCCATAAATAACATAAAATCACATCTGAATTAAATATTTATTTAATTATTCTATAGCTCATAATTCATGCATAGTCGAATATTATTAAATACTTAGACATCTTTATCAAATACAAATAAATATATAGCCCTAATGTCAATACAATCACATAAGACATCAAACACTTTTAACGTTTGTGTACCAAAAGATCAACATCTGTAATTCAAAAATGACAATAAAGATAAGATATTCAAGGTTGTTTTAGACTAATAACGATCAAATACAACTTTATGGGTATAATAATTGATAAGATCCTAACTTATCTTTTACACCATTTGTTCCTTCTTTTGAATCCATAAAACGGTCAATACAAAGTTAAACATTGGAATTTTTGAAAGGAGAGGCTCTCAAAGTCAAAGAGTGGGAAGCCACAATGTTGCAAGACGAAGGATCAGCTATCCAAGGTATAATGATTAGGAGACGACCAACCGTCGACTGGGCCACCACTTCACTATGTAGGCCCATTCGAGTTCCGATTACAAAATGACTGAAACACCCCACATAATATTCTCGAAGAAATTATTTGGAACAAGGACATGGTATTTTCTCAACTTTTTGTCTTATTCTACTCAATAATAGAAGAACACTTGCTACTTTGGTTGGAGTGCTATATGGCTACTTTGGTGGCCCATAACCTTTATGCTACTTCACGCCCGGAACATGGAAACCGCCCTCTTGACTTAGGCAAGAGGATAAACGACCCCCCAACCCTACCTTGTTTCGTGATCCTCAGGCTGTCTTCACGGCGAAAAGAAGGTGGGAACAAGTTCGTTAGTCGATTCGCGCGATAGGTTAATTTTCGACGGCATCAGTAACGTAGCAGATGAGAAAAATGTGATTTTTATGGTAATGTACATGAAAAGGTAAAATATCACAATATATGCAACGGTGGCTCTTCATTAACCAATCATAAATGCAAGGAAAAGGACAGAAGTTGACGATCATATTTGCAAATTAAGCAACAAAATTATATTTATATTAAATATTTAAGAATTAATAAATAATAATAATTCATAACAAGACATATCATTCGAAAACTTAAATGTGAAAATTTAATTTATAGACATCACTTAAACACTTGTATAATGAGGTGATCATAGATAAATCATACACATGTGATCCCAATATTCCCATATCTAAACCACTGGTAAGCTATCTGACAATATATGTTACGAAAAACACTCCAATACAAATCTTAATAAAGAAAATTTTCGAATCATTCAGACACAAAACATTATTAATTTCCCACCATCGAAAAAACTTCCTCATATTGTATACTTTCCTCCAATAAATCAATCATCCCTCGCAACAATAAGCTCAGATAACTGATCATCACCACCTTCAGACATCACCAAAACATAAACTTGCGTTGTAAAATCATACCTCTGCCCAACAGCCCTCAAAAGCTGATAAACCTCGAACATGGCCGGCCTCTCCTTCCCACTCGGCGCCAAAATGCAGCTACACGCCACCTTAAGGAACTGAAAAATCTCGGTATCGAACCCCTTTCCAATCAAAGACCCAATCGACAAGATTCCCCTTAAAGCCCTTGGGTGCTTTCGAAATCTGCATGGGCCCCCTGCCCGTCACGAGCTCCAAGAGCACCACGCCAAAGCTAAAAACGTCCACTTTCGGCGTGGCCATTAGGGTTCTCGCGTATTCGGGCGCAACATATCCCAAATCGCCGAACTCGCCTTCACGAACGTGCTCAGGTGCGTGCCGATGGGATTCATCAGCCTCGCGAGCCCGAAATCAGAAATCTTCGGCTCGTAATCTGAGTCGAGCGAGCAATATGCATTTGGAGCTTACGTTTCTGTGTTATGATTCTCGGGTTGCAGCTGTGGTGGAGCCATGCGAAGCCCTTTGCAGCCCTAATGCCTATCTTGAGGCGAATTGGCCAGTCGAGGGCTGGCTCGCCTTCTCCGAGGCTGTGTAGCTTGTCGTATAGGGTTCTGTTTGGCATGAATTTTGTAGACCAAGAATCGCTCTTTCTTGGCCGTGCAGTAGCCGAGTAAAGGTACGAGGTTTCGGTACTTTATGCTTCCTAATATCGTCACCTCTGAGGTGCAGTCTTTCTCTGAGTGTTGGGGTGTCTTGCAATCTCTTCACCATGAGGGGGGTTCCGTCTTCGAGGACAGCCTTGAAATGCATAGGAGATCACTTGCAAAGAAAATTGGAAATGCATTGGAAGAAATGGTCAGCGATTACCAAACCGAAACAGGTCGGTGGACTGGGATTCCAAGAAATCATTAAATTCAATGAAGCCTTATTAGCTAAGCAACTCTGGAGAATTCTTACGCAACCGAACCTGCTGATGAGTAGGATTTTAAAAGCAAAATATTTCCTGTAGGAAGGTTTATTTGCAGCAAAAGTTTAATTAAGAAAATGCTTCTTGGCTATGGAAATGTTAGGCTGAGGTTAGACATGTACTTCAAATGGGAACTAGGTATCAAATCGGCGACGGTAAATCAGTGGATTTGGGAATCGAGTTATAATGATTTTTAGAATTATTATTAGTAATAATAGAGGTAAAAACCAAAGGGGTATGAATGTTGACTATTGCTCTATTGCTAGTAGATACACACACGGCCCATTTAGTTTGGCCAACTTAACAATCTCGACCCAATCGTTAGGCGAAGCCCACACACCGCAGGGATTAGACTGTGTGGTGTAAATAATCTTCCACACAAGTCATCTATCTTCTTACTTTTTTCGCGATAACCCTAATTTGACGAGGTATTCAAGCGAGGTAAAACAATCATGGGGATGATAATGAAAGCTGAGATGTACGCACTATCTCTGTATCAGCAGAAGGTGATGATGCCTTGTCTCAGGAAAGATTTTCCATCGAAGATCAGCACCACGATTCATCGAAGGTGTTGATGTGTTGGATTGTGATTCTGCGTGATGTGGAAATGTGTACTTTTGCTGTATTTGAATATTCGATTCTGATTTCATTTCTGTTTGATTAATTGCTGATGTGTTACCTTTAGGGCAGTGACGTGCTCTCGACAGCAGCGTACTTTGATTGATTACAGTGCGATCCCCAAAAGTAAGCTGGGCAGAGCATCGTTTGGAAACTTCTCGACATTTGCAGCAGATGGTGATGGTGGTGCTGAGACCGTCCATGAGAATGAACCGCCGGTTCAAGGATCTGAACCCAAATCAGAAGTGCGCTTTTCAATTTGCCTTTCTTCTATGCTTTTTTTTTTTTTTTAATTTTTTTGTCTGAGAGACTACGAATTCGGATGATTTATAGGCTATTCACGTAAGTCTTAGTTTTCCCTCTTACGTATTTACTAGTATTGATTCGAAATCGTTCGAGTCCATCTGCGATTTTCATAGCATTCCTCAAAAGGTTATATTTTTTGGTCCCATGAGTTTATGAAATTTTCTTTTCGTGCCTCGTAGTGGAAGTCTTTCGAATTTGAAGAATCTGAGTTGGAAAGCGATGATAAGCTATGGAATATGTACGAGAGGTGGATAAACCACGTCAAGGTTTCGAGGAGTACGGAGGAAAAGCTCAAACGCTTCGACACGTTTAAGGCTGAAGCTCATTTTGTACACAATACGAACAAGAATGAGAAATCCTTCGAGGTAGGGCTCGGCATATTTGCAGACACTAGTCACGAGGAATATGTCAGGCTCATTTCCAATAAGGTGATTGCTGCAATTCCATTAAGGCACCATCTGATGATGGTTTGGGGGGGCCCCTGTGACGAGAAAAATTGAGAGGTAATAAAACTTTTATGTGTGATTAATATAGCAGTGCATCATTGATATTTTATGAACTCGTAGCTTGTGTATTTTTATGTGCGAAAATTAGGTGAACTGGCGAGTTGTTTATATTTTTTTTTCTTCGTGTTAATTATCGTTCTTCCATTGTAATTTAATAACATCAGTTGTCTTTCTCAATAGGTACGGTCGGGCCTTGACTCCCGAAGTTCCATGAACTGCTTTGCTATAGCTAATAATTATCAACTTCTTATTTTGGCTTATGTTTTTTTTTTTATGTGGCTGTCCAACCCAAATAAGATTTCCCTTCGTCAGATAAAAAAAATATTCTGAAGTTATGTAATGAATGGGATGGTTTGCTGTTAATGGTTTCTTTTTTCTGGTGTTTTGGTATTGGTATGTATGACTAGACTAACAGAAGATATATACTTGAGAACAAATTAGAGTTGACATTAGTGATTAAAAGAAAGATAAGAGAGGATGAGTTTTTTTTGTTTTTCATGCTAAACCACCTTTAGAGTGTTTATAGCCAAAACTAGATAAGGTTCACATAAGATAGTTCCAAATAACGCGTTTAAACTTGAGAAGAGATCTCTTTTCTTCCACACCACAGTAGATCTAAAAATCCCAAATTCGTTTACATTTCCTCCTTGGCTCCTTGTTAGCTTGCTGTTGTCTCTCCTCGTTCGTCACTCGTTGTCTACCGGCAGTCCTCAGCTCGTTGGCTCGTCAACAGCACTAATATGCCCCCCACCACTCTTCCTCTCAGTTGCTTGTTGTTGTTGGCCTATGACTCGTCACTGTCTATCGCGATCTTGTCGCTGCTCGATGAGCCTTCAACTTTCAGCCACTCTCGACCACATCCTCTTCCTCCTCTATCTTCGTCCATTGTATATGGAAAGATGAGGGAGGAGTGATTTTAAATTTGGTTTAAATTTAATTTTATTGCGCTTTGGATATTTTATTTTGCATGTTGGTTGGTATCTTACCTTCTCTCTTCTGGGAGCTTTTTAGTCTCCTTTCATAGGAGCGTTTAGTCCTCTTTATGAGGTGTTTCTGCCAAAAGATAGGATTTGAAGGTTGAAGTTTGAAGATCTTGATGACTACGTTCTAGTTTACTAGCTCGATCGGGAGCTTTGATCTTGATTGTGGTTTTCTTAAGTTTCTTATTCAGCCTTTGCAAGTTGCCCTTTGGAGCCTTTTTGAGTATTGTTCTATTAACATAGGATGTGAGTTCATTGTGTGTGTTTGTCTCCCATACGGGAGCTTTGTCTCCTTATTTGGTAGTGTTTCGTCCTTTTTACGAGGTTATTGTCCCTACTGGGAATTCTGATGTGATCAGAGGGCCTTAATGGATTTGTTAATCGTGTTGTACTGTTTTATGTTGTCAAGCTATAGTTTGGAAAAAAAAGAAAAAAAAATGGAGAAGAACCAGGCAACCGTTCGAAAAGCACATAACTGCATGAAATCAACTCTCTCTCTCTCTCTCTCTCTCTCTCTCTCTCTCTCTCTCTCTCTCTCTCTCTCTCTCTCTCAAGCATGAAATCCACTTGTTAGTTCTATCCCCAACCGTGTCAAAAGGGAGTGGAAACTTGGTCAATTAAAAGAAGTGAGTGAGAGTATATTTATTAAATGGAAGGCATCCGATTAATTAGATAAGTAATTATTTCTCTAACCCACTTTTAATTAATTATTTACATTTTTAGCATTTATTATTTCCCCTCCATTTCCAACCACCATCGTCGATCAAACAAAACAACCTCTCATTTACTCCGTCATTTCATTCCATTCAGCGAATCTTTAATCTTCATACCACATCTTAGGCATAGACAATGAAAATAGACACAAACGACTACGGAGCTACTAAATATGAAAAAAAATAAGTCTAAAGGGAAGAAAAAAAGATCACTAAGGTGGCGGGGGAGAGGGGGGTCTCGGCCGAAGGTGCGCCCGCGACTCTTGTAAACTTGACCGCGTTTTCCATGTCTCGAAGGGCCAGATCATATCGCTGTTTCTTTTCGCGGTACCGACGGTGGGCTTCCTCGACCGTCGCTCGTACTCTTCCTGTTGGCAGTCCGAGTTTCTTCGTTATAGCGCCGGGCATCTTCATCGCGTCGCAGCGCGTCGACCTTCATGCGCATCATCTCCTGGCGCACTGTTTCGAGGTCCGCTGTCGACGCTTATGGGGCGACGCCGGATGACTCGCCCTGGCAATATCCGGATGAGTAGTTGCCGTCGGTCGTGTCTGTACCCACCGAGTGCGGGCCCTCGATGTAGAGCTGGTCAGCGGGGACGCCGCAGCCCGCAGGCGCGGCGGGCTTTTCGCTAATTTGGTTAGTGGTGCTCTGCTGCTTAATTTCCTTCTCGTGACTTCTTGGCTGTTTTGGATTATCATTACCATCGTTTTTCTCTTGGCTAGAAGTAGAACCCATCCATGATGGTAAATTCCTTTTCCTTGAGCTCGACTCAGACATGATATGATGATCCTACGCCAGACACTGCGATGGAAATTGGATTCAAACAACCAATTAACTATAGAATTCCCTTGTTACTGCTCGAAAACATAAAGAGGAGTTACGATTAACGAAGCACTACAACACAGTAGTGATTACAGAATAAGAACACATGAGCCGATACCAATGTATATGACCAAAGTACACAAATTTACTGGATTAAGATGAACAAATTAAACCCATAATCGTCGCTCTCAATTCCTCATCAACTGCAATTACGCTCAAATCTGGGCTAAGCAGAACATCATTAACGAGGTTTTGCAAGTTTATGTTGTAACGGGTTTACCTTCGTAATAATTATAAGCCCTATATTTGGTAACAGGCCCAACGAGCCATTATTTATTACTATTATTTTATGGTTTTTTAATTTTTTTTTTGTTATTTTGAATGTTTTAGAAGGCATAGCAGTGCATGAATTATTCAAAAAATGTTGAGGGCATATATTACGTGCTTCTATTTAATTTTAATTTGAGTAATCATCGTTCTAAGCTTCAATATTTCAATCTCTTATAATTTTCCTCACAAGTCAATTTTGTTTATATATTCTTAGAAATAATTCACAAGTTAAAATGGATGACGTCCAAATCATGTGGGCCTTCTTAAAGAATGGATCAACATCTTTTCTAATCGGCGCACACATTTTCTCGTGCCCTCAAAAGCCAGAGTTTTCTTCAAGTGGCTTCTACATAGATATCTTTTTATTTTGTATAATAAATTCTTCTATGTTTGTTTAGGTTTTTGTCATTAAAGATACTAGATGTAGCCCCGTGCGATGCACGGGCACTATGTAGATTGTCTTTCTCCTCCTTCCTCCTCAGAGTGTGGCTCGTCGAGCAATTCTTCAAGCACTGGTTGTCTGGAATAGTTGTACCAAGCTTGTTCATGATGCGAAGAAGTCTGTTGCGAACCTCCAAGCAATTGTTGTCTACAATAGTTGCACGGGGCAATGGTGTTTGCTATTGAGTTGAGTCTATCATGCGTTGTATTCAGTCCGATTTGGTGAGTCTGGATGTAAGAACCGACTTCTCCATCTATGCCAGCAATTATGTTTGCTATTGAAGCACGAAGATTGTTCAGACACTGATTCAAAACCGTAGGTCGGTCAGTAGCCATACGGTACCCTAACAATGCAATATTGGTGAAATGCTTTCAAAAATAATATGATGAAGATATATATGTATATCTGTGTTATTATTAGGCACATTTACGAAAATTGAAAATATTAAATTATTGAATCGTCTGTGATGAATTGTACATGCTTCCATAAAAACTGGCATTACAAACAACATTAATATCCATCCAATGTTTCTGTATTTTGAGCAACGTGAAAACAATGCACAACTTTGTTATCATCCGTCGATCGGCAACCATGCAATTAATGTACTCTATTTTAATTCAGTTAATATTGTTGGAACTCTACATAATATTATGTTGCACAGTAGTTCGAATGAAACTGGAAAGTCAATAAATAACCCTAAATGTAATCATGGAGGATGAATGTGCGCCGGTTGATGGATATTTGTAAGACTGTTTGAAGCTGACATTTGTATGACTGCAGAAAGCTTGAACCAATATATCATATACTATTGTAAGACTTGTAAGACCATTATGAAACAGATTAAGTTAAATCGTTTTTCATGCTCAATACTTATTATACATATAATTACAGCTGCATAATTTACTTTTATTCCAAATATAATAATAACACAAAGACAGGTGGGAAAGGCTAATACTGTGACACCTGATTCTATGAAACAAATTATGTGATGAAATATATATTATATGTAAGTAACTTGATTAATTCGAACTTCTACGGAACAATACAACTAATGCATAAAAATTTTCATTCAGTCAGCTTGTGCGTAGAATGTTATCAGCCTATTTTTTTTAATGTAATAGAAGAAAAAAAGTGCATATATTCATGGGAAAACTGCATGAATGAAAAAAAAATTATTCTAGCATTTCTTTCTTTGTGAAAAACTTTACGCCTATTGATATGCATACAATTTGGCGTGCATGCTAATTCAGTGCATGATATAAATGGCGCAGATTTGTTGAATATCAACAGTCGTGCAATTTATTATCAATCTTTCATCTTGAGCAGTCTTACAACTTTAAAAGACATACATAAGTCTTACAACCTTAAAAGACATACATCGCTTAAATATGCAAAATCTATCAAAGCTGATATGCAATAATTTATAAGCGAGCTTTCGACCTGGCAACTCTTACAATATTTGTAAAAACGAAGTATCGATGAGTTTGTCATTAATTATTGCTGGCAACTTACTTAATGTCAATAAGTTTGATAGTGATAATGTATAGTCATTGCGTAGACGGCTCTTTTTTTGTGACGAACATAATAAACTGTATTTCACATGTTAATCAGACTGCCTTGCATTACCAGTCATACATCTACCAACTATCATTACTTTATCGGGGCATAGATGAAAATCTCATGCAAGCATATGCACTATAAAAGTACAACATACTGGAATATTATAAGACAATTTACTTATTTTTAGTCGCGTACTGATGAACGCATTTCAATGCGTTTATCGTGGTATTAAATTGGGATATAATAGAGCTCTAACAATCATTTTATGCATTTATTCGCCATATTTATACTTATTCTTGTATTCAAGGAGCTTAGGACGAGTTTCGGCGAAAACGAGCGAAAACGGGGCAAAACGGTGCAAAAAGGATCAACACTGGCAGGTGTCACGGCCGTGACACCCCTTGCACTTGGCCGTGACACCCTCAAGAGGCCGAACAGATACACTGATGACGGTCACGGCCGTGACAACCAATGCACCAGGCCGTGACAAGGGACAGAGAGTTGGACTGATGATGGTCACGGCCGTGACACTCAATGCACCAGGCCGTGACAAGGGACAGAGAGGTCGACTGATGATGGTCACGGCCGTGACAGCTTATGCACTTGGCCGTGACGCTTGGCAGAGAGCTGAGTAACTTGAGTCGGCGATCGTCACGGCCGTGACGGCCATGTCCCAGGCCGTGACCTATACGGGAATTGCTATAAAAAGCCCGAATTCGACCCAGAAAATGGGAGATTGACCAGAGATTAACCCTAATCACTACAGAGATGAAAATTAGCATAAGAGAACACAATATCGCACTCCGGAGCGCAAGAGACGGAGCAACGAAGAATTCACGCCGAATTAACGAAGAACGAAGATCCTTCCGCGAGACCACCTCAGATTCATCAGTATGAAAGATCATGAGTTCTTCACCTTTATCTTCTAATTCTCTAGTTGTTTTCCCCTCAAATATCAGTAGCTAAATCCCTTTTGTGTTTGGGATTAGATGAACGCTAGAATATTTCGTAGTTAAGATATATAACTATCGCAACTCTGTGTTTTGACTATTTATCGTTCTAGGATATGTTTCATCGCTTTAATATGTCTATGTATTAAAGTGATCGTGAGAAAAAACATTTAGGGCGACAGCTAAACAACGTTTAGGCCGTTCGTAGAAGATAGGATTCGAGTATAGGGCGAAAGGAAATACTCGATCCTCGCCGTTAGTAATTACTGAATCTTTAGATCCCCGCGAGCGTTTAGGATGACAGCAAATACGCGAGCGGGTAGGAAATTACTGCGATCTAGTCAGAATCACTTGGGAGCGATCTTATTGTCTTAGCCGATAATACCTAGCGGGATTCGAATCCCGAGCACATCTTTATCTTTTGAAAACTCTCATATCAGTTAAGCGTGTTATTTGAATCTCTAGTTGATTTAGGAGTAATTGTTAGGTTAAGTCATAAAACAATCTGCGTATTTTCTTTAGGCTAAATATCGAGTCGATAGGTTAATACTAGTACTTAGTCTATTCCTCGTGTTTGATACTCGTTACTCACTTACTGCACTACAAACGATAGGTCCACTGCCTATCAAACGTTGGTGATAGTAATTAGGTATTCGTTTTATATTATCACTTGTCGCACTTGCAAATCATATTAGCACACCATGTATCGATCACGTACCACATACCTTCGATTACAACTAACCATTACATTTGGTATTTGATGTCCAAAATAAATGACACTCATGAACACATAGAACTTGCCGTATACTATCATTATTATTAACCACAAGAGCATAATCAATTGTATTGACATATTCGGAGTAATTCAAAAGTTACCAAACAAATTGATGTTGTTCGTTATTCAAACTGTACCTTCTCTTATACAAATATTTACTTTCAATTTATGAGAGATGATGCAAAATATTCATGGAATATCTATATGAATGAAAGAAAAAATTAGAAGCATTATTTTTGTCAAGAAGAACTGTACGCTGCCTGATATGCATACAAGTTTTGTGGTATGTTGATTTATACGCATGATAGAAACGGCACAGATTTGACAAATATCTATGGCCAAACAATTTCTTTACCTGTCTTACATCCTAAGCATTTTAACATTTTTAACAGTCATACATCTCTTAAATTTTCTAAATATGTCCAAGCACATCGCATCCATCCAGCAAAATTGTCCATTCAGCTACAGAATAAGATACATAGATCACAAAACAGCATTAACACATTTCTGCCATACAACAATTGATGTCTTATCTGTTTAAAGCACATTTGTGTCATACAACAACTAATGTCCTGTCTATTTAAATAGATAGTGTATGACTGCTATATGTTGTTACTCTTTATGACGATAGAATGAGCACTCGGATTTCTGGAATGCAGTTAATCGACCAACTATTGTGAAGACAATAATGTGGTATTTTCATAGCCGACCCCTCAAATGCATTTAAATATAATACTTTTTTTAATAAATTACTGGACAACACAAACTCTACATAAATGACAAATCTTATTAAATGTTCTATCCCCAAAGTTAAAATATGATATATACCGAAATTGATACATTTCAGTGCTGTTACAGTCGTTCAGACTCGTTGCCTATCCTACCCGTGCCAAACCCCGAATAAATGGGATCTGACCAGGCAGACCCGTCAGACCCGATTGCTTTATAATTTATAATTTAGGTACTCTCAGTGGCAGGTGAACTGTGATGACAATGAACCAAGTTATTATCACTACCATAGTGCATTTGAGCCCAACCATTTTCTTCCGTTGATCGCTCTCTGGGATTACATTATCGTTTTTTATTGCAGTCGTTCTTGCTCCGTCTTCCTTCTACTCCTATTAGTCTTTAAGAGGATATGTATACTGGTTTTGACAACCAAATTCAAATGAAAAGTACTTTCGACCAAGATCACATCTCAAATGAAAATGATGATAACAAATCTCAATCCAGTTGTAAGGCTATATTGGTGTCAAACTGCGATTTGCAGCTTTGTCACCGGTGCGGACTACACCGGCCATCTTCTGTAGTTTTCCACATTCATCTGTAATTTAAAGAACATAAAATTTTTTAAATGCAAGATATGGTAAAGAAGATCCAAGAATGGATAGTCCACAGGGGAAAAATACATTAGTTCCTTGAAAAAATCTCTAACCCCGTTTACAATCAGTGGACAGAAGCATGAACAGAAAACGCATGTCACATAAAGTATACGAAAATAGGAGAAACCCAGCTCTAAAGAGTGCATATCACTGAAGGGGTCCTCATTCATCCAGATTAGCAAAGTCTAATAAGCTATCTACCCTACCTAATTAACTGATGAATTGGAAAGAAAAGAAACCGCAGCAATAAACCTAGATATACTCAAGAAGATTTAATACAGAAATCCTCCAAGAATTACTTTTTCCCCAAACAACAAATGAATTGATAGAAAGATGAAGCCAGCTTGGGGCGATGCACGGGGTGGGTTCATCGAAGTGTTTGGACCGAGCTAGGAGTGAGGACGATGATGTCTGAGTATCGTGGGTGCGATAAGCATACGTTGGCTGCTGAGAAGAACTGCCTTCAGCTTGGGTGGAAAGGGAGGCCCGTCGTTTTTGCTTATTTCTGCCTTGCAAATGATGAATCGCAGAACTAATTAGTGCTTGATGCATATATTTCGAAACACATTGGCGAGTATCTCTAATAGAATCGTGTGCAATGACTTATGAGCAAGAGAACCAATCAAATTTCAGTGACAACTCTACGATCACTTCCACTCACAGTGGAACATGCAACGCCAGACCATAGAGGCAAGTAATCATCTCTAGATGGATAATCACCAACCATGCGTAGACCACCCTCCACCTAAGAGATGCATTGATTTAATTTAAATGCCTTCACTGCAATCAAGAAAAATATTCAGAAGCCTTACATGAACTCCAATCCATAAACAATTCAAATAGAGAAGGTCCAATGCATTATTTTCACTCTCTCCATGCTTTACACTTGATTTAAGTCGCCTTATCCCTCATTTCAATCCCAACTCTATTCATTTACAGGATTCTCTTTCTCACGTGAGCGCACGTGCCTGCGAGGATTCTTATAATAAAGGCTTCAATCATGTAAATTAAACCAAGAAGAAGAGAAAAGCCCATCGAATATTCGGGTACGGTGCTAATTAATGTAGGAATACGTCGAGTGCCATACAGTATCGCCGGAATGTGAGATCTTCCAGCTTCCACGTCAGTAGCAGAACCCGCCGTATAGTACTATCCACCTCACCAGAATATATCAATGAAAAAAAAAGCTTAGAAGCGAAATAACAACCATAATCAACAACAAAAACAAAAAAATATTTAAAATGTTGAAGCCTGACCGAGTAATCGAAATAGATGCATGTGCCTTAGACGATCGATTATGGTAAGCTCATCCTGAGATCATCTTGGCCCTTTATTCTCTCCCTAGAAAAGCACTTGACTGCAATCTCTAAATGCACGACCATCGTAGGTGAATTTGTAAAATTCAATTTGACATGTCACTTCAACATCAAAACTCTATTTTTTCTTCTCGCAGCCACATTTTCCCTACTGATCACGGCTTCGAATGGAGAATCCAATCTTAATGTAAAATTTTTGAAACGTATAGAAGACTATCCTTTTGGAAAATTGAGAAGTAAATCACACATATGTATTCGAACCCACTCCTTCGTCTTTGGTCATTGCTCCACGACGTGAGCGACTGGTAATTGCAACGATGTGCCGGAGGTAGGCGTCTGTGTGCCCGCATTCTGACCATGGAAACGTCATCGGGGTTACCAATGGCTGCTTCGATTCCTCTTGCAGGGAATCCGGCGATTCGTCCGTTTCAGCAGATCGTACAGGTCGGAGCACAGTGGCAAATATGCCGGAGTATAGGGTGGCGACGCCTTCTCGTCAGACGATGTGGATGCCGGGAGACGGATGAGTGGACTAAGTTTGCCTCGCACTGAAGCTGCGCGACTTAGATGAGGTCAAAATGGTGGGTGGAGCAGCCAGCGGCGATTGATTACAATCCCCCAAGGCCAGATCTTGATCGAGCGTGCCTAGTAATCAGAAAACTCAAACTAAATCTCACATCGTTCGTTAATCCATAATGGTGAAATGATAAAAAATCAGAATGCAGCAAAGAAGCAAAACCAACATAAAGCCCAATACAACGGGAGCTAACGATCATAGACAACATTGGCTCTTGGATACGCTTCTAATCATTTTCCGACAGCTAACCTTCCCATCACCGTGCCCACTTATACAACCCCATTCGCTGCGTAGCCCACCAAGAATATGGCCGATGACTCAACCCTCACCGACTCAAAGTACCTCATCGTCCCATGCTCTTTGTCCATGTTCACAATGCCTTACAAATCCTCGCCCAAATCCCACGCGCATGCCCCATACTCCGACGCTGCCACAACTCCGACCGCTGATTCCGCCCAGACACGCAAGTTATGTTCCTCAAGAGTCTCCCAGCTTGAGACTCCCTCGTCAAGTGCAGCCTTACCTCAAGGAACGGTGGACAGTTCGGGTGGACGGGAAATCAAGCCGGTAGCCCAAAAAATCCCCGTTCCCAAACCCGAACCAGCGAATTCCGGCAGGGGATTTTGCCAGCGACGGCGTATGAATGGTCGATGTAGCACTGAGTGAAACAAAACATAAAAGCACAGCGATAGTTTTCCAAGAGTGGAACACATATTCAATGACCAGACATAATCAAGAAAAAAATAAAGCATACACAAAATCAAGCACACCATAAGAAACTGACCATAGAGGTGTTAAGAGCATTGAGAAGCCGGCCGATTGATAATAGTCGTTCTAAAATTCGCCTTTCCCTCACCAATCACTGAAACATACAATATCACCCTTCTACAATAGTCGCCAATCGCATAACATAATTCACTAAATAAAAAGCATTCACGGAACCGAAAAAATAAAAGCTTCAAAAAAACTGACCAAATCGTCAGATTATCAATCAGTGGGTTGCTGCTCAAAGATGATTGATTTCTGTAGCAATACAAATACAAAGTGGGGGACTATAATACCCGAATCCCGTAAGTAAGCCGGCCAATAAATATGCATAGTTATTATATGACTTCTGTGACTGCATGGAACGTGTTTTCTGATATGTGTCTACGTGGTTGCATAAACGTGTTTACGTAATTACATGCTATTATGAAATTCCAACTTAGTATAAATTTAATTGAAACTTAGAAATAATTTCGTATAAGGTATGTAAGTTCAGTAGGAGCTAGTTGCAAAGGAATTTGAGGTTTCAAATTACGCAATTAATAAAGTTCGAAGGAGGTAGATCAGATTTTTAGACTTAGAGATTACATATATGAGTTCGAATTTGCTAGATAATGAATATAATAATGCTATGAGAATTATTGTTTAAAGAATAGGATTTAGAATTATCATATAATTCGACAACTTAATGAAGAAGAAAATTTAGATAATATTATTATAATATTACATGGAGCTATATGGTATTATCATAGAGTTCGATTCCTTGTCTATAACGAAATCTATATAATATAATAATAAAATAATAAGTGTTACTTAAGGTAAGATAAGAATTAAACAAAAAGGTGCTGATGTCATTTGTGTTATATCACACGCAAACAAGTTGGGATAAGAAGAGAATTTATATATCAACTTATATATCATTAGGGAAGCACTAACGAAAACACCAACAGAGAGAAAGAGAGCAAGTCGAACAAGAATTGAAGTAGAACTCATCAATAAGCTAGGAAGAAGGTATGGTATAATCTATTTTGATATTTAATCCATTTTATTCGTAAATTATTATGTGTAGAAGATAGCTAGAACAATGATTTGGATAATACTAGGGTTTCTATGACTTCAAACTAACGAAAGTTTTGAAAATCATTACCACATGAAACCCTAATAATATTCTAACTATTGTTGAAGATATATGCGTGTCAGCAAAAGCTTAGATGATTGAGTAATGAGATTCCCAGTTGATAGATTAAGAACTTTGTTAGTTGTGAAGAATTGATTCCGAGGTTTATATTGAAAAGCATGTCAAAAAAAAAAAAAAAACCATGTTTATTTGTGTCGAAATCTTGTATTGTTCAAAGCTCGAAATCTTCATGTATAATGTCGATTTTTGTGTATTACCTAAATGTCGAAACATACTTTGAGATCCTTAACTCTTATATATACAATGTCAAGATTAAAAAGGGGATAGGAAAAATATCGAGATAAAACTCGAGACATTCCCTCGAGATTAAGCTCGAGATTTCTTTATAATGCACTGTCGAAATCCTTTCATGTTATATCGAGATTTATGTAAGTTGTCGAGATTATTATGTCGAGATCCTTGTTTATAATAGGTCGAAATCTATATTAAAGCCACGTCAAAATTATGTGTTGAGTAATCTCGACATCTTACTGTGATATCGACATACCTAGCTTATAACTTCGACATTCATCTCGAGGCCTTACATCATTTCAGTGTCGAAATCCATGTCATAATATTGATACATAATCTCGACATCTATCTTGTTATAATATCAATATTTTGCTATAATTGGACCAACGAACATCTCGAGATTTATTTCCACAACTAAGCTCGACATCTATCCCAAGATAAATATTGAAATCTTACATACTATATCAAGATCTATATCTGAAGTAATATTCTTCAGTTAAAGCTGAGTTCTAAGTTTTAGGATTTCGAAATTTATAGAAGTCGAAACGAGGGTTTTCAAATTAAGCCAATTTCGTAAAATAATAATTAGACTAACAAACCCTAATTTCATATATTCCTATATTTAGGGTTTGAAGAATAGTAGTTACAGTACGATAAGCTAATAGCTAAGGATACCAGATAAGTGGGAATTTCAACTACAACACATAATTTATTTGAGTGTATTTGAATTACGTGGTTATGTGCTTGGGTGTTTATATTATTACGAGAATTATTTGACATGCTTCTGATATTAATTCACATTGCATATTCATATGCATGCACGGGACATTTGGGGTTTACGTGAGATGAGCATGCACGGTATTTACCGCCTGAGGGCGAATGACATTTGCCGATATAGGCATTTGATGTCGACTCGCAGTTGAGTCAGGCTACTTCTATGGCACCATGACGGCGTGGTGCGTCGTCCATTATATTATATAGTTATTTGGGCTTCTGCCCTGTTTATTTTATTTGGGCTGATGCCCTGATAGCGGAGGGATGCGACCTGGAGGGTGCGACCTAGGAAGGAGCGGCCTAGGGGGGACCCTAGCGTAGGCTAACCAGCGTAGGCTACCAGCGTGGGCTACCGCACGGCAGAGGGGACGACCTGGGAGGGTGCGACCTAGGGAAACCTAGCGTAGGCTACCCAGCGTAGGTCGTTGCCACGTTTATCCATGTTGGATTAGAGCTCTTTATGTTGCATAGCAAGTTAGCCGAGGGCCCTAAGAGATATGAGATTGAGTTTGATTTACGAGGTGTGAGATGCATTGGCGCGGATGCCTTTGCGGGGTTTTCACGTTCACAACATTGCATATTCCTACTTACCGAGCTTTATAGCTCACCCCTTACTTTATGTGTTGTAGGTGCACGCGACCACGGTACGTGATCGCTTTTGATGGCAAGGCTTACCTTTTGAAGCTTCCAACGACTTTTGGGGGAGTGTGTACATGGATGCGACCTGCGTGGCCGGGCGTTAGAGTTTCTTTTGCTTCGCACTTATACACTTCCCTTGTATATAGGGTTGGAGCGATATTTTGAGCATGTACATAATGAATTCCTTTATACTAAAACCTGGAATGAATTCCTTTATACTAAGACAACATGGCATATTAACGAAGATATCAGTGATCCTTAATAACAATCAGATACAATCGACGTTACTAAAACCTGCTATTATTTCCCAGGTTTCCACTGAGATTACCACTTAAGTTCCCACTGCTTGTCCACCCTTCTTGCACTTGAACAGAGTACTGCATATGCCAGAGAACGTCTTCGATCGTCGGTCGAGCCATGGCTTCTTTGCTCAAGCAGTTTACGGTGATCTGCGCCACAGTTTTTAAAGAATCTAATGCAAATGTCCCTCTCATCGTAGGGTCGATTAAGTCCCTAAGCTTCGATGGAGATTCTGCTAGGCTCCTCTCAAGCTGTGTAATAAAAACACACCCACAGATAATGTAATGACAACAAAGAGAAAAAAGATGTATTGCTTCAAAAATCTTTTCATTACCTGAAACTTGACGTCATCTGCTTCGGTCTGAGAATTTACGGGTCGACCCGTGATGACCTCCATCAAGATCACGCCTAACCTGTAAATGTCTTCCTTTTCTTGATTTCCACTGCAAAATATGGGGGCAAAGTTCTCATTTTTACTGATTTCATTTTCATTACCATCACTGTACATTAGACTAACTGATAAAAGGATTGATTCTCTAATTACCTGCTCTGAGCGTCTTGACCGTTGAGGGGGCTCTCCGATCCAACCTAAGGATTTGTAAGAAGAAGCAATGTACTTAGATGATATGTGTTCAAAGATTTTCAAGAACCTTTTACTACCTTAGATGGTAAACTGATGTTATAGCTGCTAATTTTCGATGTAAGGCTCTCATCCAACAATATACTGTCCAACTTCAGTTCGCTTCCGTAGATTCCTGCCGTGTGCAAGTACTGAATTCCCCTCGCAATTCCCATTGTGATTCCCATTCTCTGAGGCCATTTCAAGACTTCTCTTCTCTTCCAATCTTCAAATCAACCAAAATACTTCAATAATGTAAGCTCATTAAAAATCGAAACTTTACGACTGCGTATAAATATAATACCAGTGAGATGATCTTTCAACGACCCGTTTGAGATAGTTTCGAGGACGACAAACACAGTGCTCGCCGTGTTTGGATGGTCTTGGTAAGTCATTATGCAGTGCCGGAGAACGCTGACCAAGTGCCTATGCCTTAGCTTGGATATTAGTTCCATGTGGTGCTGCAAAGCTTGAGATGAGTGCTTCTGCTTCAGTTTCGAGCATTTCACTTGCACCAATGATCCATCTCTTAGACAGCCTTTGTAGAGCTGTAATAGATTACATTACACACGCGCACATTGTATTCAATCGATGATTTCGACGAACGAAAAAACAAACCTGGCCTTGCGATCCTTCCCCGACTAGATTAGCAGAGTCGAAGCTGTTCGTTGCTTATTCGATTTCTTCGAGGGCGAAGACTTGGTAAGGAGGTAGTCCGAGAGAAGTCATTCTCATTGTCTGGGGTACATGCCCTGAAATTTCAGCAAACTCAGTATAAGTAAAAGAAAAGAGAAACTGGAAATTTTGAATCAAATGGCCTAAAAATCTAAGGGCTTGCTTACTTCTCAAAGGTGAGCCGTGAATGGGGTTTTTGTCGAGAACGAAGCTTTCGCATCTATACTGAGAGTTTCTTCTCCTCTGTATCCTTCTGAAGATCACGATAATCAACAGCACAAGAACGGCTAAGATCACTACGACGCTTCCTATTACGGCAAGAACGATCCCTAATTTCAAGGTCGATTCTTGCTTATCTCTCTGTTGAAATAATAAACTTGATTTGGGCTTTAATAATTATGAGTATGGGTTAATAAATTGGGCTTAGGAGGTATATTGGCCCAATATCTAGAGTATGTGGGAATAATCTAGAGATATCCATAGAACTCTATGGAACCTTATAGAATCTAGATATTATTAGAGAGAATTCTAGAGTGTGATGTGTTGGCTAAATCTTAGCCATTTGATAAGGAGATGGAACTAGTATAAATAGGGGTGAAGTATTAGCATTTGTATCAAGCAAGTGAAAAACAATATCAAGTGTTGTAATATAAAGCCTCTTCCTCTAAATACTATCTTTCGATATCAACTTCCTCCCTTCCGATATAACTCCTAATTTCCAACAAAGTGGTATCAGAGCTAGAAGATCCTAAGGCGATGGCGAGCGGCATGGTTCCCTTCCAAGTTCCGACACTCAACAAGAGCAACTACGACAACTGGAGTATCAAGATGAGGGCGCTCCTTGGATCACAAGACGTATGGGATATCGTGGAGAAAGGCTACGTCGAGCCGAAGAACGAAGAAACTCAATCTCAAACTCAAAAGGATAGCTTGAGAGAATTGAGAAAGAGAGACAAGAAAGCTCTCTACCTAATCTACCAAGGATTAGATGACGACTCTTTCGAGAAGATTTCAGAAGCAAAGACCGCCAAGGAAGCATGGGAGAAGCTTCAAACGTCGTATAAAGGAGCGGATCCGGTAAAGAAGGTACGTCTTCAAACTTTAAGAGCCGAGTTTGAAGCCTTGCATATGAAACAAGATGAAGTTGTGTCGGACTACTTCTCGAGGGTATTAGCAATAACCAATCAATTAAAGAGGAACGGCGAGAAAATTGATGATGTTAGAATCATGGAGAAATTCTTCGCTCGTTAGATCCGAAATTCGAGCATATCGTAGCCATCATAGAAGAAACTAAGGATCTAGAAGAAATGACGATGGAGCAACTATTGGGCTCGCTGCAAGCTCATGAAGAGAAGAAAAGGAAAAAGGAAGGGATTGTAGAACAACTACTCAAGCTGCAAGTTGATCCTGCAAAAGAAAGGGATAACGATGAAAATTATCAAGGACGAGGCCGTGGACGAGGTCAAAAAGGAGAACGAGGAGGAGGTCGTGGACACGGATATGGACGAGGTTGGAGGCCCAATGATGACGGCAACAACAACCATCAAAGAAGAGATAACTCGACGAGAGGCCGTGGAAGAGGTAACCCAAGATCAAGGTATGATAAATCAAAAATTAAGTGTTACAATTGCGAGAGGTTTGGGCACTACTCTTCCGAGTGTAGAGTTCCTAAACACAAAGTTGAGGAGAAGGCCAACTATGTCGAAGAGAAAAATGAAGAAGATATTCTACTACTAGCCCATAAGGATGATGAAAGAGGCGAGAGTAACAAGTGGTATCTAGACACCGGCGCAAGCAATCACATGTGCAGGAAAAGGAACATGTTCGTAGAGCTTGATGAATCGGTGAGCGGCAATGTTGCATTCGGGGACGAATCAAAGGTCGCGGTGAAAGGCAAAGGTAACATTCTTATTCGCATAAAGAATGGTGGGCATCAATTCATCTCCAATGTCTACTACGTGCCGGAGATGAAGAGTAACATCTTAAGTCTTGGGCAACTCTTAGAGAAAGGTTATGATATTCGCCTAAGAGATAATAACCTTTCTATAAGAGATGGTTCAAATAAACTAATCGCTAAGGTACCAATGCAAAGGAATAGAATGTTCGTCCTCAACATCATGAACGATGTTGCAAAATGTCTCAAGACATGCTATAAAGATCCATCATGGATTTGGCATCTTTGATATGGGCATCTAAACTTCGGCGGACTAGAACTGCTATCAAAGAAGGACATGGTGAAAGGATTGCCATCCATCAACCACCCCAATCAAGTATGCGAAGGATGCTTAGTCGGAAAGCAGTTCAAGATGAGTTTTCCAAATGAGTCGAGCTCGAGAGCTAAAAGACCCTTGGAGCTAATTCATACTGACGTGTGCGGACCGATCAAGCCGAGCTCATTTGGTAAGAGTAACTACTTCCTTCTCTTCATCGATGACTTTTCAAGAAAGACATGGGTATACTTCTTAAAGCACAAGTCGGAAGTATTCGAGAACTTCAAGAAGTTCAAAGCCCTCATTGAGAAAGAAAAGTGGCCTCAAGATAAAAGCAATGCGATCCGACCGTGGAGGAGAGTTCACTTCGACGGAATTTCAAAAGTATTGTGAGGAGCACGGAATTAGACGACCCCTGACGGTACCGAGATCCCCCCAACAGAATGGAGTAGCAAAAAGAAAGAACAGAACAATCCTCGACATGGCTAGAAGCATGCTCAAGAGTAAGAAGCTACCAAAGGAGTTCTGGGCAGAAGCAGTCGCATGTGCAGTCAACCTCTCTAATCGATCTCCAACAAGGAGTGTGTGGGGAATGACACCGCAAGAAGCATGGAGTGGTAGGAAACCTGACATATCCCATCTAAGAGTCTTCGGAAGCATAGCCCATGTGCACATTCCAGACGAGAAAAGAAGCAAATTGGACGACAAAAGTGAGAAGTACATCTTCATAGGCTATGATAACAACACCAAGGGATACAAACTCTACAATCCGAAGACAAAGAAAACTATCATCAGCCGAGACGTAATATTCGACGAAGAAGGAGAATGGGATTGGAACGCATGCAGAGGTGAGTACAATTACACTCCATTCTTTGAAGAAAGTAACAAAGAACAGTCAACAATGGAGCAAGCGGAAGATGAGCCCACTACTCCAATAGCATCGTCGCATGCGAGTTCAGAAGACGAAAGCTCAAGCGAGAGAACCCCACGCTTCAGAAGCCTAAAAGAGATATGTGGAGTACCAGATGATCAAGATAACCTGACCCTCTTCTGTCTCTTCGCGGACAATGAGCCGATGAGCTTTCAAGAAGCCGTGAGAAATAAGAACTGGAAAGACGCCATGGATGAGGAAATTAAAGCTATCGAGAAGAACGACACGTGGGAGCTAACAACACTGCCAAAGGGGCATAAGGCGATTGGCGTAAAGTGGGTGTATAAAGCAAAGAAAAATGCCAAAGGAGAAGTTGAAAGATACAAGGCGAGATTAGTGGCTAAAGGCTACAGTCAAAGAGCGGGGGTCGACTATGATGAGGTATTTGCTCCAGTCGCTCGACTAGAAACTGTTCGACTAATAATATCTTTGGCAGCTCAGAACAATTGGAGAATTCATCAAATGGATGTGAAGTCTGCCTTTCTAAATGGAGTACTTGAAGAAGAAGTTTATATAGAGCAACCGCAAGGATATAAAGTAGCTGGAGAAGAAGACAAGGTTCTAAGGTTGAAGAAGGCTCTTTACGGGTTGAAGCAAGCACCGAGGGCATGGAACTCACGGATCGACAAGTACCTTCAAGGGAGAAACTTCATCAAGTGTCCATACGAACATGCACTCTACATCAAACTACAAGGTAACGATATCTTAATCGTATGCTTGTATGTAGACGATTTAATCTTCACAGGCAGCAACCCAAGCATGTACGGAGACTTTAAGAGAGAAATGACTAGAGAGTTCGAGATGACCGACATCGGGCTCATGGCGTACTATCTTGGAATCGAAGTGAAGTAAGGTGACAACGGGATTCTCATAACCCAAGAAGGTTATGCTAAGGAGATACTCAAGAAATTCAAGATGGATGATGCAAATCCCGTTGATACGCCAATGGAGCGGTACTAAGCTAACTAAGCATGAAGAAGGTGAAAAAATGGACCCAACATTCTTTAAGAGCTTGGTTGGAAGTCTAAGGTACTTGACGTGCACAAGACCTGATATTTTATATGCGGTTGGAGTCGTCAGTCGACATATGGAAACTCCAACAACGACTCACTTGAAGGCGGCTAAGAGAATTCTTCGATACATCAAAGGTACGACTAACTATGGCTTGCACTATACAAGTTCTAATGATTTCAAGCTTGGTGGATATAGCGATAGCGACTGGGGAGGAGATGTCGATGATCGCAAAAGCACAAGTGGATTCGTATTCTATATGGGAGACACTGCCTTCACATGGATGTCAAAGAAGCAACCGATCGTTACCCTCTCTACATGTGAAGCGGAGTATGTAGCGGCTACCTCATGTGTATGTCATGCAGTTTGGCTACGGAATCTGCTTAAGGAGCTGGGAATTCCTCAAGATGAGCCAACTAAGATTCATGTGGATAATAAGTCAGCAATAGCGTTGGCCAAGAACCCAGTCTTCCATGATCGGAGCAAGCTACGACACGCGTTACCACTACATAAGAGAATGCATCACAAGGAAAGATGTTGAAATGGAGTACGTGAAGTCCAAAGATCAAGTAGCGGATATTTTCACCAAACCACTCAAGAAGGAAGACTTCGTACGACTACGAAGTATGCTCGGAATGACAAATCAAGTTTAAGGGGGAGTGTTGAAATAATAAACTTGATTTGGGCTTTAATAATTATGAGTATGGGTTAATAAATTGGGCTTAGGAGGTATATTGGCCCAATATCTAGAGTATGTGGAAATAATCTAGAGATATCCATAGAACTCTATGAAACCTTATAGAATCTAGATATTATTAGAGAGAATTCTAGAGTGTGATGTGTTGGCTAAATCTTAGCCATTTGTTAAGGAGGTGGAACTAGTATAAATAGGGGTGAGGTATTAGCATTTATATCAAGCAAGTGAAAAACAATATCAAGTGTTGTAATATAAAGCCTCTTCCTCTAAATACTATCTTTCGATATCAACTTCCTCCCTTCCGATATAACTCCTAATTTCCAACACTCTCGCCGGTGGCTCGACGGCGAGGGCTTCTTTCTGACAGTAAGACAGCGGCCTCTGATACTTGGACGTCGTATTAGACAAACAGTTGAACGTTATTACAACAGTTTTGTTTCCAAGATTGGGCGTGAGGCACCGAGGCAACTTTCCGATCAAGAAATTGTTCGAAACGTCGACGAAGCTGAGATTCTTGGCGCAAGAAACGTTGGAAGGAAGGCCGCCGCTCAGCTGATTGTCGCCGAGGGACACGTAGGACGGAAGGCAAGGCGAAGATGAAAGATGGGATGGGGCCCACGAGCTTGTTAGAAGACAAGTCGATGACTTGAACGCTGTTCAGATTCTTGAAGCTCTGAGGAATTTCAGACCTCAGTGAGTTGTTCTTCAGCAGTATTCGGACAAGGTTGCTGCCCAGAGATGGAAACTCTGGTCCTAAGTCGTTGTTGCTGAGATCGATTTCTTCCAACGAGGTCAGCCCGCTCAGATCTACCGAGCTCCCATTGAACATGTTATCCCTCAGGAAAAGGGCTTGCAAGCTCTGAAAACTAGAAACAGATTGTGGGATTTCGCCATAGATGAAGTTGGAGCTCAGATTCAGCAGCTGAAGTGATCTGAACCTATTGATCTTAGCAGGCAAAGGACCCCATAATCCTAAGGAGACTAGGGAAAGCTTCCGAAGATTGCTGAGCTTAGTGAGGACAGTGAAGAACGATTTGAGCGAAAATGACGATGAAAGACTCAGCTGAGAAGATGGTCTGAAGTTCCACGGACGAAGGAGCTTTGAAGGCGAGCTTTTGTTTCCGACAATGGTTAGCTCGGTGATGTGATTGGCCGAACAAACCACTGTAAGAGAATCTGATGGTGGAAGAAAGCAGAAGTTGGTCCAATTGTTCCATTGTTGAAGGGCCGGCGGATATTCAAGAAACTGCTGAACTTGGAATAGGATTCTGCTCTCAGATGGAAGTAACTGAGCATATGAGCATGAGATCATCAGTGCAAGAACAGAGCTTGTGAGGATCATCCAAAGATTTGCCATTTTTAAACCAGTGATAGATTTTCACATAAACATGCAAGAAAAAAAAGGACGTGGAACAGCTTTGAATCAGTGTTCTTGATAATGGTATTATGAGGTGGGATTCATTCGTAAAGCTGTTACCCTTTTGCTCATTAGTCCATTACACAACTTGCTGCAAGAATTTGTACATTGAGATTGGAAGTGATGGTGATGGTGATGGTGATTTGATGAAGTGACAGCTATGTGTTGAGGAATTAAATGCAAGTTTTTTAGAGTCAGAGATCTGTAGTTTAGTGAGTTTCCATGTACGTTGACAGTGCATTGATTTATTTTCTTTCTTTTTTTTTCTTTTTGTCTCTTTCCCTGGTTCAACGCTGCGTCGAGGCACTAAATTAGCATTGTTTAAGAATATAGTTATGTAATAAACTAGTTTTGCCCCGTGCGATGCACGGAAACTACAGCTGAAAGTGAGACTGAGTCGTGTCAGCCCGACTCCGTCCTGAAAAAACACCAGGCTTGGGCCTTAATTTCTAGACCCCAAAACATAATCGGGCTCATTTGGCCCATTGTCAGGCCCGCAGACTGATGTCCCGTGGGCCAAAAAACCCAACCGTCCGGGGGCCAAATTGGCCCGCTATAGTAATACTTTGAGTATTACAGTCTTAGAATACAGTTAATTCTGCACAATATTAAAGCTGCTACTATGCTTTTACTTCAATCCAAAAACTTTATTTTCTATACTAATTTTCACTCCAACCCATTAACTCTATTTCCAACTCTAAAAATCAAATTCTATATTAAGATTTATATTATACTTACTAAAAAGTCAATAAATTATAATAATTAATATTTAAAATTAACTAATTATAAACTTAGCATATTATTTAATTAAAATTTTACTAAAAAAGAAAATATAAATAAATTATAGAAAATTAATATTGTTTTACTTTTATTATTATAAGAATATCAAATATTTAAATATAATTTAAATATTTTTAATAAATAAATTATAAATAAATAGTACAACATAATTTTTATTGAAAATTGTGTGTCCTATTAATATTTTTAAAAACAAATGAGGTGGCAAACATAAATATTTTTCTAATTATAAAAGATATAATATGGCAATGGCAGGTGTAATTTTGTCCACATATGGGCCTAAAATAGTCATTTGTAATGGTGTTGCTGACATGTCGCATTGTGATTGGTTAAAAGAATGGTCAATGAGAATCCATGTCCAACTTTTATATAGTATAGATTAAGGCAATGCGTGTTATCATTCACGGATTACTGATTATATTTGAGTATTGAAATAATTGCATTTTTATATATTGTGTGATATAGGGAGAGAGAAGGCGACGTGAAAGTCAAACTGAACTATGGATTCAAATGCTTTCATTTAACGTAATTTTGACCAAGAGTTTTGGCTTGCATGTGGGGTTTCTTTTCTTTCGCGGAACCTCTACTAATATAATATGATTAATTATGTATGTGAAATTGTTATCATCATCTAAACGATAATGATTTTCTTTCCACCGTTTTATCACCATTAATTGCATTTGGGTTCCTTTGTCTCTTCTATGTGAATTTAAAAAAAAAAAAACATCATTAAGAAAAACGAACATTAATAGGTGAAAATACAAAACTGATGGGGTGAGTGTGTGTTTCATAATTTCCCGCTGCAAAACCTCGGCTGTCGGGAAGTTTTTATATACCAAATATAATAAGCCATGTTAAGTATATTTATTCTCGCAAGACATTAAATTGTAGTACGTCCCATGATATTTTTCCACCTTGAAATAAAATTAAAAACAAAAGGAATGCTTAATGACATTATATTCGTATGGACCGCGTTGTGAATTGTGATGGTTTTCGTTCAGATTTGTGTCGGTGGTATATATTATTATTAGTTTCTCTTTTGTCCTTTAATCTATATGTTTTTAATATTTGTCTCGTCACTTCTTGTTTTGTTAGAGAGAAAATATTCTCTCCTCAACCACTAAACTTTACAGCAAATGATATTCCATCCATTTGTTGTTGTCACTTTCGTGAATATCATAACTCATAATGAAGTATAAAATATGCCTAACAGGGGGTGAATTAGGCTATAAAAATTTTGGCTTGTTCTTCTTTGAAAAATACTTTTCTTTAAGAAGATATCTGCAGAGTGTGTTATTTCCCAGAAAGCAGTACGAGTATTCAAGTTATCTCCCTAATCCTGTTTAATGCAAATCACGTTATTTTCAGAACTAGTACCAACGATATCACCCAGTTATTTGCTGTCGTCCCCGGTTTGTCTCACAGAAAAGTAAATAGCAGAAAGTAAAGTGAGACGGGATTTTTATACAGGTTATATCCCCAACTGGGGTTTAATCCTGTCCTTGGGATGTGATCTCCCAAGAGTTCCAATCAATCACTAGGTATTACCGGTTACACTATGATTGACCCGTACACAACCGAAGCACTATGGACACTAGACCTCGCTCTAGGCTGGCGCACGCCAAGTTTCGATCCACGTCGTTTACCCAGGAAACCTATTCCCCGACTGGATGCAGCTTGCTACCGAAGGGCCACCGAATCCACAAAATTCGTCCCTCCACGTGCGTAAGACTCCACTCGTGCTCCTTTGTGCGCTCAACGTGCCCGCAGACACAACACGTCCGAAGACAGGGTTTTGGATAGGGTGTTTCTAAAGATCGCTCAAAGGGTACAGATTCGCAAATTAAAGCTCAGACACAAACTACGAATTTTTTTCGCAAGTTAACGCTCAAAAACCCTAAGGAACTCGATAGCTTGTGTGTTCGTTCTTGTTACCCTTCAATCGTGAAGTGTTCTCTTCTATATAGCCCATGAAATGCTTCTACACTTCACAAGGAAAGTTAAGCACGAAAATATGCAAAGTACAGCTCAACAATCACGTGCATTAACTCAAACAATCATGCCAAGAATAAACCAATTTAAGCTCAACGGTCATGCATGATTACTTACCATAAATACCACAGATTAACATTCATTCCACAGTAATCTCATCCGTTAGTCAGCATATTCCATATATAATTCCACTCAGCATATTATCAACGGTAAGCTCAATCAACTGATTTCTTTCCCAAAATATGATAGCCAATTCGCACAGAGAAAGATTTGATCTACTGAGTATAATGCAAAGTATATTTTCCATGTATGGTGATCTCATTCGTTTTCAGCATATTTCATAAATAGACTCAAACCATATAAGTCCAATAAATTAATCACTTTCCATAATATGAATCCTAAGTCGCACAAGGAAAGTAGGATCATGATTCACTGATTTAAGAGTCACATAATTCGCACTCAACGGATATAACACTGATATTCTTTCCTAAAATAGATCATTCATATGTAAGCAGTTAATCAGAATATCCTTTCCATATATACAGCACAGTCATTCATATCCGGGTGATCACATCGATATTCTTTCCTAAAATAACTCAATCACGTTTCAGCTCAATCAGAATATCTTTTCCATATATATCATACAATCATTCGTATCAAGATGATCACAGCATTATCCTTTCCTAAAATACCTTAATCTCGCAGACAGTTTGCATATCACTCAATATGATATATTTTCCATATGCAGCACACAACGAGATTCCATTCATACGAAGATGTTCATAACCAGGTGATCACATTAATATTCCAGGTAAGCACAAGATCACACACATTCGATTTTCTTAACAATTGAATCACATTCAAGCGCTTAATCAAACATTTTCTCATACTTAAACATCACATAACATGCATATCGAGTTTTCTAATTTTTACCCCCAATTTACATAATTACTTGGAATAATCAAAACTCTCATAGCCATTTGGACCAAAAAGGTCTACAATCTCCCCCTTTTTGATGATGACAAGTAATTAATGCCTATCTTACGCATATGAGTACACTCGATATGAAACTATCTAAGCACGTAACATGTTTAAGTATCAAAGCATGTGCATATGATCAGAGCAAATAAGTTTATCAGATTTCAAAGCATGCTCCCCCTGTCTAATTGCTAATAAATCCATGTAAAGCACAGTCGCAAAGATTTAGCAATTACCAGGTCATATCAAATGGAATATCGCAAGTTACCAGGAAATGTCGCAAGTTATCATGGAACGTCTCAAGTTATCACATCACATCAGTTTGCTCCCCCTGCCTATGTGCGGAATTCCTAATCCTTAACAAATCACAGACTCAAGCACAAAGGATTAAGACATAAGCATATAAAGCAAGCCGATTATGTTATATCATTCCAAAATAACAAAATAGGGCATTAATTGCCATACTTCTCCCCCTTCAGCATCAAAAAGGATGGACTAAAACACCACCCACAACCTAAACCTGCAGCCAACCAAACTCGACCTCAAACCCAAAAGCAGAAAAGGGCATCCTAGAGCTAATCCTATAAGAGCTGGGGAATTGCTAGGGAATAAGATCTAAGGGCTGGAATCGCTATCGGATGAGGCAGATGAGGATTCAGCGATATTAAGAGCGGTGGAGATCTCCTTCAGATACTTGTTAACCTTTTTGAAGTTCCGTGAGATCTTTTTGAACTGCTGACGATTTTCACCCTTAAGCCCCTTGAAGCTTCTTTTCAGATCAGCTATCGTTCCCTGCTCGTCGTCGCTCTCTAGATCCTTTTTCTTCCTGATCGGGCTCTTTGACGGAGCCTTTAAATCCCTTGTCTTGAACCAGCCTTTCCTCTCATCAAAGCGTATACCAACACGCTTGAGGTTAACCAGATCCACAGCATGCTTAGAGCTATCTTCTCAAGCCTTGGGCAGAGAGATTCCCTCGGCCTCAAACAGATGTGTCAGTATCATACCATAGGGAAGTTCCTTATCTGGGCTCTGGCTGGCATAGACCATGTATTTAAGAACGAAATATCCTAAGTTAAGAGGCCTATTTTGGGATACCATGTAGAGAGTCAGCATGCTCATGTTGTTCATCGTTGTGGAATGGCCTCCACTGCCAACTCGGGCACTCCATAGCGTAAAATGCAGGACCTTGTAGAGAAAGAACAGATCTACGGGAAGTTGGTTCAAAGCTTCTCCTTCAGAGAACTTTGGCTTATAGGGGGTATTCCAGAGGGCTTTTGCACAGTCTCGCATGGATACTTCAGAGGTGCACCAGTGGACGAAGTCAAAGTAGCGAAGCCCTTCATTCTCAGCACCCAGCATCTCATTCACTTTGGCGCTATTCCATTCAAGGGTCTTGCCAAGCACATAGGACTTGACTGTGATCTCCGTTTCGTCTTCAACGAACGTGAGATTAGCATAAAAGAGCTTCACGGCTTCCACATACAAGGACCCGTCTATCCTCAGGAAATTTTCCCAGCCATATTCTGTTAACCATGTTGCGACTTGACTGTCAGCCAACTCCTCGAACTTAACGCACCTTCCCCGTGCAACGCGACGCTTCTGAAGCTTTCCGTGAAGTTCCTTGGCACTATCACTCTGGAATTTTATCTCGTCGGTGATCTCCGCCGGATTTTCGGGATCGAACAGGGGCTTGGCAGAATGATCCAACGGGGGAGTCTTGTCTCGAGGAGGAGACTCGATCTGATCAGAGGTAGACTTTTGTGGTGAGGCTGATTTTTCAGGTGATGAAGGCTGATCGTGAGAGGAGGCATTAGATTGATCATGAGATGAAACGGGAGATGGAGTGGGAGTTTTGACGATCTTCGCTTTCTTCTTCTTCGGTTTCGTAGGGGATTTCGTGGCTTTGGGACTGTTTTTGGACTTCGAGCGAGTGGCTTTTGGAGAAATTGGAGTTTCGGGTAAGGAACTCTTCCTCTTTTTGTCTGACTGAGATCCGGCTCCTTTTGTTTTCACCATGGTTGAGATCAGAGAATTGAAGGATGAAATTGTGAAGTGGAGAGCTTAGGGTTTGAATCGAATGGAAAAACAAGGAAGGGACGGTTTATAAAAGGCCTAGTCCTTTTGGATAAGGATGGAAGGAAGTTAAAGAGAGATGTGATCTTGACAAGACGTGTGTCAGATAAGGAAGGGATTTCAAAATTTGAATCTTTAAAAAAAATTCCTTAGTGAGGAAGGAAACTGCCCGTTATGCGGAACCAAGTTAAGATAGAAGGATATCTCGCGGGAATTAAGGAAGGAAATAAAAAGAGATCAGAGCTTTGAGGGAGATATTTGCTGAAAATAGATTGACATAAATGTCGAACGAAATAATCTTCATAGGAAGAATAAGGAAGGATAAGGAAGATAGAATCCGGATAAATGTTAATAAGATCAAGGAATAAAATCTCGGAGATCCTAAAGGATAAGATCAAGGAATTACTAAAGGCTAAACATATCTAGTCACCTTTCCTATTTGAGCTCAATAATTCCTAATCGGTCACGGATATCACAGAATCTACTCTCAATAAGGGGTTTCGTGAAGATATCAGCCAACTGATCATTAGTTCCTACGAAGTTCACGCTGATATTCCCTTTCTGAACATGATCTCGAATGAAATGATGTTTCACCTCTATATGCTTAGTTCGAGAATGGTGTACGGGATTCTTAGTGATACTAATGGCACTAGTACTATCACAGAAAATAGGAATTTGGTCATAACTCAACCCGTAATCACTCAAGGTCTGTTTCATCCAAAGGATTTGCTGAGCACAACTTCCTAAGGCCATATATTCCGCTTCGGTTGTGGATAGGGCCACGGCATTTTGTTTCCTACTGGACCAAGTAACAAGGGAATTTCCTAGTATTTGACAAGTACCACTAGTGCTTTTCCTATCTTCCCTAGAACCGGCGTAATCCGCATCCGAGTATCCCATTAATGGGAATTCCTTGGAATTTGGATACCACATACCATGATTGATTGTTCCCTTCAAATATCTAAGTATCCGCTTGACTGCCGTCAAGTGAGATTCCCTAGGACTCGATTGATATCTAGAACATAGACCAGTAGCAAACATGATATCGGGTCTGCTTGCCGTAAGGTATAGCAAACTTCCGATCATACCTCTATATTTAGTTTGGTCAAAGGGCGTACCTTGTTCATCACTATCAAGTTTAGCGGTCTGGTGCATAGGAGTGGGAAGTACCTTGGAATCGGCCATTCCGAATTTTTCAAGTAGTTCCTTCGTGTACTTCGTCTGAGATATGAATGTTCCCGTATCCAATTGCTTGATTTGCAATCCAAGGAAGTACGTGAGTTCTCCCATTAAGCTCATCTCAAATTCCTGTTGCATAGACTTAGAAAAATTCTCGCACAGAGTGATGTCAGTGCTGCCAAATATGATATCATCGACATATATCTGCACAAGTAATATGTGATTCCCTTCGCACTTAATAAACAGAGTGTTATCTATTGTTCCTGTCGTAAAACCCATGTCTAGTAAAAACTTACTCAATCTTTCATACCATGCCCTAGGGGCCTGTTTCAAACCATATAAAGCTTTGTTTAATTTAAAAACGTGATTTGAAAATTCCTCTTTTTCAAAACCGGGAGGTTGCTCGACAAAAACTTCCTCATTTATAAAACCATTTAAAAATGCACTTTTCACGTCCATTTGAAAAAGCTTAAATCTTTTAAAAGATGCATATGCAAGCAAAATGCGTATAGACTCGAGCCTAGCTACGGGTGCAAAGGTTTCTTGAAAATCTATACCTTCTTCTTGTGAATACCCTTTGGCAACTAACCTGGCCTTATTTCGTGTCACGTTACCGTTCTCGTCCAGTTTGTTGCGAAATACCCACTTCGTGCCTATTATGGACTTGTCGTTAGGTCTTTCCACAAGAGTCCACACTTGGCTCTTTTCAAACTGTGCCAGCTCTTCTTCCATGGCAATCACCCACGATTCATCGTTAAGCGCTTCATTCACTGTCTTAGGTTCCATGGTTGACAACAGCACGTCATGTGATTCCTCAGCAATATCGTTTCGTGCAGTTGCTCTTGTTTTGATTCCTGAAGTGATATTCCCTATGACTTGCTCAGTGGGATGGCTGGAAGCATGTTTGAATTTTCTGCGTTGTTGCTCGTCTGAAACTTCAGGTTCCTCTGACATATCACCAAATTCCAACGGAATTGCGTTCACTTCTTTGTCAGTAACCTGTATATCTGCAGGAGACACAACTATACCTTCCTCAGTAGTATCTGCGTTAGGGAATTCATCAAACGTAACATGCACAGATTCTTGAACAGTCTTCTTCCTATTATTAAACACTCTAAAAGCTTTGGAATGAAGGCTGTAACCTAGGAATATCCCTTCATCTACCTTGGAATCGAATTTCCCTCTTTTATCCCTATCATTTAGAATGAAACATTTGCAACCAAATACATGGAAATATCCTATGTTAGGGGTTTTGTCGTTCCAAAGTTCATAGGGAGTTCTCTTAATAATTGGTCTAAGAAAGATCCTATTTGAGACATAACATGCCGTACTAACAGCTTCGGCCCAAAAGTGTTTTGGAGTATTATATTCGCTCAACATAGTCCTAGCCATTTCTTGTAATACTCTATTTTTCCTCTCGACCACTCCGTTCTGTTGAGGCGTAATAGGAGCTGAAAAATTATGACTATAACCATTTTCATCACAAAAAGATGCAAAGGATTTGCTATCAAATTCTAGACCGTTATCACTCCTAATCTTACGGACTTTCATCTCTTTCTCATTTTCTAGCTTCTTAATTAGTGGTGCAAGATTATCTAAAGCCTCACTTTTGTGTGCAAGAAATAAGACCCATGTGTACCTAGTATAGTCGTCTACGATCACAAAGGCATATCGTTTACCTTTCAATGACATAACCTGTACTTGACCAAAAAGGTCAAGATGCAGCAGTTCCAGTGGTCTGGACGTAGAGATCACATTCTTAGGCTTAAAGGACGTCTTGGTCTGTTTCCCCATTTGGCACGCTTTACAGGTTCTGTCCTTGGTGGCTTTTATATCTGGAATACCTCTCACCAACTCATTGCATGATATGTGAGACATTAGTTCCATGTTAGCATGTCCCAGACGTCTATGCCATAACCATGTGATATCCTGCGTAACTGCTACACACTTGACGTTTTGGTTAGCAATATCATCAAGAGTGATGCAGTAAATATTACCATGCCTAGATGCACTAAACACAATCTCATCATCCTTTTTGACAAGGCACTTATCTCTGGCGAAAGCTACGGTATGTCCATCATCACATAATTGACTAATGCTAATTAAGTTATGTTCTAAGTTTCTAACAAACCGTACGTTATCTATAGTGATATTTAAATTGTTACCGACAGTACCAACTCCTACGATTTTGGCTTTTGCGTCGTTGGCGTACGAAACGTATCCTCCATCTATCGCCTTCAACGACACAAAATTACCTATATCACCTATCATGTGGCGGGAGCACCCGCTGTCGAGGTACCACCTACTTTTCTTACTGGGATTCTTCCTTCGTACCTGTAGAAAGAAGTATTCTTCTGAGGTACCCAATTTCTGTTGGGTCCTAACATGTTAGCGGAGAAATAACTTCTGTCAACATACGATATATCATTCTGCATAGACGGTGATCTCCTGTTACAATCAGATACGACAATGGCATTTTCAGGTGACTTCTTAGGTCTCCAGACATACTTAGCTTTATCAATCTTCTTTAAGGGAGAGTTGTATGCATAATGACCATTTCTACCACAACAAAAACATTTAAACTTAGGCACAGAATGTTTAACATGCTTCTTATCAGTGGAATAACCTAACCCTGACCCACCAATGTGTCTAGGAATATTCAGCAACATATTTAGGTTCTGCCCACCCTCAAGGAGTTTATCAACTGTCTGTTTTTCTTTTTCTAAGGAGTTCCTGAGTTCTACAATATCTCTGGATAAGTCACTGTTTTTCTTTTCTACTTTCTCACAGTCACAGGGAATTCCCTCTTTCTTAGCAGTAACTAACTCTCCTTTCAAACGTGAGATCTCTAGATCAGCCTCATGTTTTTCCTTAGCTAGGTGATCTCGCTGTTTTATTAGTTCGTTATTCAAGGAATTTAGTGACTTAATCTTTCTCTCAGCTTTCTGAAGTAACTCACACAATTCTTCCTTACTTTCTTCTATATCAGAAACAGATGAGTCACTTTCACAATCATTGTTATATAAGTTGTTTAGGATATGAATTTTCTCAATAGAGGAAGAGCGAGATACCTGATCCTCGTCAGCCATGTAAACGTGATCCTCGTCTTCACTTTGTTCTGGTTCAGATTCATTTGATTCCGTCACCATAGCCTTCTGCTTCCTTGGTTTCTCATTGCTAGTTGCGGGGCATTCATGTGCATAGTGGCCTGGTTTGTTACATCGGAAGCACTTCTGAACTTTCTTCCCAGACGTGGATATTCCCTTGCTCTTGTTCTGGAATTTGTTGAAGTTCCCTTTGAATTTCTTTTTCTGCTGGAACCTTTCAATTCTTTTTGTAAGCATGGCCAGATCGTTCATCAGGTCCTTTTCTTCGTCGTCAGAATCAGATTCTTCTTGGTTGGATTTGAATGCAATGGACTTCTGATTTTTGTTCTGAGACTTCTCATTCATTGATGTTTGAATCATCTCATAGGATATAAGAGATCCAATCAGCTCGGAGATGCTAAGTACTTCTAGATCCTTTGCTTCGTAGATGGCAGTAACCTTGGCATTCCACTCTCGCGGCAGTGATCTCAGTATCTTTCTCACTTGTTCACTGTCAGGAACTTTCTTGCCGAGAGAGAACATTTGGTTGATGATTCCCATGAATCTGGCGTACATCTGGCTTATATTCTCGTCAGATTCCATCGAGAACAGTTCGTACTGATGAGTGAGCAGATCCAGTCTTTCTTGCACAACTCATTGAGTTCCTTCATGAGTAACTTGGAGCATATCCCACATGGCCTTCGCTGATGAGCAGGAACTGACCCGAATGTATTCTTCCCGTGTGAGTGCGCATGCGAGCATGTTTTTTGCCTTTGCGTTTCGCGTGATTCCCCTCTTGTCATCAGCAGTGTAATCTTTAGGATTTTTTTGAGTTCCATCGGATTTCGCAGCCGTGTACGGTCCGTTGATGATTGCCTCCCAAATCTCGTAGTCGACGGCAATGAGAAATTCGATCATGTGATTCTTCCATACTGCGTAGTTCGTTCCATCGAAGAGAGGAGGCCTGGAGTGGGATTGACCCTCTGCAAAAATATCACTCGAAAAAGCCATTAGATCTTAACTCAGGCGTGTTAGGCCTTTCGTTGAGTAACCCGCTCTGATACCAAATGAAGTATAAAATATGCCTAAGAGGGGGGTGAATTAGGCTATAAAAATTTTGGCTTGTTCTTCTTTGAAAAATACTTTTCTTTAAGAAGATATCTGCAGAGTGTGTTATTTCCCAGAAAGCAGTACGAGTATTCAAGTTATCTCCCTAATCCTGTTTAATGCAAATCACGTTATTTTCAGAACTAGTACCAACGATATCACCCAGTTATTTGCTGTCGTCCCCGGTTTGTCTCACAGAAAAGTAAATAGCAGAAAGTAAAGTGAGACGGGATTTTTATACACGTTATATCCCCAACTGGGGTTTAATCCTGTCCTTGGGATGTGATCTCCCAAGAGTTCCAATCAATCACTAGGTATTACCGGTTACACTATGATTGACCCGTACACAACCGAAGCGCTATGGACACTAGACCTCGCTCTAGGCTGACGCACGCCAAGTATCGATCCACGTCGTTTACCCAGGAAACCTATTCCCCGACTGGATGCAGCTTGCTATCGAAGGGCCACCGAATCCACAAAATTCGTCCCTCCACGTGCGTAAGACTCCACTCGTGCTCCTTTGTGCGCTCAACGTGCCCGCAGACACAACACGTCCGAAGACAGGGTTTTGGATAGGGTGTTTCTAAAGATCGCTCAAAGGGTACAGATTCGCAAATTAAAGCTCAGACACAAACTACGAATTTTTTTTCGCAAGTTAACGCTCAAAAACTCTAAGGAACTCGATAGCTTGTGTGTTCGTTCTTGTTACCCTTCAATCGTGAAGTGTTCTCTTCTATATAGACCATGAAATGCTTCTACACTTCACAAGGAAAGTTAAGCACGAAAATATGCAAAGTACAACTCAACAATCACGTGCATTAACTCAAACAATCATGCCAAGAATAAACCAATTTAAGCTCAACGGTCATGCATGATTACTTACCATAAATACCACAGATTAACATTCATTCCACAGTAATCTCATCCGTTAGTCAGCATATTCCATATATAATTCCACTCAGCATATTATCAACGGTAAGCTCAATCAACTGATTTCTTTCCCAAAATATGATAGCCAATTCGCACAGAGAAAGATTTGATCTACTGAGTATAATGCAAAGTATATTTTCCATGTATAGTGATCTCATTCGTTTTCAGCATATTCCATAAATAGACTCAATCAGCATCTTACCATATAAGTCCAATAAATTAATCACTTTCCATAATATGAATCCTAAGTCGCACAAGGAAAGTAGGATCATGATTCACTGATTTAAGAGTCACATAATTCGCACTCAACGGATATAACACTGATATTCTTTCCTAAAATAGATCATTCATATGTAAGCAGTTAATCAGAATATCCTTTCCATATATACAGCACAGTCATTCATATCCGGGTGATCACATCGATATTCTTTCCTAAAATAACTCAATCACGTTTCAGCTCAATCAGAATATCTTTTCCATATATATATCATACAATCATTCGTATCAAGATGATCACAGCATTATCCTTTCCTAAAATACCTTAATCTCGCAGACAGTTTGCATATCACTCAATATGATATATTTTCCATATACAGCACGCAACGAGATTCCATTCATACGAAGATGTTCATAACCAGGTGATCACATTAATATTCCAGGTAAGCAGAAGATCACACACATTCGATTTTCTTAACAATTGAATCACATTCAAGCGCTTAATCGAACATTTTCTCATACTTAAACATCACATAACATGCATATCGAGTTTTCTAATTTTTACCCCCAATTTACATAATTACTTGGAATAGTCAAAACTCTCATAGCCATTTGGACCAAAAAGGTCTACACATAAGAATTTATTAAAAAATAATTGCTCAAAGATCACTAATCTTAATTGCCTTCTACTAAACTATATAATAATAGGTTGGCCTTTCTGAATTCAATAAATGGGCTGGGCCTTGGGTCCAATTTCTTCTGCCCTAAGTGTGCAGTGCAGTAACTTAACCCATAATTCTGTCCAGGTTCGAAAATAACTGAATTATATTCCATTTTCATTACCTAGACTTGATTTTTGACCAGATTCAGAGCTCTTTCATGCAACGACAAATCTCATAATAATATACGAGAAAATTTCAGTTTGCCATAGAACATAAAGATGGAGACATCTCCCATCGCATTTTTGACAGTGTGATAGCTTAGGGTATGCGGCGCATAGAGCAAGGTAACCTCACCCTAAAAAACTCAAATCCTGAAAAAAAAAAGGAAGGAAAATAAAAAATATAATTGAAAATAAATAAAAAAAAATTAACTCCCACTATTGCACAGGCTATGCAGTAAACAAGTGCCTCATAATATAATAAGAGGTTCGACAACTTCGTGAATCGAAAAGGTTTAAACTTTAAATATATAAACGTGTGTAAACTTTGGGGTTTCGTAAAAGAAGAGACATTTTTTCCACGACATGGCATCAAAATACAATACGTACGCGATTGTTGAGCAATTATCCCGCAATAGTGTCCAGGTGCGCACTTTCAATTACATAAGTACAAATGATTTCTGTACAAGTTTTTTTTCTATTTATTTTACTTCAGTGTTAGCGACTTTGGAGTTGGTTTTAAATCCACCTAAATCTCTCGATCCATCATTAATAATACAAAATCGTAATCTCTACCCGATAGAGAGTGGCATAGGATAGGAATCTGCTTTTACTCTGAAAATTGAATATGATTCTCTCGACTTTAACCAACACAATAAAACTCACCCCGAGTTTTGATCGACACGTGGTGTGTGAATGAAAAGTGCGACAAGTAATAATTAAAACGAATACTAAATTACTGTCACCGACGTGCGATAGGCAGTGGACCTATCGTTTGTAGTGTAGTAAAGCGAGTAAACGAGTATCGAACACGAGGAATAAATCAAGTACTAGTAATAACCTATCGACTCGATATTTAGCCTAAATAAAATAAGCAGATTGTTTTATGACTTAACCTAACAGATTACTTCTAACCAGTGACGGAACTAAAGGGGGGTCAGAGGGGTCACCCGACCCCCCAGCTGAGTTAAGTAGAAGAGCTCATGTAAGGTTAAACAAATTCTATTTGGTGTAGTGGTGTAAAGCAAATTTGTAAGGTTTAGCCCATTATGACGGTCGTGGGTTTGATTCCTGATTTTAATTTTATTTTAACTGTTTTCTTTATATGTTACTTAACTCATAGGAATAGAATAAAAGACGTCTAAAGCTTTATTAGATATACAGCTAATCAACGCTTCTTATATGTATCTAATATGGTTTTTTATTATGATATAATCCATGGAATTCATTATATCGATTACTTTTTAGTAGTTTCCCAAATGTTTAATAATTCAATAAGTGTGATTATATAATATAAGAAGTGATTCACAAATTTTAATTTCCTCCTATATATAAATTACATTTATGGTCTTAAGATATTAAAAACAATCTTTAGGTAAATATCTTTTTCAAATATATTTATTAACATCAATTAGTTTTGTCTAACGAATTCTACGATAACAATGAACTACAATTATACAAAATATTAATTTTACCGGTCCTCTTGGTTCACTACGTTAGGGATATCATGATGGTTCGTGGGCTCAAAATTTTTTATTATCGACGTTTTACAAAGTAACTTTCGACCCCCCGAATGACCGAGGCTGGTTCCGTCACTGCTTCTAACTCAACTAGAGATTCAAATAACACGTGTTAGGAAATATTTTGTAGTGTTCAATTTCATTATATTATCTTTGTTGGTTAGCTTTATTAAACTTTGGGCTAGCTCTTAGTTGGGTTAGTTCTTAGTTATTCATGTAATGGGCCTTCACAAGAAGCCCACCTATTATATACCAACTTGTGGTATAAATAGGAAAACCCTAACACATAGTTAGGTGTGCTTGTGTGTGTTTTTATTCTAGAGAGAAAATTATTTTGAGCCTCCATCTTATCTCCTCAAGAACACCACAAAGCCCCCACGCCCCATTCTCAAATCTCGATCTTTAGGCGTGTTTAATCCGTCCTAAGTCGTATTGTTGGTGAAATCTCGGACCAACAAGTGGTATCAGAGCCCAACGCGACCGGATTTGCGAGTTTTGAGCAAGATTTGAGTGAAAAATTGTTTGAAAAACTATTTTCGTCACTTTCTGTTTTTGGGCGATTTCGACCTCTATTTGTTGTTTTTAGACATCCCAAAGGTTGATTATGTGTTTAGGAATGTTTTTCTGAAGTTTTGGAACAAGTTTCGTCGATTTTGAGTGAGATTTGAGCGAAAACGAGCCATTTTTCCTGGAAAAAGTCGCGCAGCTATGGAACAGTAACTGTGTTCTTGGCCGAGAAATTTTCTTACCCGAGAAAATTCTTAGCCGCGAAAATTTCGCAGGCCGAGAAATTTTCGCTGCCCGAGAAATTTTCGCATCTACAGGCCGAGAATTTTCGCAGGCCGAGAAATTTTTCCGAGAAATTTCGCAGGCCGAGAAATTTTTCCGAGAAATTTCGCTGCTACAGCATGTGAAGCCCCGCGAAATTTTCATACACTTCACTTCATCATACATATTTTCGCATCTTCACTATTTCGCATCTACAGTGATCCAAAAACTTCAACTTCACTTTTTCGCATCTTCACTACTTCGCATCATCACTTCACTTCCACATCACTTGAGAAAATTCACACTTGCGAAATTTTTGCTAACTTGAAAACTCTTTCTAACTGCGAAAATTTAATACCGTTTTTAGAACAAATTTTCTCCGCGAAATTTTTGGATTACATGCGAAAAATTTGGACAACTTGCGAGATTTCTCACTTGCGAAAATTTTCCATACTTGCGAAATTTTACTCAATCTGCGAAAATTTTCTCACGAATGCGCAAATTCTATACATGCGAAAATTTTCCATCTTAACTATGTACTATAACTTGCGAAAATTTTTGTATATGCGAAACTTTTACTGTACATGCGAAAATTTCCTTTGAATGCGAAATTTCCTGTTTTTTCGCGACTCACTCTCACAACGAAATTTCTCGGGACAACATTTTCGCACATTTACACACCATTTTTCGCACCCCCGAGAAATTTGCACCCAACCTTTAAACTTGATCCAAACACACCTTTTAGCTTCAAATCTTGCGAAAATCACTCTTTAAAAATACACTTAAACGTTTTTGACCACCAAAAATTTCTGGCCCCCCCTCGGATTAAATAAGGTTTTAAGGAGCAAAAAAAAAAAAAAAAAAAAAGGTTGGAAATTTTATTTCTACCAATGGAAAATTTATATCATTGGATAGAGAAAAATTTTCTAAGACCATTGGACTTCGTCTATTTTACACTTTTAAAAATTTTCCGAAATAAATTTTTCTGGGCCAAAATTTTCGGTATAGACGACGTTTTTGTAAAATTTTGAAGGCAAATCCAAAACGCGGCAACGATCACCGTACCCAACAATCGACCTAGGACGGTATTGGCACATTATAGAAAAAGTTTAGGTCACCCCCAAACTTTTCGGAGCGGAATTTCCAAATGCCAATTTCACACCTCCCAGCATGAGTAGGTACTAAGAAAGCTGCTCCACACTCATGACTGGTATGCGACGAGGGCAGCTAATTTTCACCCAGCATGTATGGTACCCGGGTTGCTCCACATACATGACTGGTACACGACGTGAGCAACCACCCTCCCGGCATGAATGGTACATGGGTTGCTCCACATTCATGACCGGTATGCACTGCGAGCAACCAACCCCATCATGCACGTTACACGGATTGCTCCACGTGCATGAAGGGATGTCAGAGAAGCGAGCAATCATCATGACTTCTGTACAAATCCGTGCAGAACCCGAACCTACAAAGAAGGGTTGACAAAAGTTCAACCAACCATCAGTGGGCGCGCCATCTAATCTCGATGCTTAGGCGATGTGGATCTCATGTACCAGACTCCACCGTCCACCCACTGCCATCCATTCCACCATGGTGCGCTACATGGAGACGTCCTAAGCCACCGTGATCCTCTTTACGCCCTCACCACCACCATCACCAGACGAGTCCCAGAAGTGTCTGATCAACAGTTTTGGGTCACCCTCGTCGACATCACTCGTGGTCGCCTTTCAACGCAATCACGCCACGCCACGCCACCATAGTTCCCATGGATCAGTGAAACCCCCTGATCCTAACCCAGGAACGAGCCTACCCTAGCCTCTCTAGTCTAGGTCTAGGTCGCGCGACATCCTCCTCCACGCAAAGATCCGATCAACGATCTCGGGAGGATGAAGTAAGTCGTTTGCAGGAGTTGCGAACCAACGACGACATGATCGCACTCCTCTGTCATAGGTACAGGAGACGACTCGTTCGTTTCCCGAGTAGAAGTCGCGGCATAGGTACAGGAGACGACTCGTTCGTTTCCCGAGTAGAAGTCGCGGCATCTGGTCCAACCGCGCAATTAACCCCTCCCAACCACTCAGCTATCCTTTCGCAGATAGCTGTTTCATTCGCACAAGAGGAACCACGTTAGCCATCACCGCCCCACTTGGAGACGGTTGATGTTGAACATGCAGTGTCCCGCCTCTCACTGCACCTCTTCCACCCACGTCGAGTCTAGTGTCCTCACCCACCGAAACTTTCCAATTTCTAGGACACAAACACTCTTTACACACCGTAGGTTCTTCGTGAACTTGCCCGAACGCTTGATGACGTCCTTGTGACCGAGAGCGGAAGACCCACGACAGCCACCCTCACCACAACTGTCGATGGGCCACGGATACGAGCTTGTCTCATCGTCCGTGCGAACGGAAAGCCTTTGTGGCTCTCCGGTTCTTTTTGTCCTGTGCAAACAGGCAGCACATCGGACACATGTTTCGATGTTGTGACGACGGAGCGTCTTTGTGACTCCCGTCTGGTTAGTTACCCCGTTCGTGATGGAGCCTCGACTCATAGCAATCAGCGAGGAACTTACACATTCCATGCCGCACTCAATGAGGATCTATGAAGGAAAAGGTCCCATCACCGACACCACTCCACCACGCCTCCGCCTACGCCACCACATGCTGCTCCGTCTCTCCAGTGTTCAAAACTGAACCCGGAGGAACACCAATTGCTGCTACTCCTGAGAATCCCACTTGATTGCCTCACTCAACGCCACACCACATCACCATCACCACCATCAACGCCAGAGGCAGACTCGTCCCACGGACGACGTGACGATCCCGAAGACGGAGATCATCTCAAGGGGGAGCAAAGGAGAAGAAATGAGTTGAAGATCGTACAGCAGCATCAGCAGCAACCATCATCACCTCCGCTCACACCACCTATGCCACCTCTCACAACACCTACTCCACCACCTCCACCAACTACGCCCCGCCGGAGGCTTCCGCTACCTCCGCGCACATACTTATGTGTCAGGCTATTATGTTCATAATGGAACACTCGAAGGAGCCATGGCACATCTCATCCACCACATTCCGCCACTACTACGCTGACCACTCTGAAGACCGGGCTCCCTGCTCTTGAAAGTCACATTTCAATGGAGCCTTGGCACATTTTTTACGCCCCACGCCTACCTTCTTCTGGAGCCAGACGAGTCATCTTCGAGGCTGAACCAGACAACTTCCATTCGAAGACTACAAATCCGGCGCCAAGAAGAAGAAGATTGGAGAATCTTAACAAGTGAGTCCTAGCCGAGCCATCAATGCCTCCGCAAGAAGAGGAGATATCCCTTGTAGGGGGAGTTTGCTAGGAATCGAGATCTCCAATACGCCCAACAAAGATATCCCACGCTGAATTGAAGATTGAACACTAAGGGGGAGATTGTTAGGAAATATTTTGTAGTGTTCAATTTCATTATATTATCTTTGTTGGTTAGCTTTATTAAACTTTGGACTAGCTCTTAGTTGGGTTAGTTCTTAGTTATTCATGTAATGGGCCTTCACAAGAAGCCCACCTATTATATACCAACTTGTGGTATAAATAGGAAAACCCTAACACATAGTTAGGTGTGCTTGTGTGTGTTTTTATTCTAGAGAGAAAATTATTTTGAGCCTCCATCTTATCTCCTCAAGAACACCACAAAGCCCCCACGCCCCATTCTCAAATCTCGATCTTTAGGCGTGTTTAATCCGTCCTAAGTCGTATTGTTGGTGAAATATCGGACCAACAACACGCTTAAAACTGATACGAAGCTTCAGATAATAAAGATGTGCTCGGGATTCGAATCCCGCTAGGCGTTATCGACTAAGACAATAAAATCGTTCCTACGTGATTTTGACTAGATCGCAGTAATTATCCTACCCGCTCGCGAGTTTGCTGTCGCCCTAAACGCTCGGGGATCTAAGATTCAGTAATTACTAACGGCGAGGATCGAGTATTTGCTTTCGCCCTATACTCGAATCCTATCTTCTATGAACGGCCTAAACGTTGTTTAGCTGTCGCCCTAAACGTTTTTCCACATGATTACTTTAACACATAGACATATTAAAGCAACGAAACAAATTCATAGAATGATAAATAGTCAAACCACATAGTCACGATAATTATAAATCTTAACTACGAAACATCCTAGCGTTCATCTAATCCCAACCACAAAGGGGAATTAGCTACGCATAATAGACGGGAAAACAACGAAAGAAATAAGGAATAAAGGCGAAGAATTCATATTCTTAGTATCCGGATGATCTGCGATGGAAGCGTCGATGATTCTTCGTTCTTCGTTCAATTGGGCGTGAATTCGTCGATGATCCGTCTCTTGCGCTCCGGGACGCGATTCTGCGTTCTTATGTGCTATTTTTCGTCTCTAGAGGGATTAGGGTTGATCTCTCGTCGAAGTCCCTCTCTTTCTGAGTCGAATTTGGGCTTTTATAAGAATTTTCGCACCGGTCACGGCCTGGGACATGGGCTGTCACGGCCGTGACCACCACCAACTCTACGCGATATGCTCACTGCCATGTGTCACGGCCAGGTGCATTAGGTGTCACGGCCGTGACCATCTTCATTAGAACTCTCTGCCAAGTGTCACGGCCAGGTGCATTAGGTGTCACGGCCGTGACCATCTCTTTGGTTGGTCTCTGTCCCCTGTCACGGCCTGGTGCACTAGGTGTCACGGCCGTGACTGCTAATAGTGTTTGCCTCTGGTGGATGTCACGGCCTGTGACAGGGGGTGTCACGGCCGTGAATGTCACTATGTCCGCTCTCTGCTGGTAGTCACGGCCTGTACAGGGGGTGTCACGGCCGTGACTTTGTACTGTTTTTCGCACACTTGCTCCGTTTCCCCTCGTTTTCGCTCCTTTTCGCCTCGTTTTCGCTCCTTTTTGCCCGAAAGTCGTCCTAAGCTCCTTCAATATAAAAATAAGTGTAAATAAGGCGAATAAATGCATAAAATGCTTGCTCGAGCTCTATTATAACCCAAATAAATACTACGATAAACGTATTGAAATACGTTTATCAAACCTCCCCACACTTAAGCATTTGCTTGTCCTCAAGTAAATTAGAAATATGATAAGGCATCAAACTAGGATAACGGCACGATTTTCGTAATTTATCATCAAAGCTAGAAAGCACAAAAGGAATCAGGCAACAATCGCGGATATTACACTAATGACTTGCACTCGTCGACCTGAATTTTCTTCGCCCTGCTAATCGAGACTCATACCTCACAAGGATTCACTCAATTCACTCAAGTGTATAGGCTAGTATATGATGAGTCGCTCAATTCGTGCACTAGTCCAACCCCTACCATAAACTTGCAAGTTAATCGCATATCTACTATTCAAAGGGCAAGTATAAATCTGAGGGTCTTTTTGGGGAAAATGGTCGAACAATCATGAAGCGGCACGCATAGATAATAAACACTTAATCTTAGAGCTAGGACACGTGATCGAAAATTATCAAAGAATACAGCATGATCAAACAGACAGTCACACGTGCCAACATAAGACTCGACATTCTCGCTCCGAAATCCTAGACTTTTCTGCTCGACCCTCTCAACTCAGTTCCCTTTCATTTTCTGCCCTTTCACCTTAGTTACGCTCTACTTTTGTGCACTGCCCTTATTCCCTAAAAACATCAAGGTTCGGCTTTTGTCGCAAAGAATACATCGTCACAGCGAATGTCGTGTACCTAGGGAACTTATTACCGAAACATATATCTTGCCAAAGGGTTATGGACAGGCTTATGCACGGGATCGGGTCATTTCAGAAAACGGTCAAGTAAGGGACGAGTCATTTCATGGATAGCAGAGAAGAACATCAAATCATACATTGAAATAGTAACTCTCACGTTCGGCTTCTGCTCTATTCTAATCAACTGAGGTTCACATACTCTCTGGAGGCTTATTTGGGTCAGGGTTATTTCATACATACGCGGTAAGGATCAATACGGGGTAAGAGAGATTTGGTCCTGGACTTAATTCCTATTGCCCTCATCATTTTCACACTAATGCACCCAAATAGTTTCAACACACATCAGACAGGCAAGTTCTAGAAAGATATAGACTATGCACGTCACACAACCAAGAAAAAATGAGCATAAGCTCGTCAGGCTCAAAAACTCTCACACGAAACAGGGTTATGTGTACGGATCTCTCAAAACAGTGCTATATCTATTCAGGCAGACAAGATTCAATCAGTCATGCATATCCTAATTGCTCACAGAAATTCATAGAGTGCAGACCAACTCGAGATAAGCGCAAACAATCATGCCTGATTCAGTAATTCATGCCTTTCCAACGAACTCAAACGGACACGGACACGTCATAAAAATTTTAAAATTTCACGTAAGTTTTCAACTAGATTCCCACGTAAGTTTTCAACTAGATTCCCCTCCCCACACTTAAACCTGACGTTGTCCTCAACGTAAAAAAAAATAAAAGGAAGGGAAAAAGAGTTTAAAAAGAGTGTGACTCCCCTGATGGTAAATGTTGACGTGGTCGTGACTGAGCGCGTGATGGTTGTCGTATCGTGATTCGGGGTGGCTGACATGACTAAAAGGAAAACTAAACGTAATAGAAAAAACATGAATGATAATAATAATAGACTAATAAGGAAAATACTAGATAGATAACACCTGGGTTGCCTCCCAAGAAGCGCTTCCTTTACCGTCTTTAGCCGGACGTGCTTTTGTTCGCTTAGGGTGGCTGGAAGTCGAGGTACAACATCTCTTTTCTACTTATTTCCCTCGCCTACATCCATACCTTGGAGGTGTCGCCTTTCGCCGGGCAGCGGTTTCAACTCTAGTGGCGGTTGCTCTTCGACTGGGCTCTTGTCCTTAACTTCTTCGCTGCTCTTGTCGATGGCTATGATGGGTTCGTCGATCTCCTCCCCACACTTATCGATTGCCATAATCGTGTGCCTATCATGCTCGCTGACCTGTGACAGACCTTGCACAGAAAAGAGAAAATCGCACTCAAAGACATCTAAGAAATAGCATTTATCATCTTGCTCGTTGCTCTTTTTCATCGACTCAGCCATATTGAACGTAACTTTTCCACCGTCTACTGTCAAGGTTAATGTTCCATTCCTAACATCTATCATGGTCTCGCCTGTAGCTAAGAATGGTCAGCCTAGAATTAATGGAATATTTTCATCCTCGTCCATGTCTAAGATCACAAAATCGGCAGGGACAATGAACTTATCGACCTTAACTAGAACATCCTCGATAACACCTAGAGGGTATTTTAATGATCTATCGGCCAATTGAATACTCATTCTAGTGGGTCGTGGTTCACCTAATTCTAAACGCTTAAACATGGAGTATGGCATTAAATTTATACTAGCGCCTAGATCAGCTAAAGCATGCTCAACCACTAAATCACCTATCAGACAAGGAATAGTAAAACTCCCTGGGTCCTTGAACTTTTTCGGTATCTTGCTCTGGAGTATCGCCGAACACTCTCCTCATAGGTATACCGTGGAGACGTGTTCGAGCTTCCGTCGATTTGTCAGCAAGTCCTTCAGGAACTTAATGAAACTGGGCATCTGCGCAATAGCTTCAACAAACGGTAAGTTAATATGTAAATCTTTGCACATACCCATGAATCTGCCAATTAGCGCCTCGTCTTCGTCCTTCTTCAACCGTGCTGGATAGGGAATCTTCGGCTGGTACGGCATCACTGGTGGCTGCTTGTTCTCTCTCGCTTTTTCTATTTCGGGTGCAACCTCATCCTTTTTAGGTTGAACTTTCTCTTTTTCAGGTGCAGCTCCCCTCAACCGAGCTGGGTACGGGATCTTTGGTTGATACGGCTTCACGAATGGTCGCATCTTTCCCTTGTCATCCTTGACCTTCTCGACTCCGTCGCCCTTGTTTTCCTCCACTTCTGGTTCGTCGTGGCCCTTGAAATCGACTTTCTCCTTTGAATTCTGCTTGGCGGGAGCTTCTTGTAATCCTTTCCCGCTCCTCAGGGTCACCGCATTGCAATACTCCTTTGTCTCGGTGTAGCTCGGGAGTGATCCTTGATTTCGCCCCGCCAGTTGCTTTGCTAATTGCCCCACTTGCTGCTCCAACCTCTTGATCGAGGCGTCAGTGTTCTGGGCACGTACATCGTTTGCTTCCATGTACTCCTCCATCTTCATCATTCGATTCTCGTGAGCTGCGGTGGTGCTGCTGAAGTTCGTGAGGAGCGCCTTCATCATATCCTTCATCTCCCTCATGTCGTCGGATCCTCCTGCGGGTGCGTTCTGGTACTGTCGTGGTGGCACATTTTGGAATCCGGACGGTCGAGGCTGAAATCCTGGCGGTCCTTGGCCCTGATAGTTCTTATTCCCGTACGCCAGGTTTGGATGTGCCCGAGGCTGAAAACTTCGCTGGCCACCTTGGTAATTTCCCATATAGTCTACGTGCTCTAGTGACTGCCCAAGTTGGCATTCTGATGACTCGTGGGCTGCGCCGCAAATCCCGCACAAGGGCACGTAAGGCGTGTGCTTCGTCGGTGTGGTGGTGGCCACGGCGTTCACGGGTTGCGTCTGTCCAGACTTGGGAAGTAGTGCTCCAATCACCGTCTGCAACTGGGAGTTCGTCGAGGCAATTTGTTGCTGGAGCGCCTCGATCTTAGCGTTAGTGGCCGTCTCCTCGCTCACTCCAAATACACCTGTCGTCTTCATCCTGGTATTGCCCCTCATGAAGCTGTTCCTCGAATAATCCTAGACCAAATTCCACGCGTCAGTGGCATTGAGCTTCACGAGTCCTCCTCCTGCGGCTCCGTCTAACATATGAACAGTCTGATCATTGAGCCCCTCATGGAATCGGTTGATCTGGGCTGCCTTCGACATCCCGTGCTGTGGACATCTCTTCAATAGCGCCTTGTAACGCTCCCACACCTCGTAAAGGTTTTCTGAGTCCTTCTGGTGGAAAAGAGAAATATCCGTCTTCAACCTCAGCACCTTTGAGAGTGGGAAGTAGTGATTGATGAAAGCGGCTCGCATCTCTTCCCACGTGGTGATCGATCTGGGCGGCAACACGTCTAACTAGTCCTTCGCCCTGAACTTGAGCGAGAACGGGAACAGCATTAGCTTGATTGCATCGCCTGGGACACCATTGATTTGATGGTGTCGGTCACCGTCAGGAACGCCTTCAGGTGGGAGTAAGGGTCGTCGGGGTTACCCTCGAACTGGGCCGTCTGGAATATCATCTGAAGCCAGCAGTGCTTCAGCTCAAAATTTTTGTTCTCGAACGGCGAGATGACAATCGCCGACTCAGTACCGCCTAGCGCGGCATCCTTGAGGAGGTCCTGAAGCGATGGCTCCTCCTCTGGAACGTTATGGACGGGCACTCGGTGGTCCGCCATGTCGACTTCTGTGTAGGGACTATCTACGGCTGCCTCTACACGTGAATTTTGAATGGATTCCTGTGAACTATCCTCTGAATAACAAACTAAGGGATCCTGAGAGCTGGTGGATGCTCCTTCGGTATCGTACTTAAGCTTCCTTCGCAACTTTCGTTCGAAATCCGGGTCTGCGTCAACGATGGGGCCCGATGGATGGCTTCGGGTCATTCACCGCTGAATCGTACCTTCAATGAGTGAGAAAACAAAAATTAGCAAAGGAACAATAAAAACGTCGAAAAGATTACGATATTACTAATGACGCAGGAAACAAACAACGCAAATAACACAAGTAACGCAAATAGTAATAGCAAATAAAGATGTCAAATAAAAGTGGCTAAATTACCGAACTACGGTGTTCCTAATATCAATCTACTCCCCGGCAACGGCGCCAAAAACTTGATCGACACGTGGTGTGTGAATGAAAAGTGCGACAAGTAATAATTAAAACGAATACTAAATTACTGTCACCGACGTGCGATAGGCAGTGGACCTATCGTTTGTAGTGTAGTAAAGCGAGTAAACGAGTATCGAACACGAGGAATAAATCAAGTACTAGTAATAACCTATCGACTCGATATTTAGCCTAAATAAAATAAGCAGATTGTTTTATGACTTAACCTAACAGATTACTTCTAACTCAACTAGAGATTCAAATAACACGCCTAAAACTGATACGAAGCTTCAGATAATAAAGATGTGCTCGGGATTCGAATCCCGCTAGGCGTTATCGACTAAGACAATAAAATCGTTCCTACGTGATCTTGACTAGATCGCAGTAATTATCCTACCCGCTCGCGAGTTTGCTGTCGCCCTAAACGCTCGCGGGGATCTAAGATTCAGTAATTACTAACGGCGAGGATCGAGTATTTGCTTTCGCCCTATACTCGATTCCTATGTTCTATGAACGGCCTAAACGTTGTTTAGCTGTCGCCCTAAACGTTTTTCCATATGATTACTTTAACACATAGACATATTAAAGCAATGAAACAAATTCATAGAATGATAAATAGTCAAACCACATAGTCACGATAATTATAAATCTTAACTACGAAACATCCTAGCGTTCATCTAATCCCAACCACAAAGGGGAATTAGCTACGCATAATAGACGGGAAAACAACGAAAGAAATAAGGAATAAAGGCGAAGAATTCATATTCTTGATATCCGGATGATCTGCGATGGAAGCGTCGATGATTCTTCGTTCTTCGTTCAATTGGGCGTGAATTCGTCGATGATCCATCTCTTGCGCTCCGGGACACGATTCTGCGTTCTTATGTGCTATTTTTCGTCTCTAGAGGGATTAGGGTTGATCTCTCGTCGAAGTCCCTCTCTTTCTGAGTCGAATTTGGGCTTTTATAAGAATTTCCGCACCGGTCACGGCCTGGGACATGGGCTGTCACGGCCGTGACCACCACCGACTCTACGCGATATGCTCACTGCCATGTGTCACGGCCAGGTGCATTAGGTGTCACGGCCGTGACCATCTTCATTAGAACTCTCTGCCAAGTGTCACGGCCAGGTGCATTAGGTGTCACGGCCGTGACCATCTCTTTGGTTGGTCTCTATCCCCTGTCACGGCCTGGTGCACTAGGTGTCACGGCCGTGACTGCTAATAGTGTTTGCCTCTGGTGGATGTCACGGCCTGTGACAGGGGGTGTCACGGCCGTGAATGTCACTATGTCCGCTCTCTGCTGGTAGTCACGGCCTGTGACAGGGGGTGTCACGGCCGTGACTTTGTACTGTTTTTCGCACACTTGCTCCGTTTCGCCTCGTTTTCGCTCCTTTTCGCCTCGTTTTCGCTCCTTTTTGCCCGAAAGTCGTCCTAAGCTCCTTCAATATAAAAATAAGTGTAAATAAGGCGAATAAATGCATAAAATGCTTGCTCGAGCTCTATTATAACCCAAATAAATACTACGATAAACGTATTGAAATACGTTTATCAAGTTTCGAAAAAAGAAAGAACTCCGTCGAATACTTTATAAATCTATAAATAGCCGATTCGAAACTGCAAAGAACACACAACATTGTGAAGATAAGTAGCATTTAGTCTGTAAACGAAAGCTTTCGATCAGATGTACCCTAAAGTTCCCTTCCAAGCACTTCACAACGTATAATTTTGCCTCTGTAAGTGCTACTGTGAGGTGTTTGGAGGAACTTTCGGTATCATTTGGTGTGTATAAATACGCAAATTATCCCATCGATTGCACTTAATCGTAATCGAATTTCAGTTTTACAACAACAATGCTGGTGCCCAAAGGCAAGTTTCGAAAGGAGTTACGATCTGGTGCTAGATTCCTTCATCTAAAGATGAAACGAAGGTAAAAAAAAGGGAGAATGCCTAAAATAGTCCCCAATGTTTACCCAGTGAACCAATTTAGTCCCCGATGTTCCGCGGGAACCAATTTAGTCCCCGATGTTATCAAAAATGAACCAATTTGGTCACTTCCGTCAGTCCGGCGTCAATTTAGACGGAAATTCTATTTGCGACGGAATTAGCGACGGATATTCCGTCGCTAAATGAAAAAAATAAAAAAAATGTTAAATTAAGCATTAAAAATGGGGAAAAAATCCAAAAAATGAAAAAAATTCAAAAAATCGACTAAAAAATTCAAAAAAAAAGAGAATATTACTAATAAATTAAATAAAAAAATAAATAATAATAAAAATAAAATAAAATAAAAACTAAAATTAAAATAAAAAATGATAAATTAAACAGTAAAATGAGGAAGAAATCGAAAAAAAGGAAAAAAATTCAAAAAATAGAGTAAAAAATTCAAAAAAACGAACAAGAGAATATTATTAATAAATTAAATAAAAATTAAATAATAATATAAATACAAAACTAAATAACAGTAAAATAAAAAACCATAACTAAAATAAAAATAATAAATTAAGCATTAAAAAAGAGGACAAAATCCAAAAAGGAAACAAATTCAAAAAATAGAGTAAAAATTAAAAAAAAACAAACAAAAGAATATTACTAATAAATTAAATAAAAAATAAATAATAATATTTTGAATTTGTTTTTTTAAATGTTTTACTCTATTTTTTGAATTTGTTTCCTTTTTTGGATTTGTTCCTCTTTTATAATTCTTAATTTATTATTTTTATTTTAGTTTTGTTTTTTTTTTTTATTATTATTTATTTTTTATTTAGTTTATTAGTAATATTCTCATGTTTGTTTTTTTGAACTTTTTACTCTATTGTTTGAATTTTTTTTCCTTTTTTCAATTTTTTCCTCATTTTTACTGTTTAATTTATCATTTTTTATTTTAATTTTAGTTTTTATTTTATTTTATTTTTATTATTATTTATTTTTATTTAATTTATTAGTAATATTCTCTTTTTTTTTAATTTTTTAGTCGATTTTTTGAATTTTTTTCATTTTTTGGATTTTTTTCCCATTTTTAATGCTTAATTTAACATTTTTTTTATTTTTTTCATTTAGCGACGGAATATCCGTCGCTAATTCCGTCGCAAATAGAATTTCCGTCTAAATCGACGCCGGACTGACGGAAGTGACCAAAATGGTTCATTTTCGATAACATCGGGGACTAAATTGGTTCCCGCGGAACATCAGGGACTAAATTGGTTCACTGGGTAAACATTGGGGACTATCTTAGGCATTCTCCCGTAAAAAAAATGACTTGATTTCTTTTCATTTCCTTTTTTTTTTCGATTGTTTTGCCATAGGAGGTTATCTTCGTGTTGGTATTTTAACTGAACCAAATTAATCTAAAATGCTTCAACAGTCTAGTTAAGTTTAATGTGACATTGAATGGAATTTATGCTGCATATTTGAACCAATGTGACGTTGCATGTTTGAGAAAGAGTTAATATGACATCTAACTTCTAAAATATCCGTGGTGGTGTTCCACCACCCATCGATAATTGGAATTAGTATTTCGCATTGTGATTATTATTTTGTTATTTAGATAAACTTAAATGAATGGCGAGATTATATAGTTCAAACATAATTAAGTATAGGGGATTTACATAAAAATACATATTAGCAAGTCAGTACCCTATCAGTGTTTTTTTATGTAGGTAGGACCTGTCAGAATAAATTCTTTACACATTGGTACCTGACCGCCGCAAGGTACATCATATCACATATTTAGGTATCATATAAAAACATATTGTGGTACATAATACAGTAAGAAAATGGTACATCATACTGGCAGCCGCAAGGTACCATATGGAACGTATATAACCATATAAATGTGTTACGTCACGTGGTACGCAATACACAAATAAAATTGTACGCCAAGGGCGGGAATGGTACACACAGCCGAACGGGTATTCATATAAAAAATTTTGATGTGGGTAATTTGCAAAATTTGTATCAAACTGGGTATTTGTTTATAGGTTCACCCTTAAGTATAAATACTTACTACAACGTGACACTTCAATTTTACGTCATTTGGGCCAATGGTGTCTGTCTTCTCAACCAATCAAACGACGGCTATATATGAATGGGTAAATTCCTTATCAGTCCCACTTGAAGTTTAAACTTCCTCTTAAATACCCCTCAAATTATTTCTTTCTGTTCCGTACCCTTCTGTTAAGAGCTTCCTGTTTAATACCCCAAACTTTGAAAAGACGAAAAATAACCCTTTCTGAATGATTAAAAAACTTTCAGATTATTACATCACATGTAGCAAGTATTATACCATAAAAACAACTAATTATACCCAAAATCGAACATATAGTTCTACCAATAAAAATAGATATTTTACCAATTGTTTCAATTTTTATACCAAGTCAAATTTAAAATTATTATACCAATTGTTATTATTTATTATACCAACAAACAGTGCTATTATAATTTTTATATATGATGAAATAATCTTTGCAAATCATACCACGAACGGCAGATATTATACCAACAAAAGGGAATATTATACCAACAAATATTCAAATAATTATACCAAAAAATTCAATTATTATACCAATAAACTCATTTTTATATTATTATTTTTCCATTCAATTTCTGACTATTATACCAACAAAAGATCGCAGTATACCAACTGCTTTAGCTATTCTACCCGAATTACATTGTACAACATCGTACCAAAAAACATGTTTATTATACCACCATATATTTGACTAAATGTGCATATAAATATACCAACACATGATCGATTATACAAACAGTTTTGGTTATTATACCAACAAATACTGAATGATTTTAACATATTATTATACCAATAAAAGATCTAATTATATTAATACAATTGGTTATCCTACCCATACACAAGATTATTTTACAATTAGAGGACCTAATTATTATGGTATAATTTATTCAGTTTCTGGTATAATAGCAAAATTAGTTGGTATAATCTCCAATTTTGATGTATAAAATTAATATAACTATATTTATTGGTCTAATAACGAAGAAAGATGGTATAATAACGAAAATATATGGTATAATTGTTGGTCCCTATTTGATCCAACAATACTAACCTAGGACGATTTACCACAATTTAAGATGGAAGAATTGCTTCAACATGGGGTGCGTGTGTGTGTTTGAAGTGGTGGTTCACAAAATTCTCTCTCTATAATTTTAACACACAAGACACACCTAACTATGTGTTAGGGTTTTAGTATTTATACCACAAGTTGGTATATAATACTTGGGCCCTTGTAAGCCCATTATAAGAATAAATTTACTGGACTCTAAAACATTAAAGCCCAGTTCACTTAAATTAATTACAAGATCAAGATAACCTAATTTAATTGAACACAACAAAATAATCCTAACAATCTCCCCCTTTGTGTTCAATTTGGAATTTAGCGCTTGTCATCTTGGTCTTGTAATAATCCTGGGTCCTCAAAGAACACGTATCAAAGGATATGTGGCGAAAGCGTGTGTGTGTGTTCTTCTTCAATCTCCTCCTCCTCTATCTTGTCTTGTGACCTCTTCTTTAGGAGATCCAAGCTCACCATGTTCTGAACTTCTGTGCTCGAAGCTGCTTGCCGGATCGTCGCTTTGTATTTGATCTCTCCCTACAATAGTTACAACTCCCCCTACATTTGGTCAACCTTTTGTTGGAATTGGGCCTTACAATAGTTACAACTCCCCCTACATTTGGTCAACCTTTTGTTGGAATTGGGGAGTTCTCTTAAATTTGGAGAGACGTAACAGAGATCTTCACTTCTTGTGTTTTGGCTCCTCTTCGATAGTCGGAACTCCCCCTACATTTGTTCAACCATGTGTTGGGATTGCGGAGTTTTCTTTAAATGGGGAGAGCTGTACACGAGGCGGCAACTTTGATCTTTGAAGTCTGTGGTGTTTGCTTGAATATCTGACATCGCTTGAAATTCAGCATTTTTTGACCTATCTTGCACTTTTGTCGTAGTATTGCTCCCATTTTGCTTTAGTGCTACTCCCCCTCATGATGATCGAGTTGGGGAGATCGTCATGCGATGGATCAAAATGGGGTATTGTCTTTGGCAAGAAGATCACGTCGCCAGGACAAAAAGTGGGGAGCGTTTTCCAAAAATGTGCTAGGGCTCCTTCAAATTTTTCCATCAATTGCATGAGAGCCAATCGTCAGAGGGTACGCGCGGCGGAAATGGTGGGTACTCAGGTTGGGTAATAACCTGATGGAGACACTAAGGCAATCCGTCGACACGTGTTCAGAGTTAAACTCTGAGACGCGGCCTGTGAGAACAGGGCTTAGAACCGGAGCCACATAGGCAAGGCGTTCCATTAACATCAATCCAGGAGCATAGCTCATAGATGATAGCCTAAAACCGCTGTTGTTTTGATATTGCAACGGCAGGACTTCCTTCCGATCATCGAAGCATGTCTTAAAATGACATGTCTACAGAAGTTCAGATCTGGTCACAAAATCCAGATGAGAAAAGGTGTATGTGTGCTAAAAATATAAAACTTTTAGGTAGTGAGGACACCTAGACTCGATGTGTTCAAGAAAGTTCAGTGGTGTGGGGCTAACTACCACTTAATTTAATATCTCCTGCTTCCAAGTGAAGCAAAGATAAATTACGCGGCTCCCCGTGATTTTATGAAACATCGGTCTATTGGGAGATCGATGAGTGGGTAAGGCTCGGTTGTGCATGCGCCGTTGGACCAAATGAGGCGACTTCTACCCGGGAGCTGATAGAAATCAATTCCTGCACCTATATGGGATGGTTCGAGTAATTTGTGAGCTAAGGGAATTTTGTATCTTCCGCTCTTTAGTCTTATCAAGAATTGCCAAATAGGGATGTGGCTTTTACGAGCTTGATGTCGTCACTAACACTCGGCTACGTTCCGGGGTTAGGTTCAGTTTGGTCTGACTGAACCATAACTTAGAATCCATGCGTCCGTCAATTTTGGTGAGTGCTGCTTCATCAGCAAGTCGGAGCAGGGCAGTTGAGATCATCTTCGTGTTTGTGTATGGATGTCACGCCTTTTGTAATTCTCGAATTCTTGATGGTCAAGTTTTCAAGTGAAGTCCATCTTGGGAGGTGGAAGCGTCTGAGAGAGTTTTTCTTTCTTTCTCTTTTTTTTTTGCTTTTCTTTCCCCCCTTTTTTTTCTTTTCCCCTTTTTTTTATGTATACATATATATACTATCGTAATAGTAGTAGATAAGTAGTATCATAGTAGTAATAGATATAAGTATATGTATAGGTATATATATATATATGGGTTAAAGTAAGTTTCTCCCCCCTCAAATCGTGCACCTAAGATGTACTCCCCCTAAAAATGTACCCTCCCCTCACAAATATGGAGTGATACTCCCCCTCAATGCATGCACGTTATACATGTAAGTTCTCCCCCAATTAAACAAGCGTGAACGTATTTATCTATTTTCAGATCAGATGCAAACTAAAGAATTACTGTTCTTTAAAATGCATTAGAATATACGTTTTTTGCTACTTTAACACTTAAAATAGGTATTTTAACGATTCAGCTTATATACATACGTGAATGTTTAAGCTTGTAGTTCTTTAAGATATATGCAGTTAAAATGTACCTATCATGGGGTATTAGACATTTCAGCACATATGCATGCGAAATTTAACATTTAAAGTACATTTGAGTCATGCATGTTTATAATGTACCCTCGAGTGGTTGCTCGCATTGCTAGCCAGCCGTGTATGTGGAGAAACTCGCCATACACGCTGGATGTTTGACTGCCCTCGTCGCATACGAGTCATGAGTGTGGAGTAGGTCTCTTAGTACCTACCCATACTGGGATTCTGCAAAAAACTTTATCGGGACTTTGGTACCCTTTTTTGGATGGGTCCTCCCTTGTTAGCAAAGCACATTTGGTTCAGATATTGATCCTAAATCATCCTTTAAAGCCCTATTCAATTTGGTTTGTGATTTAAGAATCCAAGTTTGGTGAACCTTAGAGGGAAATGACAATTCAGCGCCGGTGAATGTGTGCCTAGGTGTAGAAGACCTAAAGATTTTCTCCCTAGCCAGTCGTATAAGATGCTTTCTAGAATGAATCTGGACTCGATATTTCAAGTAGGAATATGAGCTTGTGGCGCTATATGCGTTATTGGATGATGAGTCGTATTGCATACTAGAGTTCACATTATTCACTCTATAATGATGAGTGTGCGGGATTTGAGAAGTTCGTTTGTGTAAGCTTGGAACTTCTTCGTTGCACGCTTCCCTTTTGATAGGAATAGGAGAGGATCTCGAACATTCTCGACTTTAATTTTGGAAGAAAATACTGATTTTCTTTTCTCCTTCCTAATCTTTATTTGTTCCTTAGCTGTTTAGCGCTTTGCTTTTACTTAACGTTTCAGCTTCAGTCAAAATTAACTTAGAATGATTAGTAAAAGCCTTATCAGTTTTAGGAACAAGGATGCTTCTTTTCATTTTTGTTTTCTTTACCTGTTTTGAGCAAGATGTATTATTTGACAAATTATTTGAAACAGATAAAGACGGGGAATTATTGAGATATAAAATTTCATTTAAAAGCTTTTCCTTTTCAGCGCCAATCCTTTCAGAGTCCAAATTATCTTGTAAATATTTCGATTTACGAAGAGTCTCTCGAGTATCACATAGAGTAGGTTTTTGATCATGTAAAGTATTTTCCCCGTTAGGAATTAAGTTAGAAGGGGAGTTTTGATCTGCTAGACCTATATTCGAAATAACATTCTCTAATCGTTTAATCTAAGAGTAAAGCATACGATGTTCCTCTAAGACGGTCTCATATTTTGATGAGACTTCATTTCGCTCAGCTTCGCAAGAACGTAAATTCTTAGTCATCTCGCAGACCTTATTTTCACTATCTTCTAACTTAGTTTCTAAGCTAATGATCATCGACTTTACGTTGGTCAAATCTTGATTAGCATAAGCTAGGCTCTCTTGTTGCTTAAGCAACACGGAGTAATTATTAGCAAGTCTTGCTTCTAATTCCTCAATTTTCCTAGCTTGAGCATCCATTCAAATTAATATGATATTAATTAATTAATTTAAAAATTAAAATGGCTTTTTGAAATTGAGTGTCGAAAAGTTTGGTTTACTTGAGAAGTATCGTGAAGTATCGAAGAGAATGAGCGTCGAAAATTTTTTTTGGGCGTGCACCGAAAAATTTTGTGATGATTTCGAAAACTTCGAGAAACTGACCCAAACTTCTTCTATAATTTTCCAAAGATGTCCCAAGTTGATTGTCGGATATAAATGATCGTTGACACGTTTTGTGGATTTGCTTTTAAAATAAAATTTTACGAAAACGTCGTCTACACCGAAAATTTTGGACCAGAAAATATTAATTTGAGTTTATTTTTTTTTGTTTCTACCCAATGAAAAAAAATCCAGAAAATTTTGAAAGAATTTTTTTTTTAAATTGGGTACTGTAACAGTCTCGAGTGAATTGCTACAGTGAATCGCGAATTGCTACAGTATTTTCGGGTGCTACAGTGAATCGCGAATTTGCTACAGTGATTCGATCAAAACTGCTACAGTGAACTGCTACTGTGAAGTGCTACAGTGTTTCGATCGAAACTGCTACAGTGAATTGCTACAGTGTTTAGATCGAACTGCTACAGTGAATTGCTACAGTGTTTCGGGCGAAACTGCTACAGCGAATTTTTTTTATTTTTTTTGAAAATCAGTCCACTTTCGGGTGTTGACCAGTGAAGTTTCACGTTGACCAGTCCGGTTTCGGGTTTGACCAGTCAAAATTGGATTAACTAGTCAAATTACGGATGTTGACTAGTCCAGTTTTGGGTTTGACCAGTCAAAACTGGATTAACCAATCAACTTTCGGGTGTTGACCAGTCCAATTTCGAGTTGACCAGTCCAGTTTCGGGTTTGACCAGTCACAATTCGCCCGAAACTGAATAAAAACGCCCGAAACTGAGTAAATTGGTACTGTAGCTGTTTCAGGTACTGTAGCAATCGGGCAATTTGTTCATCTACCCGATTCTGGACTGAAAATGACGAAAAACAGATGCGATTTCTACCCAAAACTCACCCAAATCAACTGAAAAAAGTTGGGTAATCACTTCAAATCACTCCAAAACAACCTAGTTACCTCTTGAGCTTGCAAATTCAGTAAAATCAACTCAAAAACTCAAGAAATGGCAGAAATTCGAATCCACAACCCAAAAATTTCAAAAAATGTTCAAATCCGAACGTGTTTTGCTCTGATACCACTTGTTGGTCCCTATTTGATACAACAATACTAACCTAGGACGATTTACCACAATTCAAGATGGAAGAATTGCTTCAACGTGGGGTGCGTGTGTGTGTTTGAAGGTTGGTGGTTCACAAAATTCTCTCTCTATAATTTTAACACACAAGACACACCTAACTATGTGTTAGGGTTTTAGTATTTATACCACAAGTTGGTATATAATACCTGGGCCCTTGTAAGCCCATTATAAGAATAAAATTACCGGACTCTAAAACATTAAAGCCCAGTTCACTTAAATTAATTACAAGATCAAGATAACCTAATTTAATTGAACACAACAAAATAATCCTAACAATAATTTTCACAATTTCTGGTATAATTGCAAAAATTAGTTGGTATATAATTCGATTTCGCTGTATAAAATTAAAATAACAATATTTATTGGTATAATAACGAATATAGATGGTATAATCTCCTCAATTTCTGGTATAATAGCAGAATTAGTTGGTATAATCTCCACTTTTTCTGTATAAAATTAATATAACTATATTTATTTGTATAATAACGAAGAAAGATAGTATAATAACAAAAATATATGGTATAATTTTCAGAATTTCTAGTATAATTGCAAAAATAAGTTGGTATATAATTCAATTTCGCTGTATAAAATTAAATAACAATATTTATTGGTATAATAACGAAAATAGATGGTATAATCTCCTCAATTTCTGGTATAATAACAAAATTAGCTGGTATAATCTTCAATTTTTCTGTATAAAATTAATATAACAATATTTATTGGTATAATAACAAAGAAAGATGGTATAATAACGAAAATATATGGTATAATTTTCAGAATTTCTAGTATAATTGCAAAAGTTAGTTGGTATATAATTTAATTTCGCTGTATAAAATTAAATAACAATATTTATTGGTATAATAACGAAAATAGATGGTATAATCTCCTCAATTTCTGATATAATAGCAAAATTTGTTGGTATAATCTCCAATTTTTCTGTATAGATTAATATAACTATATTTATTAGCATAATAACGAAGAAAGATGGTATAATAACGAAAATATATGGTATTATTTTCACAATTTCTGGTATAATTGCAAACATTAGTTGGTATATAATTCAATTTCGTTGTATAAAATTAAAAATAACAATATTTATCGGTATAATAATGAAAATAGTTGGTATAATCTCCTCAATTTCTGGTATAATAGCAAAATTAGTTGGTATAATATCCAATTTTCTGTATAAGATTAATATAACTATATTTATTGGTATAATAACGAAGAAAGATGGTATAATAACGAAAATATATGGTATAATTTTCACAATTTCTGGTATAATTGCAAAAGTTAGTTGGTATATAATTCAATTTCGCTGTATAAAAATAAAATAACAATATTTATTGGTATAATAACGAAAATAGATGGTATAATCTCCTCAACTTGTCATTAAGGAATTATAACTATATTCTTTTCAAGGGCATCAGTGTTGAACTTGACTGTTATACCAACATCAAGGAATTATAACTATGTTGTTTAGCAAACAAACTTGATTGTTATACATAGGCTTTCACTCTTGCTATAAAACAATCGTTACAACCATTATATCGATATTATTAAGGAATTATAATTATAAACTTAACTTGATGCTTGTAGATACGATACGCCCTACATTTGCTGTTACAGCAACATTAATCCAATCCTATGTCATTTTTTATAATATAGCTTTCCATTTTATATAATATGATAATGCTTCTTTACAAGGAAATTAATAGAAAATTAATCCAGTTTCATATGTGTTGTTTCAAATGTAATGCAATGCGTAGAATGTCTTACGAGTTTCAAATGTTACATATTCGTTACAGAGAGAACTAATATTCTCATATTTCAAATGTGTTGTTTCAACTCTCTCGATTTAGATTTTTCCATCATGAATGTGTAGCATGTTTTTATATTCATGTGATGATGAGTATGAGATCACACTATCAATGCAATGCTCAACATACAAAGAATCAAATAATAAATCATTGAGATACATTCATAATATTTTCGATCGAACTAATAATTTGTTTATTATCTTTTTATAGTTGACTCAACATATGAAATACGTTCATCAATCAATCAATCAATCAATTTATGATGTTACTTTCACGACGTGTTTTGATTATATATTGGTACTAGTATAATTCGTTAGACCAGAAATTGAATTATATACCAACTAATTTTTGCAATTATACTAGAAATTGTGAAATTTATACCATATATTTTCGTTATTATACCATCTTTTCCGTTATTATACCAATAAATATAGTTATATTAATTTTATTCAGAAAAATTGGAGATTATACCAACTAATTTTGCTATTATACCAGAAATTGTGGAAATTATACCATATATTTCGTTACTGCACCATCCTTCTTCGTTATCATACCAATAAATATAGTCATATTAATTTTATACAGAAAAATTGGAGATTATACCAACTAATTTTGCTATTATACCAGAAATTGAGGAGATTATACCATCTATTTTCATTATTATACCAATAAATATTGTTATTTTAATTTTATACAGCGAAATTGAATTATATACCAACTAATTTTTGCAATTATACCAGAAATTATGGAAATTATACCATATATTTTCGTTATTATACCATCTTTCTTCGTAATGCTACCAATAAATATAGTTATATTAATTTTATACTGAAAAATTGGAGATTATACCAACTAATTTTGCTATTATACCAAAAATCGAGGAGATCATACCATCTATTTTTGTTATTAACCAATAAATATTGTTATTTTAATTTTATACAACGAAAGAGAATTATATACCAACTAATTTTTGCAATTATACCAGAAATTGTGAAAATTATACCATATGTTTTCGTTATTATACCATCTTTCTTTGTTATTATACCAATAAATATAGTTATATTAATTTTATACAGCAAAATTGGGATTATACCAACTAATTTTGCTATTATACCAGAAACTGAGTAAATTATACCATAATAATTAGGCCCTCTAATTGTAAAATAATCTTGTGTATGGATAGGATAACCAATTGTATTAGTATAATTAGATCTTTTATTGGTATAATAATTTGTTAAAATTATTAAGTATTTGTTGGTATAATAACCAAAACTGTTGGTATAATCGTGTCATGTGTTGGTATATTTATATGCACATTTAGTCAAAAATTTGGTGGTATAATAACCAAGTTTTTTGGTACGATGTTATACAATGTAATTCAGGTAGAATAGCTAAAACAGTTGGTATAATGCGATCTTTTGTTGGTGTAATAGTCAGAAATTGAATTGAAAAATGAGTTTATTGGTATAATAATTGAATTTATTGGTATAATTATTTGAATATTTGTTGGTATAATATTCCCTTTTGATGGTATAATATCTGTCGTTCATGGTATGATGTGCAAAGATTATTTCATATATAAAAATTATAATAACACTATTTGTTGGTATAATAACAATAACAATTGGTATAATAATTTTAAATTTGACTTGGTATAAAAATTGAAACATGGTATAATATCTAATTTTATTGGTAGAATTATATGTTCGATTTTGGTTATAATTAGTTGTTTTCATGGTATAATATTTGCTACATGTGATGTAATAATCTGAAAGTTATTTAAATCCTTAACGAAGGGTTATTTTCGTCTTTTCAAGCATTTTGGGTATTAAACAGGAATCTTTTAACAGAAGCGTACTGAACAGGAAGAAATAATTCGAGGGGTATTTAAGAGGAAGTTTAAACTTCAAGTGGGACTGATAAGGAATTTACCCTATATGAACTATCCAACTAGACTACGCCACGTGTAAATCCACGTAGTAGCACCTCACGCTATAGAAACAGAGTTTGGACTTTGGACCTCAACTAAAATCGAGATATAACAATTCAACAAAAAGAAAGAAAAAAGCGCACGCGAACAATCGCGGGAATTTCCGAGAGGTGATTGCAGCTCGGCGATCTGATCTGTCCGGCGAATATTGTCAGACTATGCGGCTATGACAAATCAAAAGAAAAAAAAAATTGATCACATGGTTTGAATTGTCACTTGGTTCACATCTAGAAATGAGGTAAGCGATTACCTCATTTGTTCGAGTCTGATTGCCTATAAATAGGCTGCAACGATCAATGCAAAAATCATCCCATCAGAGAAGAAAAATAATAGAGAGAAGAGAGAATAAAAAAATAGAGAGTTTGTCGGTATTTTCTCCGACTATAAAGAGAGAGGTTGAGGGTTTTCTCCTTTATAGATTGAGAGTTGTAACTCCTATATTTTTTCTCTATAGTGGATTCTTCTTCCTTGCCCGTGGTTTTTACCCCGATTTGTTTGGGGGTTTTCCACGTTAAATCTCGGTGTCCACTTTTATCTTTAATTGCTCAAATACTAGCCGCAATATTATTCGACCGGGTCCGCTGCCACGCCAACAATTGGTATCAGAGCCTAACTTGGGTTTTATATATCTATTTATCGGATGCTCTGTGGTTGCCACTAACGTGGATCTTCCACATCAGAAAATAATAGATATTATACTGCCCTTGTTACGGTAACGAAAAAGCCGGTACGATTTCAATAATTATCTGCTGCAACTCCGTCGGAGGTATCGCTCACGACTGAGCAGAAATTATGGCGGCGAAGTTTGATATCGAAAAGTTCAACGGGAGAAATTTCTCACTGTGGAAATTAAAAATAAAAGCGGTCTTGCGAAAGGACGGCTGTCTGGAGGCTATCGATGGAAAACCAGCTACAGTGACAGACGACAAGAAATGGAACGAGATGGACGGGAGCGCGGTTGCAAATCTCCATCTGGCACTAGCAGATGAGATATTGTCTAGCGTCGAAGAAAAGAAAACGGCAAAGGAGATTTGGGACCATCTAACAAATCTGTACGAGCCGACGTCGTTACACAACAAAATTTTCTTGAAGAGAAAATTGTTCACCTTGAGAATGTCTGAATCTACTTCGGTGACGGAGCATCTCAACGTCTTAAATACTCTATTTTCCCAGCTAACATCGTTGGGGTACAAAACAGAGGATAAAGAACGTGCGGAAATTCTACTTCAAAGTCTGCCTGATTCGTATGATCAACTCATCATCAACTTGACGAACAACGCAAAAGTTCTGGTCTTCAACAACCTCGCGGCCGCTATTCTCGAAGAAGAAAATCGGCGAAAGAACAAGGAGGACCAGCAAGCAAGCTCGCAACAGGTCGAAGCTTTGACGGTGATGAGAGGGAGATCAACGGAACGTGGTTCAAGTGGGAGTCACACTCAAGGCAGGGGAAAATCAAGAAGTAAGAAGAAGGATATGAAATGCTACCACTGTGGAAAGAAGGGTCACTTGAAGAAGGATTGTTGGAGCCTGAAGAACTCCAATCCTCAAGGAAATCTGGCAAACGCGCCAGGCGGAGACGTATTGTGTAGCGAAGCAGCTATCTCAACGGAGAGCAGGAAGGCGTACGACGAGATATGGCTTCTTGACTCGGGCGCAACTTATCATATGACCTCTCGAAGAGACTGGTTCAACCACTACGAACCTATCGTAGGAGGATCTGTGTACAGTTGCGAAGATAATGCCTTAAAGATCGTAGGTGTTGGAACCGTGAGGTTGAAGTTGCACGACGGTACAGTTCGCACTATTCAAGGAGTGCGGCACGTGGAAGGTCTCAAGAAGAATTTATTATCTGTGGGACAACTCGATGATCTTGGCTGTGAAATCAAAGTTCGGGGAGGAATAATGAAAATATTCCGGGGAGCACTTGTAGTCATGAAAGGTGAAAAGGCTGCTGCAAATTTGTATATGCTGTTGGGAGAGACGGTGCAAGAAGGCGAAGCGTCTGTGGCTTCGGAAAATTCAAACGAAAGATCTACTATGCTATGGCATCAGAAGCTCGGGCATATGTCGGAACAAGGAATGAAAATTCTTGCGGGCCAGAATCTACTTCCGGGTCTCACGAAGGTGTCACTACCGTTCTGTGAGCATTGCGTAGCAAACAAGCAGCGTAGGCTACAATTCAACACATCGAATTCTAGAAGCAACAATATTCTAGAATTGGTTCACTCTGATGTATGGCAGTCACCAGTTTCATCCCGAGGAGGAGGGAAGTACTTCGTGTCTTTCATCGACGATTACTCCCGGAGGTGTTGGGTGTATATCATCAAGAGTAAGGGGGATGTGTTTGCAACCTTCAAGAATTTCAAGGCTCGGGTCGAACTTGATACTGGAAAGAAGATCAAGTGTTTGAGGACGGATAATGGAGGAGAATATACTGGCAGGGAATTTGATAGCTTTTGCAAAAGAGAAGGCATCAAAAGGCACTTCACTACGGCGTATACTCCACAACAAAATGGAGTTGCGGAGCGGATGAACAGGACTCTGTTGGAAAGAACAAGAGCCATGTTGGGAGCTGCAGGTCTGGATAAATCATACTGGGCAGAAGCAGTCAACACCGCCTGCTACGTAATCAATCGATCGCCTTCAACGGCAATTGATCATAAGACGCCGATGGAGATGTGGACCGGAAAGCCAGTAGATTATTCCAAACTCCACGTATTTGGAAGTCCTGTGTACGTGATGTACAACGCCCAAGAAACTACGAAGCTGGATCCGAAGTCCAGAAAGTGTTTGTTCTTGGGGTATGCTGATGGTGTGAAGGGGTATCGCCTGTGGGATCCCACTGCCCACAAGATTGTCATCAGCAGGGAGGTTATCTTCTTAGAAGATAAACTAATAAGAGAAAATGATAGCACTACAAAGGAAAGCCCAAATACTACGACAATTCAGGTGAAAGGAAAGTCGGGGGAACAAGATTCTTCTGAAGCAGCACCGGAGCACGAGGCAGGGCCAAGCGAATCTTTAGAGCCAGAAATTAGGAGGGGCACACGAAAAAGAGCCGCACCATCCTGGCATGAAGATTACGATATGGACAGCAACGTTGCATACTGTCTACTAACTGATGACGGAGAGCCATCAACTCTTCAAGAAGCACTGAACAGTTCAGATGCAGATCAGTGGTTGGCGGCAATGCAAGAAGAAATGGAAGCTCTACGGAAAAATAAGACTTGGGAGTGGGTGCCACTACCTCAGGGAAGAAAGGCAATCGGCAATAAATGGGTCTTTAAGATCAAGCGAAATAGCGACGATCAAGTGGAGCGGTTTCGTGCACGACTGGTGATTAAAGGCTACGCTCAGAAGGAAGGCATTGACTTCAATGAGATATTCTCACCGGTGGTTCGACTGACGACTGTTCGGGTACTCCTGGCGATGTGTGCTACATTCGACCTACATCTAGAGCAACTAGATGTGAAGACGGCTTTTCTTCATGGAGATCTTGAAGAAGAGATTTATATGCTCCAGCCGGAAGGTTTTGAAGACAAAGAAACATGGAACTTGGTTTGCAGGTTGAACAAATCTCTATACGGTCTCAAACAGGCGCCGAGATGTTGGTATAAGAGATTTGATTCCTTCATCATGAGCCTTGGATACAACAGATTAAATGCAGACCCTTGTGCATATTTCAAGAGGTTTGGTGAAAATGATTTTATCATATTACTGTTGTATGTTGACGACATGTTGGTAGCAGGCCCCAACAAAGATCGTGTTGAAGAACTCAAGGCACAGTTGGCTAGGGAATTTGAAATGAAGGACTTGGGACCAGCAAACAAGATTCTAGGGATGCAAATTTACCGAGACAGAAATAACAAGAAGATTTGGCTTTCGCAGAAGAATTATCTGAGGAAGGTCTTGCGACGCTTCAATATGCAAGATTGTAAGCCAATTTCTACCCCACTTCTTGTTAATTTCAAATTATCCTCAAGTATGAGTCCTAGCAGTGAAGAAGGGAGGATGGAGATGTCTCGAGTACCGTATGCATCAACGGTGGGAAGTCTTATGTTCGCGATGATTTGTACACGGCCAGACATTGCCCATGCAGTGGGAGTAGTAAGTCGGTACATGGCGAATCCGGGCAAAGAGCATTGGAGCGCGGTGAAGAGGATCCTACGATATATCAGAGGAACCTCGGATGTTGCATTATGTTATGGAGGAGCAGACTTTACTGTCAGAGGGTACGTTGACTCTGATTATGCAGGTGATCTTGACAAGAGCAAATCTACCACGGGATATGTATTCACTCTTACTGGCGGAGCCGTAAGCTGGGTATCAAAACTTCAGTCCGTTGTCGCGACGTCAACAACTGAAGCTGAATATGTTGCAGCTACGCAGGCAAGTAAAGAGGCGGTATGGTTGAAAATGATCATGGAGGAACTCGGGCACGGACAGGAGAATATTCCTCTGTTCTGTGACAGTCAGAGTGCCTTGCATCTCGCAAGGAATCCAGCTTTTCATTCCAGGTCAAAACACATACGAGTCCAGTATCACTTCGTTCGTGAGAAAGTGGAAGAGGGCACGGTTGATATGCAGAAAATTCATACGAAAGACAACCTAGCAGATTTCTTGACGAAAGCGGTCAACACTGACAAGTTCGTTTGGTGTCGTTCCTCGAGTGGCCTAGCGGAGACGTAAGCAACATGAAAGGCAAGGGAGAAAGAATGGTGTGAAGATCCGATTGATCCTCAATCAAATCTTCAAGTGGGAGATTGTCAGACTATGCGGCTATGACAAATCAAAAGAAAAAAAAATTGATCACATGGTTTGAATTGTCACTTGGTTCACATCTAGAAATGAGGTAAGCGATTACCTCATTTGTTCGAGTCTGATTGCCTATAAATAGGCTGCAACGATCAATGCAAAAATCATCCCATCAGAGAAGAAAAATAATAGAGAGAAGAGAGAATAAAAAAATAGAGAGTTTGTCGGTATTTTCTCCGACTATAAAGAGAGAGGTTGAGGGTTTTCTCCTTTATAGATTGAGAGTTGTAACTCCTATATTTTTTCTCTATAGTGGATTCTTCTTCCTTGCCCGTGGTTTTTACCCCGATTTGTTTGGGGGTTTTCCACGTTAACTCTCGGTGTCCACTTTTATCTTTAATTGCTCAAATACTAGCCGCAATATTATTCGACCGGGTCCGCTGCCACGCCAACAAATATACTGCAGGAATGGAGTCCCATGGAGACGGTCTCCGCCGGGTGTTTCTATTGGCTTTCTGCATCGCGGGAATTTGGTCGGCGTACATATATCAAGGCGTGCTTCAGGAGACCGTGTAATTACTTAATCTGATTCGCAGAAACGCTGCTGAAATTGACTATTTTTGGATGCTGAGTTTAAACATAGTTCTATCATGCAATTAGAGTTTCCAGATCCATTCTGCTTACAGCAGTCATCTTGCTAATGTATGTTATGATGGGATAACGGGGCGATTTTATCCTGATATCAGCTTCTGGTGAATGTGTTGAATTAGATCGACGAAGAGGTTCGGCCCTGATAAGAAGAGGTTTGAGCACTTGGCGTTCTTGAATCTAGCGCAGAATGTGGTGTGCCTGATTTGGTCCTTTTTGAGTAAGTTCTATCAAGCACTTGATTCATTGTTACACTATTTCGACATTAAGCTGATTATTGGTGTTATTGTGTGTTGATCGAGGACCGCCGATCGACTCGTATTTGGACGTGCTTTCAATGTATGCTAATTGCTCTCACATATTTGAACAATCGGAAGCTCAAATCTGCTCGAAACAGCACCACTCACACACACTTGAAAACACCAGATTTAACGTGGTTCGGCGCAATATTCGCCTACGTCCACGGACCTAACCGAGCATTATTTCCACTAGCACAAAACACAAAAGTTACAGAACGCCACACCTTCTACAACTCTCATGTTTACACCTTTCGGTGATTCTCACTCTATAAGGATCTACATGCTCGGAAAGATAACTAGTCGAAACCTGAAAATCACATATTTATACACTGAAGTCATACTTAACGCATGCTGCCCGATTCATCTTCACCGTTCCTTTCATCAGATCAAACGCTCCACAATCTGCCACGTTGCACACTCATTCCACGTGATCAAGCAAGAAAAATACGACTCTATTAGTGAATATGCAACTTTATTCAGAGCCATCCGATCTATGATCCAACGGTCGAAATTCAGGATCCGCATTAACTGGTTTCTTCTAATCTGAGCCGTCTATCAAGTCGCGCCTCATCTGATGGCTATCATTTGATCTCCCATCTTCAAATCAGATCCCCACGATTTCGCGCCACCTTGATCGGACGGTTCCTGAGCATCGCGACCCTTCAACAGCAAAACAGCATCTACAGCTTCAGTGTTTCCAGCTCTGCTTCGACCAGCTTCAATCATCTCTGTTCCGGCGAATTCTCCGGCGACTCCGGCGAGTTTCCAGCTCGTAATTCCCAACATTGTGTTTGTTTTGGCTAGTGATCAAGATTTGGTCTGATGGTGTGGTGGCAATGGTGGTGCTCCATGGTGGAGCTATTGGAGTGCTGGGATTACAAATACAATTGGACCGGCCATGGGAATCGAAGCGCTTAAGTACATAAGTTATCCTGCTCAGGTGTGCTTACCATGGCCATCGTTTGTTGGTTTCTTTACTTATCTGTGCAGTAGTAGTATTTAGAACTTCAGGTATTTGTTGTGTTATAGTTATCTTGTTGCATTTCGTCAACGAATATATTGCGGAACCAAATAAGAAGTTTGCCTCGTTCTGGTAGAGATGCCTTGTTGGTTCCCATTTCTCAGCCGTACTATTGATGCTTTTAGTTGCTTCCATAGGATTTCCAGAGTTATATATGAGATGAGAAGTAAATTATTTCCTTATGTTTTCAGCAGCTAATGTTGATATTTGTCTTTATAGGTGCTTGCAAAATCGTCAAAAATGATTCCAGGTCAGTTGTGTATAAAATGGCTAGCTTTATATTCAACTACTAGTTTCATGTGTTGTTCCATCTCAAATAACACCTATTCTGTTCTGTTCGTGCCTGATTTTGTCAGTCAATAGCACAACGTGATATTCATGTCCGGCACCATTTTTGCAGTTATGCTGATGGGTACACTTGTTTATGGGATTAGATATACGTTCCCCGAGTATCTATGTACCTTGCTTGTTGCTGGCGGTGTATCTGCTTTTGCCCTTTCGAAAGTAGGTACCTTTGTTCGTTGACAATTTTTATGTAAGGCAGAATCAAAATCTATACAGACTTGAAGAAACTTTTTTCCATTTAAACTGCAGACAAGCTCAAAGACAATCAGCAAACTCGCAAACCCAAATGCTCCTCTCGGATATGGTCTTTGTTTTCTCAACCTTGCTTTCGATGGATTCACCAATGCAACCCAGGATTCAATTAATTCCAGGTAACTCTTCACTAAATTGTTGGTTAGGTTTGTAGATTAACTATTTTCATCAAGTTTACATACCAAGAATTCACCCTGAACAATCAATCTCTTGACCACATATAAACCATTTAACTCTGAACTCGCCTCCTCTAGGATATGCCCTCCAATATCATTTGTCTCTTACATGCTGTATTCAGGTACCCTAAAACAAGTGCATGGAACATAATGCTGGGAATGAACTTATGGGGCACAATATACAACGTAGTATTCATGTTTAGCTTCCCAAACGCCATTGGATACGATGCCATTCGATTCTGCCAGCATCACCCCGAGGCAGCGTGGGACATCTTCCTATACTGTCTGTGTGGTGCTGTTGGTCAGAACTTCATTTTCTTGATGATCAGCCGTTTTGGTTCGCTGGCCAACACCACCATAACCACCACGAGGAAGTTCGTGAGCATCGTGGTTTCTTCAGTTCTGAGTGGGAATCCCCTTTCGAAGAAGCAATGGGTGAGCGTTTTCATGGTCTTTTCGGGATTGTCTTATCAGATTTATCTCAAGTGGAAGAAGCTGAAGAGGGTGCAAAAGAAGAGGAAGACTACTTGAGCCAGGGTTAGGCTTTTTTTCTTACACAATTTTCAAAAGATGTGAAGCATATTTACATATATATACAGATATTATTGTTGTAACGTTAGGGTTTTTCACTTGAGCAAGATGGGAATGAGATCTTGATGTGCTTTAAGACTTTGTTTAATGTAAAATTATTGAATTATCATACTGGTTTTGGTTAGAACGAATCTTCTTTATTGGACCCAATGTCCTTGTAAGGTTATATTAATTGGCAAAGCCATTTGTTGATCTGTTGAAAAACCCTAAACCCTAATTAAAAAAAAAAAAAAAGAAACAGAGAGCTTGGGCCTGAAATTGGGCTTTGACATTTTTAAGTAACTCCAATGAGGAATAGGTGCAAGACCACATATTCCTTCGTCCTCCATTATTGAGTTTGCTTTGAGTCTTCAAATATTTAATTATATATGCGTCTCCAAGCATTAATGCCTCATTTATGTAGCTATCATTTCATGTCTACGCCTTGGATATTGACGTGAGGTGCATATATACTATTTTAATTGGAATAAAATGAATATATAATATCTAATGATAGCTCGAGACTGGAAATTCAAGTACGTAACAATTTGAATTTGAGAGGTAGTACAATAGAATATTCGTATATAGTAATGGGAGTTTCCATGTGTAGTACAAACTGGATAATTCATGTAGTGCATTCACTACAGTTTATTGATGGAATACAATTAAAACAATTCGTACTTTATAGTTAAAGAATATACCCATCGAATTTCAAGCATCAATGTTACGTCGACTAATGTCATGTTGTTATTGGTGGCCGTGAGAAGATGCCATTAGTTTAAGTTAAATAAAACTAAACTTCATCTAATGAAATATTGAAAAGGATGATGATATGTTTAATTACTATGGTATCATTTGTTAAAATCAGAGTGAAGTCTCCTATTCAATCTTGATCTTATATGCGTTTTATCCGCTCTTTATCATTTGAAAATAACGACCGACCGACCAAGATTTAATTTATATGAGCATTGCGACGTTTTTCTTTGCTTTTTAATATCGGTTCATATTTTTTAAAATATTTTTGCAGGACAATGCGCCTAATACGACCAAACGAACGTGATCACATCAAAGGGTTTTGTAAAAGAGATGACTAGTCGTCACTTTTCGGCACGTATTTAATTAATATTAGGTACTAAAGAAAATGTGAAACCAAAAACGGGCGGACATCTAGACATAAATATCTAATTGAATAAATTTTTACACATAAGTACCAATGTCACAAAATTTACAGATAAGTATCCCATTTAATTTTTACCAGTTTTTTTAGTTATGTCGTACCTTCCTCTGTGTGTATGGCATACCATAACATGTTGATATACGATACCTAAATGTGTTCGTACGGCGTACCTATGTTTTCATAGGGAGTACTAAATGTGCTATTTTCTATTATATAGAGTACCCAAATGTGTTGATATAGGGTACCCAGATGCATTGTATGGCGTACCTGCGGTGGATCGGGTACCTATCTGCAAAAAAGTATTCTGTTAGGTACCTACATATAAAAATTTCTGACATGGTACTAAATTATAAGTTTTTTTATAGAGGGGTATTTATGTGTAAAGACCCCAAAAGAGAAAGTATTTTGTTGTATTTTGGTACCTAATTGATCGTGAAAAAAGTACCACCATATTTGTCTATATGTAGGGTTGTCAATGGGGCGGGGATTCCCCGTCCCCGCGGGGATCCGCCCCGAATAGGACGGGGAATCCCCGCAATTCTACCCCCGCGGGGCGGGGACGGGGGAACATTTTTCCCCGCGGATATCCCCGCCCCGTTCCCCGCCCCGTCCCCGATAATAAAATTAATATATATTATATTCAATTACTAATATTATAGATAAGCAATATTAAAATATACATTGAAAATATTAAAATAATATACATATGATTAAAATATAGCTTAAATAATGTAAATAATATTGAAATATATTTTAAATAATATAAATAATATTAAAATATGGTTTAAATAATATTTAAATAATATAAATCAGAATTTTTTTCTAAAATAGTGACGGGACGGGGAATATCCGTGGGGCGGGGATCCCCGCGGGGACGGGGACGGGGACGATTTCGTCCCCGTTTGCTTCGCGGGGACGGGGACGGGGATTGGATCCCGACCCGAACCCGCCCCGTTGACATCCCTATCTATATGTATCTAATCGCACTAAGTACAAGAAACTAATTACTTCTAATATTTTATTTATCAAGGACGGAGATTAAGTTCATTTACATATGAACATGCGGCATTCAATCATTAGCTAAGGTGTATCTAAATTAATACCCTTTTCTCCCAAAAAAGTGATGTTTACCTAAAGAAGAGTTAAAAGGAGCCGAGATAAATCAATATAGTTAGGCAGAAATGATAATTACCTTTGGTGGTGAACGACAAAAAAGGTTGACGCGTCCAATCTTTCTTCTTATATTATAAAACTTCAATTTTTAGTTGGGTAATTCTATTGGGGTTGAGATCCTCTATTCCACTTTCTGTATTCCACTCCGTATTCCAACGAACGAAAATCGTTACATCTCCCCCCAACAAGTGTTAAAACACACATAAACATCATTACACCTATGAATTTCATTACAACAAGTGTTAAAATATAAAAACAACCTCATTATTACGTATTTTTCTATTTTAATATATAATACTGATTTTTTCTACTCCATATTAAAAAAATACGTAATAATGAGGTTTTTATTTTGTTTAAACACTTGTTGTAATGAAATTCGTAGGTGTAATGATGTTTATGTGTGTTTTAACACTTGTCGGGGGGAGGTGTAACGATTTTCGTTCGTTGGAATACGGAGTGGAATACAAAAAGTGGAATAGAGGATCCCAACCCATTCTATTGGCACCCCATTGTTTTCTATTTGCACCCCCTTATTAAATACTACAACAGATAAGGTAAGTAGAATTACTATCAAGGAAATAGAATCAACTATTAAATACTGTAATAAAAGTATAGTTAAGCCATATTTGCTTCATCTGTGTGGTGATATGATTGTATTTCCTAATATGGACGCCGGGATTGTATAATTTTGGTGATGAGGTCAAATTAAAATTTTAAATTTATTAATGTGCTATTTAAATATTAAAAAAAAGTTCAATTGTATTTACCCTAAAATGTGCAGTAATAAATTTTTTTGTCGATAATACAATTTCATATCGTGTAATACTTTGTAAAAAAGTATCTGTTCGATAAGAATATTTATTTTGATTTTTTTATTACAATAAATTACATATTAAGATCGATAAATTTAAAATATTAATATTTTTAAAGTTAAGTTCAACAATTAATATAAGATTTATAACGGAAATTAATTCATATAGATGTGACATTTGATATAATAACTTAATTAATATTGTTGAATTATATGAAAACAAACTGTAAAATATTTATTGTTGAATTCATGTGGTTAGATAAAATTACTTCTACAAATTTCATGTATTTCTCACCAAGGGTATAAAAAGGAGGTGTAAAGGGGGTGTGAATAGTAGGATCCTTTTTAGTTTCTATTACATATTTATATCGGTAATGTATTTATCATGGCACGCAATGATTCAGACTTTATTTAATTGAACAACTTTATAATTGGGATATAAGCAGTTTTCGAAGAATCCGCAGTTTCAAAGTTTTAGCATTTTGAAACGTCAAACACACGTAGATCCTAGCGTATAGAATTTGTACTCTTTGAAAAGATTGGTCAAAACTAATTGCTTTTTTTGTAATTATTTTTGTAGGAATATTTTTCAATCTTATCCATTGATGGCTTCGTTGAATGACAACTGAAATAAATTGTTACATTACGCTACGCAATTCAGAAGCTATTAGTTATAGATGACCGATTAATTGCATGGGTCAAACCAGTTAGTACACGAAAAGATTGGACCAATCATAATATCGGTCAACCAAAGTATGTGATTGTACATTATTTATTATTGAGATTATTTTCGTGATTTTTAATATTCTACGTGGAGAAACGACGAGCACGCTTGATGGTCCATGGTTCTCACGGAAGTAACTTATTACATTAAAATAGGTAGTAACGAATGAATGAAGCTTACCATTAATATTATATATGAAATGGACAAAGTTTTTTTTATTAAATCATATAACGTTAGGGAAGAGTGAATATGGTATGAGTTAATAGTGTTGTTAGTGGAGAGCAAAATCAATCAACATATTTCTTTGTCACGACTCACGACCAACATATTTCTTGCCCTTTTAATGTGGAAAGTGTTAGATTTTTACTACGCTCTTTATGTATTGTTACTATAAATAAATATAAGCAACGGGGGGAGAGAGAGAGAGAGAGAGAGAGAGAGAGAGAGAGAGAGAGTCCTCCTAGGTTACGCCTTCAAAGCCGAAGCTCAAAGCCCTTAGCTGGTGAGAGCTTTGATTAGATTTTGCAGAGAATCCAAAGGAAATACACGGAGAAGAAACTGAAGCTGAAGGTGAATCATCTCTCTCCCTTCCCTCGTAATTACATATGTAAATCAAAAAATACAGAGAGCAAAAGGAAGAACAAATACAACGATAAAGAAAAAGAAAAGGAAAAGAAGTATCTCTCACAGCTTCCCTGCAAGCATAATTACCGAGAAGAGATTGTTGACTGTTGTATTCGCAGTTACGAAAAAAGCCCTCCTTTTTTTTCATAGCCAAATCATTTGTAAGTTTTCTGTTACATCAATATTGTTGTAGTCAAGTTTTCTTCTACAGCTCACGTTTTTTTCTTTCTTTTCTAGCCTTCCCTTACCATTGCTATGTTCTTGGATGCTTCTATTTCGTCATCAGCTCTGACGATTGATGAACTGAGCAAGTTCTTTTCTTTATTTTCTTGAAGGACTTGATTGATAGATCTGGTTTGAGTTATGTATGTATAGTACTTGCCAATCCCCAGCAAGATTGGAGCTTTAGCTATATGTTTTCGTTTGTGCAGATTCACACCCAACTGTTTATTTAGTCGATCTTAGCTTTGGGGATCTGATAAAAATTGGATTTTGATGTGGTTGATGAGGTTCAATGCCTTATGATGGTTTTCAAATTTTAGGACATTCTTGGTCGATTTCGATTTGACTGCTTTCCAAGATCACATTTTTTACCTGATAACTACAGACCCATGTCGTAATTGCTATTAGATTTGCAACTGTTGATCATTTCAGGTTTTCTTGATTCTTTTATATTCATTCAGTTTCGACGTTGATTTAATATAAACATTTGGTTTGGGGAAAGTTTCTTGATCAGATTGTGGCGATTACATCCCAAAAAAGAAGGCCGACATGTTAGAAGACTTGACTCCACTGCTCGCTCGCCAATACCGCGAAACCTCCGAAAAAAGTTCAAATTGGTGCATGAATTACGACTTAGAATCCGCTGATGCCCGAAAAGGCAAACGAGCCCTAGAACTCAGCAAAGAAGAAGAAGACGATTCCATCACCATCAAGAAAGTTCCCAAACGTCAAATGGCCCGATTTTCGAACCAACCCAACGAGTGTGAGCGTTCGAATCCTTACACAAGCTCCTTAATCCCTGCAATAGGCCGAGACAACTCAATCACCTGCCTAATCCACTGCTCGAGGGGTGACTACGCTTCCATCGCCTGTCTTAACCGCAGCTTCCGCTCTCTAATAAGCAGCGGAGAAATCTACAAACTGAGGAGGAATAACGGAGTCGTCGAGCATTGGGTCTACTTCTCATGCCAGCCCCTCGAATGGGAAGCCTTCGGCCCCATAAGGCTTAAATGGATTCATCTGCCCAAAATGGAGCCAAACGACTGCTTCGTATACGCAGACAAGGAATCCTTAGCCGTTGGAACTGATTTGCTGGTCTTTGGCAGAGATTTAATGGCCCATGTCATCTACCGTTACAGCCTATTGACCAACTCATGGACCAGCGGCTCGGCCATGAACCAGCCCAGGTACTTGTTCGGCTCGGCTAGTTTGGGCCAGCTGGCGATTTTAGCCGGCGGGTGCGACTCAAATGGGACGTGCTGAGCTCCGCTGAGATGTACAACTCTGAGACTCAGGCATGGAAGTGCCTCAAGCCCATGAACAACCCTAGGAAGATGTGCTCGGCGGTTTTCATGGATGGGAGGTTCTACGTAATAGGCGGGCAGGATTCTTCATCTGCGCTCCTTACTTGCGGGGAAGAGTACGATCTCGAGACTGGGAATTGGCGGGAAATACCGAAAATGTCCCCAGTTAGGGTTAGTACGGAGAGTGATACGCGTGCTTCTTCTGAGGCGCCTCCTTTGATTGCTGTGTTGAATGATGAGCTTTATACGGCTGATTACGCTGACATGGTTGTTAGGAGGTATTGTAAGAATGTCGGGAATTGGGAGACGGTCGGGGGACTGCCCGAACGGGCCAATTCGATGATGGGCTGGGGTTTGGCTTTTCGGGCCTGCGGGGATAGGCTTATAGTGATTGGCGGGCCGAGGAGTGCTGGCGAGGGGTTCATCGAGGTTAACTCGTGGGCCCCAAGGGAAGGCGGGGAGGCGCCTAGGTGGGAACTGCTCGGGCGTAAGAGGTCGGGGAGTTTTGTTTATAACTGTGCAGTGATGGGATGCTGAGAGAAAAAGGAGGTTTTTTTTTTTCGTTTTCTTGAATATTGGGGTTATGAAAGGTAGTATCTTGATGCACCATTCTTGCAAAGGTTTTCTTTTACTGAAGTGTTTTCATCTGTTGTTTTTCGGGTAATGATCAGAATTGGCTCGAGAATGTTTATTCTTAACCAACTCTGTTGAGATCTTGAGCATGTCATGCTTCCGAAAACTCGATTGCTCTGTTTCATTGAAAATCCTCTGAAATCCTCTGTTTTTCGCTAGACACTTGAACTGCTCTCCTTCTCCGAAGATCCCCTGAAAACCTCTGTTTTGAACTGCTCTCCTTCTCCGAAGATCCCCTGAAAACCTCTGTTTTTCATCGTTAGGGCATCTATAGGGCCTCCATGGTAAGAAACAGTTTCGAGCATTCTATGTCATGGGAGAAACTGGTATATGATGTTCTTTGTCAAATTGTATTTTAGTAGTAGTTGAGTTTTTTTTTTTTTTTTGCAGAATTTTGGTAGCTCTTCATTGTAAATTTGATCAACACACAGCACTGGTAAACAATTCTGGAAGATAAAGCTTTCTTAATCAACAGAAGAAGCTAAAAACATTCAGTAACAACAACGAATCGATGGTCCTTTTTCGTATATAACTTAAAAAAGATGCAAGAACAAAACAACATTAAAACCATGACCATTACAAACCAATTTCGTTTTCACGCGAAAACACTTCCATTCCGTGGACAAATTAACCTATAACCAGTCGAAAATCAAACAAACAGATCAAAAATTCGATCTTTTTGGCTTTTTCTTACTTGGAAGAAGTCGAATTACCAGCCCAATATCTCTTCACAGCAACCAAAACCTTCTCGGGAACGAGGGGCCCGTCTTCGTGATCCATCATCTTCGAATCCCATCTCATGGCTCCGATCAATTTCTTCACGGCGACCAAAACGTCGACACCATCTCTGAATATAACCGCCCCCTCGGGCCTCAGTATACGGTCCATGTCCAAAAGAATGTCTTCGAAGTCACACCTGAGGTTAGGACAAGCATAGATTCTTACACTTCTTTCTTGGGTTCTAATAAACTTTTCGAGACATGGGTTTGCAATACTTACTTTCCATCGTATAAGCTGAAGAGGCGATTCGCATGGATCAGATCGTACGTTCTTGGATAGGTCGAGAAGGCCTCACACCTAATCAAATGATCGATCAATCACAGAACTGGACAAATTTCGAAAAAATTAGAGCAAAAGGAAGGTTCTTGGGCATCATACCAGTCGTGATAAATGCCTATCAATCCTCGTTCGTAAATGACTCCAAGAGTGTTCTTTTCTGCAACGGTGGGCACGACGTTCATGACCCACAATTTAGGAGATTGGATTGCAGCTGCGAAACCGCCCAGGACAGCGTTCATATCCATTATGTTACGGTATCTTCCACTGTCGAGAATCTTGATGATTTTCCTGTAAGAGTTTACGTGCTTTTTCCAAAGCTTGCTGTCGTCTTGGTGGGACTCGACCGAAACTCCAGGGATCGAACCGCTTAGAACCCTCGGTGGGACCGAGTAAAGCCTCTCGGGAAATGGCTTGAGCTCAGTGTAATCCCCGTCGGTCACAGAGTTGTACGGAGTAATGCATTGCTCCATTTTTTTGTACCTATGGAAAAAGTGACCTATTAGCCATCACAACGTTCGAAGTTTCAAGTCGGTAAAATGTGTGGATTATTACCAGACGTCAGCATCATCAGATTTGCAAAAGGTGGCACCAGAATTCTGCTGCTTGGCACGGCAAGAATCTGAATCCATGGTCTTCTGCTAAATGGCGATTTCGCCCTTCTCCGATCTCTTCTCCCAGCAAAGGTTTCTGGCGACTTCTTCGATCTGCCTCTGTTCTTCCTCGAGTTCTTCCAATGGTCGCTGCCATGATTTGTAGTTCGTCTTGTAGTTGATGGGCGGGCCGGATAATACCCAGTACCCGCCGGGTCGAAGCACTCGGTCGATTTCCTTCATATACAGCCCGTCTTCATTACCAAAGAAAAAAGAACCATTAGAATCACTTCTCAAGTTCATCGAGCGAAAACATAGATGAAATTTTTCGTTCATTTTCTTACCATTGACACCCCAAGGGATAAGACAGCATGAACAATGAGCCATGTCGAAGGCCCGAGAAGGATAAGGCACTTTTACAGTCCCGAGAACGCCTATTACAGCTGGCACGCCTCTTTCGAGGGCAAACTGAACTTGGGCCTCGTGCGAATCCCTAGGAGCAAACGACATAGCTATGACGTTTCTCTTCCACAGATACGCACCCCAACTAGCAACCTAAAAACCAACACAGTTCGATCTTCTTACAAGCTATGGTAATAACCAAGAAATTTGGGACAAGAGATCCTCTTACGTACCCCACAGCCAGTGTCAAGAGCAGTTCTAACGGTCCCGTTATCGATAGGGATCACAGAAGCGAGCTGATCGATGTACTTCTCGGCTTCCTGAGGAAACTGGGTCCCACCTCCGGGAAACCTAAACACATTGCCCTCGTACTGAATCCAATTCTGAATGGCCTTCTCAACGGTCAAACTCTTGTAAGGAGCGTTCGCGACATCGCGTAGGGCACGTAATCCCTACTTTTGGGCCAGGGAAAAGGCGCGACGTACCCCTTAGGGGCGGGAATGAGGCAGCGAAGCTTCTCCTCTTGGGGAGGGCAGTGCCTTTCACGGTAGTTCATGTTTTCTGTTGGAAAAGTCATCGCACGCCTTTGGTCCTGACAAGGAGTGTAGTCAGTGTACTGAGCATCGCAAGGCTCGAAGTCTGAGGTTCTTTCGTTGGTCTCCTCTATTACGCCTGCCTCGCCTCCGTGGTGAGTTTCGAAGTTGAGGTTAGGGAGAACGTTGCAGTTTGCACCGCTCTTTGTCATGGCGAGGGCTATGCTGTCCCCCTTTCCGAAGCCACTTCTCTGCCATGCGCCGAGCAAGTAGAAAAAGCAGCAGAGGCCGGCGACTATGAATATGGATACTGAGCTTCGAGTTCTGTTATCACCTGAGTCAAACTTGTTCGCCATTTATGGATAGGCCTGTAAAAACTTGTTGAAACAAAAGAGAGAAATGAGGATGACTGAGTAATTTGATGGATTCATGTGAAGGATGGCTATAAATGGAGGGATGAGTCGTAGATCAAATATGGGAATTGAATGTGTTGTGTTTCATTGAGCTAACAAACATTACCCTTTGGGACCAGAATGTCTAGTCGAGGACAAAGACTTTCATGTCAAATCCAAATCGTAGTGAAGTAAAACGAAGAAGGGGCAAATTCAGCTGATTGGGACTGTAAAAATAGCAAAATCAAGAAAGCAGATTGAAATTGCCAAGATCTCAGATCAGATCTATGAAACCATAAACAGAAAAGAACTCATAAACAAGAAGCGGACAACAAAAGATCGCACACAAAAACTAGATCGAGTCTTTCCTCCACCGTGACCTTGTCAGAAGGAAACTCATCCAATCAGCAAGCTCAGAATCAAACTTGCTATAAGCAAAGAAAAGAAAGCTTACTGTGTAAATATAGACCTAGCGACAAAAGACATATAGCACACGCAAAAGCTTATCGTAAGTAGGTAGGCATTAAATGGCTTCTTAAAAGTCGGCTGCTCAAATCTTTCTCCAGACCCACATAATAAAATTCTACCAATTTTTCAGATGATTCGATCTGGGTAGAAAATAGCTCGAAAAAAATGGGTTTTTTTTTTTTTTTTCATCTGTATTTGCAGAAAAATGAAAAGAAAATGCAAGAACATAATCTTCATCGGAGTTAAAAAGATGACATCAAAACGTAGGAAACCTCTTACCAATCGCATTAGCAGCTGCGAACGAACACTGATGCAGGGATCTGTTAAAGCTGGCGTCTTTACGCTTGGGAAAGTGCTGTGGAAATAATAGATCGGATCTCTTAACAGGAGAAGGCGCTCTTTGGAAATAAACAAAATTTTAGTCTTGGATGCAGTATCATATTACATGTATACATAAACCAAGATATTTTCGCTTCCATATAAATACTGAAAATAAGCTCTAAATTCGCAGAGAAATAACAACAATGGCAGCATCTATGCTCATTCACGCCTCGATCCGATCTCTACTCTTCAACGAACGGCGGCCGCGGTTACTTTATCTCGGAAACTTCCGATCAAAACCCGTTTTGAAATACCCCAAAGACTTCTGTTTTCTCCATTGAAAGGACATACTTTGGAGCTTCAAATCACAAGGTCAAGAAGAGCAGCTACTGTACGGTGCTACAAGGATAAGAGAAACATTTTAGTTAGGGTGAGTTCTCATCAATGTTTTTGCTTCGTGGGAGCTATTTGTTTGCTCCTTTTTCCTGATTGTGATCGTCGACCATTGCTTTAGAAGCCAATGGAGGAATAAATCTAAAGGGTTGTTTTTATGTCAATTCGAGTGTGAAATGAAATGGGTTTAGCTGGTGGTTGTTCTTGCTTTTAAATTATGTGGCCCTTTTCATGATGCTGATTTTGATTGAGAATGATTCAACATTGGGCAAAGCTTCCTAAAAATATGTTATTTCTAATGGTCGACTTGATTGAGCTGTTTGATTGGGATTATTTTGGAAGAGTTGAAGATCTCTTAACTTTTTGCCGTTATATTCTAAACAGGATAAAGGATTAAACCTTCGAATATTTAAAGGATGGGATGTGCCTTGGAATTGGCAGACAATCTCCTTGACATCTCTTGCATGTGGGATAAGGTGTGCGCCCATCATATCGTTGTACATATTAGTGATATGTAAGGAGCTGATCGAAATTTTCCACTGTTCTTTAAATGCAATGAGCTCAAAGTGATGACATTCTCCACAGTTTTGTTTTGACGGGACTTATAGAGGCAGCTGTGCTGGAATATTCAGGTCTTTTAGTCGCAGAGTTAACTATGGATGAGAAGTCTGAAATATTGTTTGCTGATCAAGGGTCGGAATACTTTTTAAACTCCTTACTTGAGATGTAGATTAAAATTTTTCTGATTACGGTGTGACATGATCCTTATTCGCTTGCTTTTGTATACAGAATTGCAACTATTGTAGTTCTTGCAGTGCTATTTAGTCTTACTAAATCGTTCTCGCCCCTACCTGAGGACATCTATCGATATGGTAATGTGCATTGTTATCGTTTAGCTTCCCTATCATGTACACGTTAATGCAGTTTCTGCAATTTTCGTCATATGTAAGGAACTTCTAAAACTCTTTTCATACTTCAACCCATCGTTCTCGACTTATCAAGCATGTAACTTTTTAGATTGGAAAGAGCCTTTTGACCTTCAAAAAGGTTGGCTGTTATGGGCCGGGATTGGTTTAGGTGGAGGATTAGGTGCCATTGCTTTGACTGGATTTTTGCTATCGTTTTTCAACGGTGAGCTACCACCGAGAGAGGTTAGAAACATACAAAGGTTTGTGCATTTTTACGTTAACTTCTATTGATGGAATATGTGTGATTTGAGGTTCTACTCTCGCATCGATATTCTGGATTTTTCTTTCTTTCTTTTTTTAGAGATAATTTAATATTCTTTCATCTTCATCCACGTACTTCAGACCGATGCTCTCGTTCAGTTGCTTCCCTTGATTGGATCTTCAACCACTAGGTACGTCTAAACAGAGGGCCATCGAAATTCACCATTTATTATGTTCCCAAACCTGAAATTCACGTGCTTATGCAATCTTGGAAATTTTATAAATAAGAATATGATTTTTATTTCTCATCTCTATTTTAAACGTAGTACCATCGCTTTGCTCGGGATCACGGGCGTGCTCGCTCCAATTCTCGAAGAAACTGTCTTTAGAGGGTTTGTCATGGTATATCTGACCAAATGGTACAAAGACTTATCTCCCGTTACACTTATGCAATAATGCTGTCCCAATTTGTAATAGCTCATCGTGCTGAAACTTACATATATATATATATATATATATATATATATATATGTTACAAACATGCAAAAAAATGCAGGATGCCGACACCAGTCTCTGTGATCATAAGTGCAGCAATATTTGCATTGGCACGTCTCACTCCTTCAGAATTCCCTCAACTGTTTGTTCTTGGTAATATGTCCTTTATATGTGTTGCTCTAAGCCATTGAGCTAAGAAGTGAGAACAACTTCTAACATTACGATCGATGTAGGGCTTGCTCTTGGATTCTCTTACGCCCAAACACGAAATCTTTTAACACCCATCACAATTCACGCCTTTTGGAACTCGGGAGTTGTGCTGTTCCTCACTTTCCTTCAGGTATGCATATCATCTTCGGAAGTGAATTTGGTTTGGTCATTGATGTGTTCTTTTTTCATTATGGTCACCTGCGTTTTGCAGCTGCAAGGATACGACATCAGGGAATTATTACAAGCGTCGTGAGTCGATTCGTACGTAGCAGAAGAACGCCGCAACTTTAAGGATTCTTGTTTTTGTAATTTTTAACTTATTTTCAATAGACGAATAAATGAAGACGAATGTCGAAGAAATAAAACTTGTGCCACGATGAGAAATACTTGAAATATTACACATTCCAAAGGCACTTACTCATTTGTGTTCAAAATAATTTTCAAGAAAAAAGGAGACTAAGAAATGTAAACGAACCTTCTCGAGTTAAATTGACTAAAGACGTCAGCGTCTCAACGGAGAACCGCAGATCGTGACTTCCAGTATTTCCACGTAACGTTTAATACAGTAGATTGGCTTATAATGCTATTTTTTTTTTTTGTCAAGAAAAACTTTAGATACACAGACAACAAAAAACCAACCTCTAGAAGTCTGTTCTCTGGGTTGCTTTCCCTTAGCTTGGCCTAAGGGAACATGTTTTTAATACATTAAATATCGAGAGTACACAGAACGCTTATACGAAAGGTTGCCCACAACATAATTACCTGATCTTCTGCTGTAAGGTAAAAATCGTCGATTGATATTGTTGCAGTCTTCCTGAGGATTGAAGTTCCGTATACTCTTAACATCATATTTTTGTTTTTCAATATGATATATAACATAGTATTTGTTTGTGCCATTTTAGAATTCACCTCCCATTCATTTGGAAAAGGAAATTTAAAGCGAACAAGAGCGTCGTCTTTCCACAACCTTGAGGCGCGCTGAATCCAATCTGCGTTGTAAAACATAATAAAAGAAATCCAAAAACAAAAAAGGAAAGAAAGAAGGAAGTGAAATGTTAAATAGTATTACCACTAAAGGTGGGCTATCTGCTCCTTCTTTGAACTTGGAACGATGATCGTCTATTTCCCTTTGGCGCCACATGAACACGGGTATGTAGTAATGGAAGATGCGAATCTTCTGAGGCTCGTTTAAAAAGAGTTCGTTCAGCTGAAACAATCTACAGAGCTGCGACCCGAATATGACCCATTTGTCTATGGACTCTGCAACTTCATCAGGTTTTAAGCCCACTTGGTCCACGATGAATTCGAATAGGTTCTCCACAGAGGAAACTTCTGCTGCTTTTGTAGGGAGAGCTGAAGCTAGTTGGCCTTCTTTCTTTTCACTACCACTGTTGTAATAAGGGACACTTGTTTTTCAACCATGTCTGCCCAATTTCTGCAATAAAAAGCGATCTTTCAAGTAAATCAAATCAACCCATCCATCCCAAGCAACGCAAAGATTCATGATCCATAATTCAAGCATAAGCCTATAACACCAGTAAATCGTCTCTTAAATGGATAAAATTTGACAGCCAGATCCCAAACCATACGAAATTAAATAAACTCAACCCTTTATTACGTCATCAGACAAATCAAACTGGATAATTTAAGGTTTACCCGATGAACTCCCAGACCCCTGTATCTTCTTACACTCCACGAAGAAAAAGCCTCGATTTAGCTCCCGCGAGTTTATTGGTATTAACAAACGCGTTGGAAATGGTCGAAAATCGTCGGCATCTGCGCGTTTTACAATGGATAGAATGCGAATCAGACACGTGATCATTGTGACTAGCAAAGTGATTAAAATAATCGCAGTAGTTATCGAAATGCTTCGTCTGGGGCGATAGAACATTCATGGCTGTGAGTGAATGAGTGTATGAAATTGCGGGAAGAATATGAATAGGGATGTCAACGGGGCGGGTTCGGGTCGGGGATCCAATCCCCGTCCCCGTCCCCGCGAAGCAAACGGGGACGAAATCGTCCCCGTCCCCGTCCCCGCGGGGATCCCCGCCCCACTGATATTCCCCGTCCCGTCACTATTTTAGAAAAAAATTCTGATTTATATTATTTAAATATTATTTAAACCATATTTTAATATTATTTAAAATATATTTCAATATTATTTACATTATTTAAGCTATATTTTAATCATATTTATATTATTTTAATATTTTCAATGTATATTTTAATATTGCTTATCTATAATATTAGTAATTGAATATAATATATATTAATTTTATTATCGGGGACGGGGCGGAGAACGGGGCGGGGATATCCGCGGGGAAAAATATTCCCCCGTCCCCGCCCCGCGGGGGTAGAATTGCGGGGATTCCCCATCCTATTCGGGGCGGATCCCCGCGCGGACGGGGAATCCCCGCCCCATTGACAACCCTAACTATGAACTTTATATGTTGTCTCAGATAAATTTAACAGATCAGATGATCCCTGCGTTTGCCACGTCGGATTTATATGTAAAATTACCACGATACCCCTACAGTTAACATTCAGATCAAGAAAATGGCCCAACAATAAATGGGCTTCGTAAATTTATAGCCCAATATTCGGCCCAACCTTTAGCCCAATACTTGGGCAACTCATTGTCATCCACACGATCGATCGAAAACTTAATCGATTGGGCAACTCACTCTCAGAAGTGAAGCTTCTTTAGGTCTGACCCAATCTTGACCCCATACAGTCGATCCGGTTAGTTTTGACTCCAATTTCTACTTCTTTTTGTTATTTTGATCTCCACTGCTAAAATGAGGATGTTAATGTTCATTGTTGTTTTTCTAATTTTGCTGGCAAACTAAGGCACGATTGTGCTTGGTTCATCGTAGACATCTGTGTTGTGAAGTTGGCTTCAGCGATTTGGTGAATGCAGTACGTTTTCTATTCGTTTATGTTCGCTTTAGCCCAATACTTGAAAACACTTTCAGGTGATACAGACTACAGTCCGCGGAGAAGGAAGTAAGGAGCGAATTTTGGTACTGAGTTATGATGAAATCCGATCTTTTGCAGCATAAGATGATGACTCCTGGCCCTAACGTCCGCCATTTGTAAGTGCATTTGTAGATTAGGGTTATACTTCATTTTATTGCTGGTTCGATTAGGAAGTTGTTCTAGGTTATAAACTGATCGGACGACTGTGGACATTGTGTGGGCTGACTTCATATGCTTAACTCGTCAAAATGGAATCTGCGTGCAAAAGTTACCATGTTACATACGTGTGAAGTGTTGAAGAATGTCAATGCTTGTACTTGTTTCTTAAAGGAAGCGTGCATTTGTTAGATTAGGGTTATACTTCATTTGATTGCTGGTTCGATTAGGAATTTGTTATAGGTTATAAACTGATCATTATTCAAAGGATCTACGACTGACCAGTTAGTGGACATTGTGTGGGCTGCGGCTGACTTCATATGATTAACTCGTCGAAATGGAATCTGCGTGCAAAAGTTACCATGTTACATACGTGTGAAATATCCATGCTTGTACTTGTTTCTTAGAGGAAGAGGAAAAATACTTCTGGAGAGTACATTCTGTCAAATGCGATTCTATTAATGTTATGTGGTGACAGTGCAGCTTGCTCTTACCATCGTCTATATCACTGCTGGTGGTGGATTTATAAGCTATGTATGTTGGACTTGTCATAGCTCAGACTTGCATTTTACTTTCAGGACGCTCTCGACGGCGGCATACCCTCGACGTCGTGCCATCCCCAAGCGCCGAGCCTTCTCGATATCTGCGGACATTCCCAACTCCGTTGATTGGAGGAGGGAAGGTGCAGTAACAAGCGTCAAACACCAAGGAAAATGTGGTAAAATTTCTCAGTTATCAACTTCGTTACCTTCGCTCATTTGATCTTCGTTCTAAATAAAATATTTTTGTATGACAGGAAGCTGCTGGGCATTTGCTGCCGTGGCGGCGATCGAAGGATTAAACTTCGTCACAACAAACCAGTTGGTTGAGCTATCAGCTCAACAACTGGTTGATTGTGACGTCGAAAACAACGGCTGCAACGGCGGACATGTCACGAAGGCCTTCAAGTACGTAACCGCCAACGGCCTCGCAACAGAGAAGGCGTACCCCTACGTGGGTGTCGCTCGAGACTGTAAAAAGGTAAAAAAAAAAAAATTACATAATATCTTAGATAATAATGGTATTAAAAGCTTATCACCTCGTGGCAGGTCTCTCCGGCCGTCTATATAGACGGATATAAGCGGGTATCCGTCTTCGATGAGGAAGGTTTGAGACGGGCTGTCGCTCATCAGCCCGTCGCAGTTATGATTGACTCTAGCGATGACTATTTTCGGCGGTACAAAGGGGTAAGTACATATCCAACGTCTTTATAAACATTAAATACTCAAATTCTAAAAGATTCACGACAGGGGATCTACCGAGTACGAGGTTGCGAAGCTCTTGACCACTTCATGTGTATCGTGGGATACGGCACCACATGGCTGGGCACTAAGTATTGGATCTTGAAGAATTCATATGGCACAGCTTGGGGCGAAGAGGGCTACATGAGGATGGAGCGTGGAGTGGGGCTCCGCGGGATAGCATTAAACGCCGCTTACCCTATCCAAGAAAGCATGAGAAAAACAATAGCTTAATCCCATTTTTAATTACATTTGTGTATAAAAAACAGTGCTGAAATGAAATCAATTCTGAAAAAAAAAAATAACTCAAAGACGAAAAAAAGGAGAGAACTTTGGCCTCAATTCCGACTATTGAGGGTGGTTGGGATCAAGTTTTCCCCAAATCACATCGAGCAATCCATCGTATCCTCCACTCTCTGAAACGCCATCACCAATTGAACAAATTCCAGGATCCAAATCGGGTGCTCGTCGGTTGAAGCCATTAAAGTCTGCTTAAAAATTGGGTAGTGGAAAGTAATTGAAATCTCACCGGCCTTATCTTATCATATGCGTTGAGAACACGAGCTGAAAGCAATGAATGGTCGTGAATTGGTGAAGATGCATCACATGGTCCATGTCGATTTAATTAATAATAAACTATCACATGCAGTCGGAAAGCGATTAATGAGTGGTCCAATAAGAGACTCCACTGAAGCCCAAATGCGTAGAGTTTAATTTCCGTAATTAGGCTTACCATGAATGGGCCTATTATTATGCACACATACATATAGACCTGTCAATACGGGCCAGCCCACCATTTGGCGGGCCTAAGAAAAGCTATCCTCGCCATTTATGGATAGGCCTGTAAAAACTTGTTGAAACAAAAGAGAGAAATGAGGATGACTGAGTAATTTGATGGATCCATGTGAAGGATGGCTATAAATGGAGGGATGAGTCGTAGATCAAATATGGGAATTGAATGTGTTGTGTTTCATTGAGCTAACAAACATTACCCTTTGGGACCAGAATGTCTAGTCGAGGACAAAGACTTTCATGTCAAATCCAAATCGTAGTGAAGTAAAACGAAGAAGGGGCAAATTCAGCTGATTGGGACTGTAAAAATAGCAAAATCAAGAAAGCAGATTGAAATTGCCAAGATCTCAGATCAGATCTATGAAACCATAAACAGAAAAGAACTCATAAGCAAGAAGCGGACAACAAAAGATCGCACACAAAAACTAGATCGAGTCTTTCCTCCACCGTGACCATAGATGATGTATCATTAAAAGCTTAAAGTGGCTGCGTGTGTGTATATATGGGGTGGGGGTTTCTTTTTCTGTCGTTTAGGGTCTATGGTGAGATTTTGCTCTTTTCGCTATATGTAAGAGAAAGAGATCAAAGAAGAGGATAAGACGTTCAAAACAACGCAAAGATTGAAAAAGTCTTCTAGAAGACAAGTGACAAGCAAACACGATTAATGTTATTATTACACCAAAGGCTATCTGCTCGAGATGTTTTTGTTTAACTATTTCTTCTTGCCCTCCCATAGATGTAAGATGTTATATATTTTCAGACGGTATAAAACCTAAAATGGTCTCCGATGTTTACCATGTGAACCAACTTAGTCCCTGATGTTCCGCGTGAACCAATTTTGTCCCTAATGTTATCGAAAATGAACCAAATTGGTCCCTCCGTCAATCCGACCGTCAATTTAGATGGTGATGGTATTTGCGACGGAAAATCCGTCGCTAAATGAAAAAGTTAAAAAAGTAATAAATTAAATATTAAAAAAGAGGAAAAAATGCAAAAAAATAGAAAAAATTCTAAAAATAGAGTAAACAATTCAAAAAAGAGAATATTACCAACAAACTAAACAAAAATAAATAAAAAAATAAAAAATAATAAAAATAAAATAAAAAAAGTAAAAGTTAAAATTAAAAATGATAAATTAAACATTAAAAGTCAGGAAAAAATCCAAGACAAGGAAAAAAATTCAAAAAATAGAGTAAAAATTTAAAAAAGAGAATATACTAATAAATTAAAGAATAAATAATAATAAAATAACATAAAAAACAAAAATTAGATAAAATAAATGATAAATATAAATTTATGATTTTAAAAAAAAGTTACAAAATAAAATATATTTATTTATTAAAAATTATATAAAAAGGAAAAACAAAATTAAGGATGGAATTATCATCAATTAAGTGGGACAATTACGAGAACGGGAATAAAATAAAATATAAATTCTCGATTATCGCCGTTAACTGGACAAAGACGAGATCGGGAATCATCGTCAATTAATCGTGATAATGTTAAAAAAATTCGAGAACAACGGCGATGCAATCACCCAGTATATTTGTTAAAAAATTCGAGAACTTGACAATTATGTCCTCATTAACTTGGCAGGGACGGTCTTCGTAAACTGTTAGATAAACTTTTAGACGCATTTTTATCCTTAATTTTGTTTTTTCCTTTTCATTTATTCCTTTATTTAATTTATTAGTAATATTCTCTTTTTTTTGAATTTAGACTCTTTTTTGAAATTATTTTTCCTTTTTATTCGAATGACTCTGGCGGCTGCTACAGTGACGTGGTCGGTGGTACCTTCCTATAATGAATCGACACGCATCTCTGTGGCTTCCTTCTTTTCTGTTGTTCTCTTGGCCTGAAATACCTAAAAGTCCCCCCTCCTTTGCCCGGATAATGCTTATATCCGGGGGAATTTCGCAGGTCCTTTCTCCCAGGCCTGATTCGGTACCTTATTATGGACCCTTCTTCTTCGTGGGCTTATTGAGCTCTCTCTATTTTTCGTTTTCTCGGCCCAGCCTAGTTGAGTCCACATCAGCACGTGTCTTTTGTCGCTTTGTTGGTCGGGTCGAGCTGTCGTGAATTTAATTGCTATATCTTCTATGAGCTCACATGTGTTTTCTAGGTACTATGGGTCGAAGCCGCTCCACTGCCCTGCGTGACCCCAACACTCCTAGCTGCTATGCAGAAATTCACTGATGAGGCCCAGCCAGCACGATACAATAGGCTGAAAGCGATGGAGTTCATCCCCATGGACCAAACTGACCACGAGACGCTGGCGAAGCACCACATCGACCAGCAAGTCGCCCAATACACATCGCTCAGTGGATGGACCACCTTCTTCAACATCGACGAACAGGCGTACAAGGAGCTGACGCTAGAGTTACTGTCGACCTTCTCCCACGAGGACTACAGCGTGGATACTGTCAATTTCAGGGCGTTCAACGACGAGCAAACGGTGGACGTCGATGACTTTTGCGGGCGCTTGGAGTGCCGGTGCCATACTTCGGGCGCGACGGACCATTTCCAGACAATCACTACAAGGAGTACCTCCAGAACCCGACGATCCGACAGGGCTGCTGGGCCGAAATTACACAACCGGCGAGCCCGACTTCAGCGTCCAGACTTCGAAGGCGTCGTCGCTCAGGAGCCCCGGACTGCGTTACATCCACCGTCTCCTGACGACTTCGCTCACACCGAGTGGCGACTCGCACGGAGCAGTCACTCTCCGTGACCTATTCTACCTGGCCAATATGCACGAGGCGAACGAGTCAACTTGGGATGGCGCTGGCCCATGCATTCAGTGCTCAGGCGGAAGCGAGAAGCCGTGGGAAGATAGACGTGGGGGAACTCGTTAGGGCTGAAATATTGGGCGGGCGGGCCGGCCCGGCCCCATAAGAGCGGGCTGCCCGATTTTTATCCGGTCGGGTCGGGCTGGCCCAAAATTAATGGTCATGGGCCGGGCCAGCCCGTCGGTTTTTTTGGCCTGTGGCCCGTTAGCCCGTCGGGCCCAATGGGCCGGGCCAATGGGCGCGATTTTTTCCGGGCTGCTAAAATATATGCCCAAACCCGCTTTTTATCGGCTCGGGCTGGTTTGGCCCATGGGCCGCGGTCCAAACTTTCAGCTCTAGCACTCATCACCAAGGTCGTACAGGGCTACAACTGTGGCCAGAAAACCCACCCGAGATGAAGGTAGTCGGCTGGCGCAACCGCTTAACAAGGAAATGCTAGTGAAGATGAAGATACTCGTGAAGGCTCCCGCCTGGACCCGAGCGAACAAGGTGTACGTCTGGCACGAGATGTATCGTGGCCAGACGGACCACGGCGACGTCCCCGCCGACCTGCTCTATATCGAGGGCCCGCACTCAATGGAGAGAGACACGGTCGGCGGCAACTACTCATCCGGATATTGCCAGGGCGAGTCATCCGACGTCGCCCCATAAGCGTCGACAACGGACCTCGAAACACTGCGCCAGGAGATGATGCGCATGAAGGTCAACGTGCTACGACGCGATGAAGATGCCCGACGCTATAACGAAGAAACTCGGCGCCAACAGGAAGAGTACGAGCGACGGAACAAGGAAGCCCACCGTCGGTACCGCGAAAAGAAACAACGATATGATCTGGCCCTTCGAGACATGAAAACGCGGTCAAGTTTACAAGAGCCGCGGGTGCACCTTCGGCCGAGACCCCCCTCTCCCCCGCCACCTTAGTGATCTTTTTTTCTTCCCTTTAGACTTATTTTTTTCGTATTTAGTAGCTCCGTAGTCGTTTGCCTATTTTCATTGTCCATGCCTAAGAGCTGGTATGAAGATTAAAGATTCGCTGAATGGAATGAAATGATTGAGTAAATGAGAAGTTGTTTGATCGATCGATGGTGGTTGGAAATGGGGGGAAATAATAAATGATAAAAATGTAAATAATTAATTAAAAGTGGGTTAGAGAAATAATTATTTATCTAATTAATCGGATGCCTTCCATTTAATAAAAATACTCTCACTCCCTTCTTTTAATTGACCAAGTTTCCACTCCCTTTTGACACGGTTGGGGATAGAACTAACAAGTGGATTTCATTCTTGAGAGAGAGAGAGAGAGAGAGAGAGAGAGAGAGAGAGAGAGAGAAAATTGATTTCATGCAGTTATGTGCTTTTCGAACGGTTGCCCGGTTCTTCTCCAATTTTTTTTTTCTTTTTTTCCAAACTATAGCTTGACAAGATAAAACAGTATAACACGATTAACCAATCCATTAAGGCCCTCTGATCACACCAGAATTCCCAGTATGGACAATAACCTCGTAAAAAGGACGAAACACTACCATATAAGGAGACAAAGCTCCCGTATGGGAAGACAAACACACACAATGAACTCACATCCTATGTTAATAAAACATTACTCACAACACCACCAGACTCCAAAAGGCAAATTTCAAAGGCTGACTAAGAAACTTAAGAATACTACAATCAAGATCGAAGCTCCCGATCGAGCTAGTAAACTAGAACGTAGTTATCAAGATCTTCAAACTTCAACCTTCAATCCTATCTTTTGGCAGAAACACCCCATAAAGAGGACTAAACGCTCCTATGAAAGGAGACTAAAAAGCTCCCAGAAGAGAGAAGGTAAGATACCAACCAACATGCAAAATAAAATATCCAAAGCGCAATGAAATTAAATCTAAACCAAATTTAAAATCACTCCTCCCTCATCTTTCCATATACAATGGACGAAGATCGAGGAGGAAGAGGATGTGGTCGAGAGTGGCTGAAAGTTGAAGGCTCATCGAGCAGCGACAAGATCGCGATAGACAGTGACGAGTCATAAGGCCAACAACAACAAGCAACTGAGAGGAAGAGTGGTGGGGGGCATATTAGTGCTGTTGACGAGCCAACGAGCTGAGGAGGGCCGCCGGTAGACAACAAGTGACGAACGAGGAGAGACAACAACAAGCTAACAACGAGCCGAGGAGGAAATGTTAAACGAATTTGGGTATTTTTAGATCTACTGTGGTGTGGAAGAAAAGAGATCTCTTCTCAAGTTTAAACGCGTTATTTGGAACTATCTTATGTGAACCTTATCTAGTTTTGGCTATTAAAAACACTCTAAAGGTGGTTTAGCATGCAAAAAAAAAACTCATCCTCTCTTATCTTTCTTTTAATCACTAATGTCAACTCTAATTTGTTCTCAAGTATATATCTTCTGTTAGTCTAGTCATACATACCAATACCAAAACACCAGAAAAAAGAAACCATTAACAGCAAACCATCCCATTCATTACATAACTTCAGAATATTTTTTTTATCTGACGAAGGGAAATCTTATTTGGGTTGGACAGCCACATAAAAAAAAAAACATAAGCCAAAATAAGAAGTTGATAATTATTAGCTATAGCAAAGCAGTTCATGGAACTTCAGGAGTCAAGGCCCGACCGTACCTATTGAGAAAGACAACTGATGTTATTAAATTACAATGGAAGAACGATAATTAACACGAAGAAAAAAAAATATAAACAACTCGCCAGTTCACCTAATTTTCGCACATAAAAATACACAAGCTACGAGTTCATAAAATATCAATGATGCACTGCTATATTAATCACACATAAAAGTTTTATTACCTCTCAATTTTTCTCGTCACAGGGGCCCCCCCAAACCATCATCAGATGGTGCCTTAATGGAATTGCAGCAATCACCTTATTGGAAATGAGCCTGACATATTCCTCGTGACTAGTGTCTGCAAATATGCCGAGCCCTACCTCGAAGGATTTCTCATTCTTGTTCGTATTGTGTACAAAATGAGCTTCAGCCTTAAACGTGTCGAAGCGTTTGAGCTTTTCCTCCGTACTCCTCGAAACCTTGACGTGGTTTATCCACCTCTCGTACATATTCCATAGCTTATCATCGCTTTCCAACTCAGATTCTTCAAATTCGAAAGACTTCCACTACGAGGCACGAAAAGAAAATTTCATAAACTCATGGGACCAAAAAATATAACCTTTTGAGGAATGCTATGAAAATCGCAGATGGACTCGAACGATTTCGAATCAATACTAGTAAATACGTAAGAGGGAAAACTAAGACTTACGTGAATAGCCTATAAATCATCCGAATTCGTAGTCTCTCAGACAAAAAAATTAAAAAAAAAAAAAAAAGCATAGAAGAAAGGCAAATTGAAAAGCGCACTTCTGATTTGGGTTCAGATCCTTGAACCGGCGGTTCATTCTCATGGACGGTCTCAGCACCACCATCACCATCTGCTGCAAATGTCGAGAAGTTTCCAAACGATGCTCTGCCCAGCTTACTTTTGGGGATCGCACTGTAATCAATCAAAGTACGCTGCTGTCGAGAGCACGTCACTGCCCTAAAGGTAACACATCAGCAATTAATCAAACAGAAATGAAATCAGAATCGAATATTCAAATACAGCAAAAGTACACATTTCCACATCACGCAGAATCACAATCCAACACATCAACACCTTCGATGAATCGTGGTGCTGATCTTCGATGGAAAATCTTTCCTGAGACAAGGCATCATCACCTTCTGCTGATACAGAGATAGTGCGTACATCTCAGCTTTCATTATCATCCCCATATGATTGTTTTACCTCGCTTGAATACCTCGTCAAATTAGGGTTATCGCGAAAAAAGTAAGAAGATAGATGACTTGTGTGGAAGATTATTTACACCACACAGTCTAATCCCTGCGGTGTGTGGGCTTCGCCTAACGATTGGGTCGAGATTGTTAAGTTGGCCAAACTAAATGGGCCGTGTGTGTATCTACTAGCAATAGAGCAATAGGCAACATTCATACCCCTTTGGTTTTTACCTCTATTATTACTAATAATAATTCTAAAAATCATTATAACTCGATTCCCAAATCCACTGATTTACCGTCGCCGATTTGATACCTAGTTCCCATTTGAAGTACATGTCTAACCTCAGCCTAACATTTCTTATATGGGGCCAACCCAATCAACAATATTTGTAACTGTGGGGTAAAGGAATTTATATAGCCGGAAAATTGATAAAGTTAAGTGCGTAAGGTGCTTATTGAAATAGAGACTGAAGGGGACGTATTTGTGGTATTGGGACATGTGGGACCTGATGGGGGCATGTTTGGTATGTTGGGGGACCTGTTTTGGACTTGTTTGGAATATGGGGGACCTATCTGGGACGCTGGGGGACCTGTCTGGGACGTGTTGAGATGTGTTTGAGATGCTGGGGACCTGTTTGAACGTGTTTGGAACGCGGGGGACCTGCTTGAAGACGTAAACGAAACAACACAAGGATTATGTGGTTCGGATCTTTGTAGATCCTACGTCCACGGCCGCTCTAAACTCTATTTTCACTATACTTTGAAGATTACACACTCGGACAACTCACTCTCATTCTCTCTTCTTTATAACAAGAACACATGCTAAACACTTAAAGGGCCTTATTTGTAGAGAGAGAATATTTTATAAGAGCTTTAATGCATAAGAATGTGAATGGTCTGTGAAAATGTGGGAGTCCTCCTTTTATAGGAGCTCCCAACGGTCTTTCCCATGTAGAATCCCAGGAATTAAGGACGTGACCTCTGCAGGGCTAGGGGCAGCTAGAAAGCTGCTGCTTGGACAACTTTGGTGACGGCTGCAGCTTTTCCATCTTCTCAAACAGTGGATTCGTCCTTTTATACGTCGACACGTGTCCCTGTGGCTTCTTTTCTCCTTTTTGTTGTCTTTTCGTCTGAAAATCCCAGAGGAAGTTCCTCTTTTACCTGGATATCATTTTTAACCAGAGGTCCCTGCAGACGAGATATTTTTTGACTGGGTATGGGCTTCTCCTCTCGTGGGCTTTGTTGGGCCGTTCCTATTTTTATTTCTTGGCCCGTCTTATTTAGTCCATATCAACCACTCCCCTACTCTAATTTATCTTTTGGTACAAAAAATAATTAGAGTAAAATAATAGATGGAACTTACCTCCCTGTTGGGGACCTATCGTAATTACCTCTTGTAGTGACGTATCTTAAAGGTTCGGTTAGCGCCTTGGTACCTTCGAGGCAGGTATGACGAGTTTTCGGCGTGGTCTGCTGGCTGATGTGGAGAAAGGAACCAGTTCCCAAGTTCCTCAGCGCACCCTCTGTAACTCCCTTGCTCCTTTGCGTCCTGGTGGCTAAGGACGTTTGCGGGGAGATTCGTCCTTCGGTAGGAACGGAGGGTGTTTCTTTAGTTCCTTCTCTTGTCATGGGAGCTCAAGAAGCTCCCATTACCGCCTCCATTCCTTAGGGGGCGAAGTGCTGAGCCTCTTTTGGGATCTGTAGGGACCTTAGCGGTCGAGCTGTTGGCCGCAAATGGAAGTAGCTTGGTGGTGGCAGAGGCCGAAGGTACCTGCTCCTCTCAGCAGCATCTCCCATCTATGACGGTTGGAAAGGAGTTCCTAGAGGACCTAGCTGAGGACCAGCACCAAGCGTGCCTGAAGGACTCCCCTTTTCTGAGGGAATTCGCACCTTTAACGCGGCATTATATTAGGGGACGATACAGCGCCGGAGCCATTTCTGTTCGTCGGAACCTCCTTTCTCCCGAATGCTTCCCGGGGATCCGCCTGTTCCCTTGAACCCTTAACTCTAGCTCCCTGCGGCGCTGATATCTCCAAACTCCCATGCGTCGACTTCATCTCTTCGGAGAGCCCTGCTTCTGCAATGTGTTAGGGAGCACAACTCCCCTGTGTTTAGTGTCTCCGTTGGAGCTTGGAGGAGCAGGTAGCACTTTTGCAGCGTCATGAAGTTCCTTCTTCCTACAGCTGCTGGAAAGAAGTTCTTAGGGGGCCTGGCGGAGGATTAGGGTCAAGCCTATTCGAAGGACTCCCCTGTCTTTGAAGGATTTCGCCCTTCTCCTGAAGCAACACTTCATGGATGTTGTGGTGCTGAGTCCTTGGGAGCTGAGGCCGAGTCATCCCTGCGGGACCTTCCTTATCCTGTGTGCTTCAGGGCTCCTATTGTAGAGAAGCATGCAGAGGTCCTGGCTCGTCGTCTCCAACTCCTCAGGAAACTTGGTGAAAGGCCTTTCGGGCATCCTAGGACCTGCGATGTTTTAGGGGAGCTCAACCCCCCTATGTTTGCGTGTCTGTTGGAGCTCGTTTTTGCTCGGGCTTTTATCGTCGCTGTTGCATCCATCGTCCTTGGAATCTGGAAGGGTCCTGGCAGGGACCTAATGGGGACCTGATGGTGGAGCTCCTCTACGAGCCTCGGAGGAGATCCTCAGGTCCTGCTGCACATTGCTTCTAGCTCCCTGGGGCATCCTAGGACCTGCGATGTTTTAGGGGAGCTTAACTCCCCTAGCGGGGACCTGATGGGGGAGCTCCTCTTTGAGCCTTTGCACTTGTAAGGAGATCCCTAGGTCCTACTGTACGTATCTCCGAGCTCCCTTTTGCCTTTTTCGGGGTGGTGATGTCCTGTAAGAAATATTATATCATTTTTTCCTTTCGAGATACGATGGTAAGGACTTGGGGAGCTTAACTCCCCATGTTCGTAAGTTTCGTCGGAGTTCCCTTTCTCCTCGTATTATATTTTCTTTTACGGGACCTGATGGATGTTTCTGGGAACATCGTTACTGTGTCAGGGTTAATAGCGTTAGCTATTCAATTCGTAAGCCAAGTACGAATTCACGCCCTTGGTTGCAATGACCGTCGTCATTGTCCTCGGGTGTCACTGTGCGCGAGGCTCTCTTTGTCCTTAGCGAGTTCAGTAATGTAGGCCCGAAGGTCCTAGATATAAAGTGGGGATTTTCTCCCACTGTTTTACCCTGGTTATAGCGCCAGCTACGCTGAGGTACCTATTCACGTCGCAGGCCTTACTGAGAGCCTTTGATGTCCTGTACACCGCAGCCCGTCAGCGGCGGCATCTTGTACGCCCTCATGGGCATCTTTCACGTCGCAGACCTGTGGCCTTTGATGTCCACACCGCCGACCCGTCGGTCTTTGGCATCATTTCACGTCGCAGGCTATCAGCCTTTGATGTCTTTGTACGCCGCAGGTCCGTCGACCTTTGGTATCGATTATATTATACGGTGCACCGTTTATAGAATATCTATATTCCGACAAGGCGGTATTTGCTTAGGGACATCATTAGTTTACCCTGGTTATAGCGCCAGCTTCGCTTAAATGCGTGGATATAGCGCCCGCTCGCTTAATGCGTGGATATAGCGCCAGCTCGCTTAGTGCGTGGTTATAGCGCCAGCTCGCTTAGTGCGTGGATATAGCGCCAGCTCGCTTAGTGCATGGTTATAGCGCCCGCTCGCTTAGTATCAGGGCTCCTTGTTGGAGGCCTTGTGATTTGAAAGTGATGTCGAAATGGAGCGCCTTCTCTTCTCAGTTAATAATGAGGTCCCAGGCCCCAGACTCCCGAAGTTCGGATGTTATCATGGAGCTATCTGCTAGGACTTCGTGTGTTAGCGCGACGCTTGGCTTATTTGCCTTTATCCAGCACGGAGCTGCTCTTCGACTGGTTTGGAGATCCCTTATAATGAACTTTGCATGCTGGCGAGGAGCTCAGCATAGAGATCTTGAACACACGGACCATGTCCTTGTTTTCAGCAGGGAGCTGGTCTTTAGGTCCCCTGGAGTTAGGGCCTTCTCGTCAGCGCGGAACTGGATTATAGGTCCTCGTGCCAGCGGGGAGCTGGGCTTTTAAATCCCCGTGGTTTTCCATATGCCAGCGCGGTTGAGGACCATGGCTTTCTGGGGATCTCCGGACGCCAGCGCGGAGCTGGGAGGTCCTCATCGCAGAGCTGGGCCTTGAGGTCTGCGGATATTTGTACGCCAGCATAGAGCTTGGCTTGACTTTCTACGTACATTACCAGCGCGGAGCTGGGTTTTGAGGCTGAGCCTTAAATGGAGCTGGTCCTTCTGAGGAGGAGGGGGTTGTCTGCCTTTATTCGGCACAGATCCCCCTGGCTCCTTCTCGGCTACTTTCACCTTTCAGACCTTCGTCAGGGCCCTATTTTTCGAACTTCCTCAGTAGGAGGGGGCCTTCGATTTCATCTTTGAATGTTTTCGATCCTTCAAATGATAGTAATTGTTAGTACGATGCATTTGTGATATCGATAATGAAAATGAAAAAGAGATTTAGGAGGCTTGTAATTCTGGCTAAGAGCCTTATCAATGTGGATCAGCATTGTCATGGCCTTGGCGAATGTGGTAACTAGGCTCCTTAGACCAGCGCGGAGTTGGATTTGCAAGTCCCAAATGGGGAGATTCGGGTCTGCTAGCACGAAGCTGTCTCCTAGGTCCCACGGATACTACCAGTGAGGAGCTGGGTTTTGAGGTCCTGCGGATCTTTGTCAGAGGGGAGCTGGGAGTCATACTCCCGTAGAGCTTTATGTGCCATGGAGCTCAGGTTTCATCTCCCTCAGGTTTTCAGGTGTTAATGCGGAGCTGGTGGCAATGCAGAGCTCCCTTTCCTACGGACCTTCACTTGCCAAGGTGGAGGATCCTTAAATGGAGCTAGCTCCTATCTGGAAGACGCGGGGGTGTCTGCCTTTAGCCGGCACAGATCCCCCGGGCCCCTTCTTGGCTGCCTTCAGACCTTGGTCGAGGCTATGTCCAACGGACCTCCCTAGACGTCATACGAGGATGGATCCTTCTATTTGGTCCTTCAAACAGTAGAAGTTGTTAGTGTGATGTATGTACTTATAATAAAATTGGTAAAGTAAATGAAAATGAGATTCAGAGGGCCCTGCAGTTTCGGCTAAGAGCCCTTTTCATCACGGGATATCTCCCGGCTGGCCAGGGTCTCCTCCATGTTGTTGCATGATGGTATGAGGTTCTGCAGGATCCTAAGGAGATATCCCAACAGCTCCACGTCCCAAGGTTGAGGTGGCTTTCCATGGGCGCGTCTCTCGCCTATTTCTTCCTGGCATAACAGCTCTATGGAATTCTGAGGGAGCTCTTGGGACAGCCACACAGTGAGCTCCCATCATGGAGCCCGTTGGTTGGTGCACTCATTTTTTACGGAGAAAATGGTGGTGGGCGCTCCCAGGGCCGCCATGTTGGACCTACAGTATGGAGCTCCTATCGCATGATTTTAGAGCTCTTGGGCCCTGGTCGGGATCTTCTTTATTTGGTCTTCCCTCCATAATGAGAGTAAAGGCTCTGGGGGGAACGGACGTGGCCTAATTTGGAAGAAGTGGGTGTTGTCTGCCCTAGGCACAGATCCTCCGGACTTCTTCTCTACTACCTTCAGACCTTAATCGGGGTCATGGTCTGCGAGTCTTCCCATGGGTTCTGCCAATACGGGCCCTTCGATTTCATCCTTCAAATGATAATCAGTGGTTAGTATAATGCATATATAGTATTGTAATGTAAATGGAAATGAGATTTTGAAGGTCCTGGAATTCCGGCTGAGAGCCTTTTTATCACGGAATGTCTCCCATGGATCTTCATGTGCCCACGTGGAGTGGGACTTTTATCTCTCGTGGATCTTCAGCCATCAGCGTGGAGCTTGGCATATAACTCCCACATATTATTGGATACCAGTAGGGAGTTGGTCTTCATAAACCTTGGTGGGTCTCCACCAAGGAGTTGAGTTTTATGGATCGACTTGGAGCTCGGCTCTTAGATCCTAAATACAGGAGCTGGACTTTTTACGACTTCGACTGGCGCGGAGCTAGACTCTTGGATCTTCTGCCAGCGCGGAGCTGGGAGATCCTTAACACAGAGCTTTGTGGACTTCGTGCCAGCGCGGAGCTGGAAGGTTCTGAGCACGGAGCTACAGACCTTCTTGTCAGCGGGGAGCTGGGGAGCTTCGGGCCCTCTCGCCAGCGGGGAGCTGGGCTTTTAGGTCTCGAAGGGGGAGCTTCGGGTCTTCGTCCTTCTGGCCCATGTTTCAGATCCTGGACGTTCCTCACCACGTTGGGCAGTTTCTGGAGGTCCTCCTCCCCTCTATAGTTTACTTTCTGCCTTTGACTGATCTTTGGGTGTTTCCTGGGGCTCCGGGGCTGTTACTGGGTCATTTTTCTGCTTCATTTCCCCTGCTATTTTCGTAAATTGGCCATCGACCTACTCTGCTTCCGCCGGCAATCGGGAACCGTCGTTGTCTCCAGTACGTCCATTTCGTCCCAACAGAACAGAAAAATGGGAAAAACGGTAAATCTTAGCACAACTTCGCATAATAACAATAAGAATTACTCACGCCTTCAACTCAGAATTTCCCACAGACGGCGCCATTTGATATGGGGCCAACCCAATCAACAATATTTGTAACTGTGGGGGTAAAGGAATTTATATAGCCGGAAAATTGATAAAGTTAAGTGCGTAAGGTGCTTATTGAAATAGAGACTGAAGGGGACGTATTTGTGGTATTGGGACGTGTGGGACCTGATGGGGGCATGTTTGGTATGTTGGGGGACCTGTTTTGGACTTGTTTGGAATATGGGGGACCTATCTGGGACGCTGGGGGACCTGTCTGGGACGTGTTGAGATGTGTTTGAGATGCTGGGGACCTGTTTGAACGTGTTTGGAACGCGGGGGACCTGCTTGAAGACGTAAACGAAACAACACAAGGATTACGTGGTTCGGATCTTTGTAGATCCTACGTCCACGGCCGCTCTAAACTCTATTTTCACTATACTTTGAAGATTACACACTCGGACAACTCACTCTCATTCTCTCTTCTTTATAACAAGAACACATGCTAAACACTTAAAGGGCCTTATTTGTAGAGAGAGAATATTTTATAAGAGCTTTAATGCGTAAGAATGTGAATGGTCTGTGAAAATGAGGGAGTCCTCCTTTTATAGGAGCTCCCAACGGTCTTTCCCATGTAGAATCCCAGGAATTAAGGGACGTGACCTCTGCAGGGCTAGGGGCAGCTAGAAAGCTGCTGCTTTGACAACTTTGGTGACGGCTGCAGCTTTTCCATCTTCTCAAACAGTGGATTCGTCCTTTTATACGTCGACACGTGTCCCTGTGGCTTCTTTTCTCCTTTTTGTTGTCTTTTCGTCTGAAAATCCCAGAGGAAGTTCCTCTTTTACCTGGATATCATTTTTAACCAGAGGTCCCTGCAGACGAGATATTTTTTGACTGGGTATGGGCTTCTCCTCTCGTGGGCTTTGTTGGGCCGTTCCTATTTTTATTTCTTGGCCCGTCTTATTTAGTCCATATCAATTTCCATAGCCAAGAAGCATTTTCTTAATTAAACTTTTGCTGCAAATAAACCTTCCTACAGGAAATATTTTGCTTTTAAAATCCTACTCATCAGCAGGTTCGGTTGCGTAAGAATTCTCCAGAGTTGCTTAGCTAATAAGGCTTCATTGAATTTAATGATTTCTTGGAATCCCAGTCCACCGACCTGTTTCGGTTTGGTAATCGCTGACCATTTCTTCCAATGCATTTCCAATTTTCTTTGCAAGTGATCTCCTATGCATTTCAAGGCTGTCCTCGAAGACGGAACGCCCCTCATGGTGAAGAGATTGCAAGACACCCCAACACTCAGAGAAAGACTGCACCTCAGAGGTGACGATATTAGGAAGCATAAAGTACCGAAACCTCGTACCTTTACTCGGCTACTGCACGGCCAAGAAAGAGCGATTCTTGGTCTACAAAATTCATGCCAAACAGAACCCTATACGACAAGCTACACAGCCTCGGAGAAGGCGAGCCAACCCTCGACTGGCCAATTCGCCTCAAGATAGGCATTAGGGCTGCAAAGGGCTTCGCATGGCTCCACCACAGCTGCTATTAGATCAACGGCTCAATTAGAGAGATAGAGGATTAACGATTTTAACGGTATTCTTGATTCTGTAGCGGTGTTTGTAATTTTGTAGTCGGCATTTTATAGTCGGCACAATTGGCGCGCCCTAGTTCTATAAATAGTCCAATTTGTTTTGATCTGTGTTTAATTTTCAATTCTTTTGGTTTAATTTTCAATTCTTTTGGTTCAATAAAGAAGTTCTATTTACACTGCACTTCGTCTTCTACCCAACTTCATACGCTTAATATGGTATCAGAGCGTTCCTAAGCATCACAACTCTGATCAAAATCATCACAACACTCCTCTTTAGATTTTCAATAGATCAAGAACTCTCAAGAAATACTTTCTTGATACATCACTCTTGCTCGATTCTAAAGAATCTCTTCAATCAGCATCCATGGCGTCTGATGCATCCCCAGAAAAGAGCCAACCAGCCCATGTCAGACTCGACATGCAGGACTCATTCAATGACGAGCAGTTGAATCCCTTTTACCTCCATCGCTCTGACAATACGGGTTTGGTGCTCGTACATCAACCTCTCACGGGAGATAATTACTCTTCTTGGGCAAGATCGATGACTATCGCATTATCGGTCAAGAGCAAGATGGGTTTCATAGATGGAACAATACCCAAACCTGGAACAGAAGATCGCAAGTATCTCGCGTGGAAAAGAAACAATGATATCATCATCTCGTGGATATTAAATTCAGTCTCAAGGGAAATCTCTGCAAGTGTTCTTTATTCAGACTCGGCAAAGGATATCTGGGATGACCTTAGGCAGCACTTCCAAGAATCAAATGGACCGAGGATCTTCCAGATCAAGAAGGATCTGACAAACCTGAAGCAGAATCAATCGTCTGTGGCAGTCTATTTCACCAACCTGAAGGCCCTATGGGAAGAGATGAACAACTTCAGACCTTCATGTTGCTGTATGGGATGCACCTGTAAAGCGCCCCAGCTGAAATGCAGAACAAAGGAATTCATTGATCAAGAATATGTCTGGACTTTTCTAATGGGGTTAAATGACACTTACAACCAAGTAAGAAGCCAAATCTTGATGATGGATCCTCTTCCTCATATCAACAAGGTCTTCTCACTTGTTGTGCAAGAAGAAAAGCAGAGACACGTTCAGGGGCGGATCTATATGGTGGCCCGAGGGGGCCACGGCCCCCGCGAAAATTTTCGAAATTTTTAGTACTATGTTTATAGTATATAGCTTTTAAGTTCATATAGCTTTGTATGGCTTAGTTTTTCTATAATGATGTTTAGTGTAATGGTTGGAAAGGTTTTAGTTTACTTTGGGGATGCGGGATCGATCCCATGTGAGCTCTTTTCATTAGAGGTGTTCAGACGGTTTGAAAAACCGTAACCAAACAGTAACCGAACCGTCGGTCAACGGTTCGGTTAATCGTGGTCAGCGGTTATGGTTCAAACCGTAACCGAACCGTAAAGTATGAAGGTTCGGTTACGGTTCTTCATTTTCCTAACCGTAAATCGGCGGTTATAACCGGCGGTTATAACCGGCAGTTAACCGTCTTTTAAATAATAATTAAATATATAATTTTATTGCTCTTATCATAATATCCAATGATAATCTATTTACCATATTTAATTTTTATTTTGTCAAATATCATAATATTAACTTTAGAAAACGTAGACGAATATTGAGTGATAAACATGATATTTATAACTAAATGCCTACGATGAATGTCCGTCAAAGATTTTCTAATCGAAGAATGAATGTTAATCATAATATTGTTTACTATTTAAAGTGTAATTTATTTTTCAAATGTTGAAAGTTATTATATAAATTATAACATGGAATGGAAATTTCTTCTTTTTTTTTGTGTAAAGACCCCCTTTTTTTTCCATTTTATATAAAAAAATCAAAGTTTTTTACTATATATTTAAATTGCTATAAAAGAAAGAAAATTCTAAAAAAGAACTAGAAAAAAAACGGTAAACCGGCGGTTCAAAACCGTAACCGTAACCGGCTTGGCCGGTTCAAAACCGTAACCGTAACCGTGATTACCACGGTTCGGTTAAGGTTAGACGTTTTTATTAACCGTAAACCGGCGGTTCATAACCGTGAACCGTAACCGTAACCGTATGAACACGTCTACTTTTCATTGATCCCATGTGAGCTCTTTTCATTCATCTTTTCTCTGTTTATTACTTTTCTATTTTTTATGTCAGCTTTATACAACAATTTTAATTTGTTTTGAACGATTTTAATTACATTGACTTATATAAAGACTTTTTAACTAATCTATTTCTTTGTCTGTTATAGTTAACAGTTTTAATTTTGTTAAGTATTTAACGATTTTAATTATTTTTGCTTATATTAAGAGTTTTGAACTAATTCAAAACCTTTTAACGAATACAACGTAAGATTTAATTTTACATCTATATAAATTTCTTTTGACTTCTAGTTCTTTAGTTATCTTTCGTCCTTCATTTACTCTATATCATATCAATATTAATTTAATGTTATATCATACAGCGAAGAAGCTAATGTTATAAATTTGTTTGGTTTGATTGTATTAAATATGAATTTTTTCTTGGTCATAGATTCAATGTGTTTGAACAAAAAAAATATATATTCCCAAATTTTTTCATGGGAAAACGTCAATAAAAATGTATTGGCGTTGATGTCATCACAAATTTTATACTACGGCCCCCCATAAAAATGTTTCTAGATCCGCCCCTGGACACGTTGCGAATTCAGCAGCAGATATGATAAGACCAATGGCCATGTTGGTTAACAAAAATCCAGCAAATCGTTTCCCAGACAACCTGAAAGGGTCAGTGGCTGCAGGACAGAGGAAGGAAAGCAGCAGACCAATGTGTATCCACTGCAACAAAGTTGGCCATACAGTAGAAACATGCTACAAACTTCATGGCTATCCCCCAGGTTTTAAGCCAAAAGCCAGGCTCATTCCTCGAGCAAACCAGGCCTCAACTGAGCCATCAGGCATTCCATCAGCAGTTCAGGATAACACCAACACTGATCATCCATCTGCGTGTGATCTTCTGAGTCAGCTCAATTCTCATCAAATTCAACATTTGAAGCACCTTCTGAGCCAACCAATCCCAGGCACCTCACACTCAGATGCAAGAATCTGCTCAGAAGGCCAAACACCAGGTTTCTGTCATACCTTTACTATCCCTAAACAGAACAAAGAAAACAGAGAAATATTCTGGTTAATTGATTCTGGAGCATCTCGACATATATGCCATGACTTATCTTTATATTCAAGATTATATGATATACCATGCACTAACATTTTCTTGCCAAATAAGACATCCATGCAATCGCACAAGGCAGGTAGTATCAAGATAAGTAAGAGCTTAATGCTTGACAATGTCTTATATGTTCCTGATTTCAATTCAATCTGCTGTCCGTATCCAGTATAACAGCCAATAGAAACATTGAGATAACATTTTCAGCTAATCAGTTCTCGATTCAGGACATCAAGTTGCAAGCTGTGATTGGCAAGGGTAAACTCCAAGAAGGACTTTATGTACTGAAAGCTGAAACCTTCACTGATTGCTCTACCTTTACTGATAACTCTAGTAGTAATTTCTTACATGCCTTTTTAAATAAGGTCTCAGTAGATGAATGGCATCGTAGGCTTGGGCATCCTTCATACAAAGTCTTAGATAGAATGAGAAATGTACTAGATTGTGAGGACTCGAAACCTAACCATCTCTGTGACATTTGCCAAATGGCTAAACAAAGAAAGCTCCCTTTTGACTCTGTCAACAATTTTGCCTCGTCATGCTTTGATTTAATCCATTGCGATGTATGGGGACCGTTTCATACTCCCTCAATTGATGATCATAAGTATTTCTTGACAATAGTAGATGACCATCGTAGATTCACTTGGGTATTCTTAATGAAATATAAGTCCGAGGTCCCAGCTATTATGGAGTATTTTCACAGACTGGTAGAAACACAGTTTAAGGCAAGAATCAAAGTGATACGTTCTGATAATGCAAAAGAACTTCAACTAACACCTCTGTTGCAGTCCAAAGGCATTCTACATCAGTTCAGCTGTGCATACACGCCACAACAAAACTCCGTGGTCGAAAGGAAGCATCAACATCTCTTAAATGTAGCCCGAGCACTTCGGTTTCAATCAGGTTTATCAAAATCCTTTTGGTCTGAATGCATTTTAACAGCTACATTTCTCATTAATAGATTGCCTTCCCCTGTTCTAAATAACAAGTCTCCATATGAACTGATTTTTTTTCAAGAAAATGAATTACAGCCTTCTCCGAGCATTTGGATGCCTTTGTTATGCATCTACTGTCAATATTGGTAGGGATAAATTTGCACCTAGAGCTAGAAAATGTATATTCTTGGGATATCCTACAGGCATGAAGGGATACAAAGTTCTGGACCTTCAGACCAACGAGATAATCATTTCTAGAGATGTGGTTTTTGATGAGGATACCTTTCCTCTTCATCATAGTCCTAATAATTCTGATTCTGAGAATATAGATCCTTTTGATTCTCTTGTTTTGCCTAAAATTGCCGCAGACACAGATATAAACAGACTGCCTACAGCTCCCACTTCTCCAGCCACACAGTCCATCACAGACATCACCAGCACTGACCTCAATCCTTCGGCTACACTTGAAGAAAATGCCTCAGACTTGGTCACTGGAAATGAATCAGGGACAGAAACGATCTTAGATCAACCTGCTGACAATGAACCAAGCTCAGACCTGGACATATCAGAACCAGTTCCATCATCCTTAACACTCAGAAGATCACTCAGACAAGGAAAAGCTCCCACCTATCTCAAGGACTTCCACTGCAATACAGCTTCAGACATAGACCATATATTTCATCCACTATCCAAATCACTTACATATAACAATATGTCTGAGCCCTATAGATCCCTTATCATGAGCACATCAGTCATCCAAGAACCTCGAAGCCAGGCACATACCAGCCTGGACACAGGCCATGAATGATGAGCTCGCGGCCATGGAAGAAAACAACACTTGGACTGTGACAAACTTACCCAATGGTAAGAAATCCATTGGTTGTAGGTGGGTATATAAAATTAAATACAATGATGCAGGGCAAGTCGAACGATTCAAGGCGAGGTTGGTGGCTAAAGGGTACAAGCAAAGAGAGGGGATTGATTACATTGACACGTTCTCACCGGTTGCCAAGCCGACCACAGTCAAAGTTCTATTATCCCTTGCTGCAGCCCAAAGATGGCATCTTTTTCAGTTGGACATAAACAATGCTTTTCTAAACGGTGACCTCTATGAAGAAGTATTCATGGATATACCACCAGGTCTTAAGGTGCCTTCAAATCCCTCAACTGGTAAACAGGTTTGCCTTTTACATAAATCTATATATGGTTTAAAACAAGCGTCCCGTCAATGGAATGCTAAGTTCTCTGAAGCCATGATAAATTTTGGTTTTTCCCAAACAAGTTCAGACCATACACTGTTTGTTAAAGGATCAGGTGCTCATTCATAGCGTTATTGGTTTATGTTGATGACATTGTCATCACAGGCCCGTCCATACATGATATAAATGAAGTAAAATCATTCTTACAGCAGCAATTCAAACTAAAGGATCTTGGCTGTTTAAGGTATTTCTTAGGTCTGGAAATAGCCAATACAGAGCAGGGAATTTCTGTTTCTCAACGCCTCTACACTCTCAAGCTGCTCGAGGACACTGGATATCTAGCCTCGAAGCCGGTATCAACGCCATTAAATCCCGGCACACACCTTACAGAGACCGATGGAGAAAAGCTAGATAATGCGTCCCAGTACAGACAGATCATTGGAAAGCTATTGTACCTCACTTTCACTCGCCCAGATATCTCTTTTGCGGTCAACAAACTAAGTCAGTTTGTCTCCGCACCAAGGACCTCTCACCTTGTAGCATTGCGCCATCTACTTCGCTACCTCAAGGGATCTCCTGGACAAGGGCTACTCATGCCGTTTGATTCTCCGATTTTCATAAAGGGGTTCTCTGATTCTGACTAGGCCACGTGTTCAGACACTCGACGATTGGTTACAGGGTTCTGTACCTTCATAGGCCACTCACTGGTCTCATGGAAGGTTAAGAAACAATCCACTGTCTCGCGCTCCTCGACAGAAGCCGAGTATCGGGCGATTGGATCACTAGCCACAGAGATCCTTTGGCTCCAACAGCTACTAGCAGAGTTTGGATATGAGAAGCTGCCCACTCCCATCATATACTGTGATAATCGCTCAGCTATACAACTGGCCTTGAATCCGAAGTTCCATGAGAGGACCAAGCATATTGAAATCGAAGCTCATTTTATCAGACATCATATTCAGTTGGGAAACCTTAAGCTCCTGCCTGTTAGCTCCAGTCTTCAGCTCGCCGATATGTTCACAAAGCCCTTATCTGGGCCTCATCACTGTCTCTTCTGTCCAAGGTGTCCGTCGTCAACATATTCCGTCCACCTTGTGGGGCGGGTATTAGATCAACGGCTCAATTAGAAGAGATAGAGGATTAACGATTTTAACGGTATTCTTGATTCTGTAGCGGTGTTTGTAATTTTGTAGTCGGCATTTTATAGTCGGTGCAATTGGCGCGCCCTAGTTCTATAAATAGTCCAATTTGTTTTGATCTGTGTTTAATTTTCAATTCTTTTGGTTTAATTTTCAATTCTTTTGGTTCAATAAAGAAGTTCTATTTACACTGCACTTCGTCTTCTACCCAACTTCATACGCTTAATAGCTGCAACCCGAGAATCATAACACAGAAACGTAAGCTCCAAATGCATATTGCTCGCTCGACTCAGATTACGAGCCCAAGATTTCTGATTTCGGGCTCGCGAGGCTGATGAATCCCATCGGCACGCACCTGAGCACGTTCGTGAAGGGCGAGTTCAGCGATTTGCGATATGTTGCGCCCGAATACGCGAGAACCCTAGTGGCCACGCCGAAAGGGGACGTTTTTAGCTTTGGCGTGGTGCTCTTGGAGCTCGTGATGGGCAAGGGGCCCATGGAGATTTCGAAGGCGCCCGAGGGCTTTAAGGGGAATCTTGTCGATTGGGTTTCTGAGCTTTCTAGACATTCGAAGTTTGAAAAGGCGGTCGACGGGTCTTTGATTGGAAAGGGGTTCGATACCGAGATTTTTCAGTTCCTTAAGGTGGCGTGTAGCTGCGTTTTGGCGCCGAGTGGGAAGGAGAGGCCGGCCATGTTCGAGGTTTTTGAGGGCTGTTGGGCAGAGGTATGATTTTACAACGCAAGTTGATGTTTTGGTGATGTCTGAAGTGTTGGGCCAGCCGCAAAAAAATAATAATAAAATAATATTATATAATATTATTTTAGGGGCAACCTCAATTAAATCCCCCTTTCCTTATTTTCCATCAACTAACTCCCCATTACATATTAATTATTAACAAACTCCCTCACTCAAAACAACCTTACACATAACTCCCCATGGACGATTTTGCCCCTCTATTTTCTTTTACATCCTTCTTCTTCAAAACAACATCTCACCCACGAGCTCTGTAATTTCAGCCCCCAACTGCTAAGCTCTCGCCGGCGACGTCACAGCCCATGCCCGCACCGGAAAAGCTCAGAGCTTGCCTAATCTACCGTGGGGTTCTCGATCTAGGTAAGTTGAGTTAGGTTTTTTATGGCTTTTTTCACTGTGGGTTACCCCCTTCGAGATTCTTGACCTCGATCGAACGATTTGGAGTTAGGGCATACTCCTGTTGGTTTTACAATGAACGTTCGTGGCAGTGGCATCGACCTAAATTGGGTAATCGAGTTGTGGGTATCGAGATTTGGGTGTCGAGTTGTGGGTGTTGCGATTTGGGTGTCTAGCTGTAAAAAAATTGAGTTTTCCTCATGATTCTACAAATTAGCATACTGTGGGTGTCGACGAAGGTTAGAATTTGGTTAGAATTTGGCTAATTTATTGGTTAAAGCAATTTATTATATGCAGTACCAAAGTATGTTGAATTACAGTACCCACATTTCTTCTAAGAAGTATAATTTGAAGCTCCCTAGGCGATATCATATGGTAATGGTTTGTTGTTTTACAGGTCCTATTTACGAAGCTATGTTGTCTACGGGATGTCTTTGGTATATGTGAATACAAGAAGAACACATATTTCTTGTTTGATCGATGAAACGATATGTTATGACACATTCTTTTCTCAGTATGTTGCCGATAGGTGATCACACATTCTTACATCGATATGTTTTTTATTAAGATGTTGGTGGACAAATGATATTAATATTGTCGATATGTTTGATAGTAATATTATTCGTGGATGATGATATTAGTATTGTCGATATATTGATATCAATTGTTGGATGAGTAATGTTAATTCTGTGAATGATGTCGTGTTATTGCCGTTGTTCCAATATATATATTGGTACTACAGGTTAGGGTAGGAGTTTCGTTGTTCCAATATATATATTGTACAGGAAGATACTACAAGTATCCTACGTATGGTACAACACTCGCTAACGACATGGTACCACGAACATCTATATCTTGTTACTATGAATATATGTATACTGGTACTGCAAATTGGGGCAGGAATTTCGATCGTTAGAAATGTGATACGAAAAAGATACTATAAGTAACATACATATGGTACTACACTATCGTAGGGTATGGTACTATGGACATCTATATATTGGAACTATAAACATATGTATATTGGTACTACAAATTTGGACAGGAATTTTGATTGCTAAAACGTGGTACGAAAAAGATACTACAAGTAACATATGTATGGTACTGCACTATGGTAGGGTATGGTACTACGAACATCTACATATTGAAACTACAAACGTATGTACATTGGTACTACAGATTTGGGTAGGAGTCGACGGCGCCGAGTTATTTTTGGTCCTTGATTATGTTAGCATAGTTATAAATATTTTACTAATGATTTGGTATCAATATTGGTAGGGAATATTTAGAATTAGGGATTATTACGTTGAAACCCCAACATTCTCTCTGTCTCGTCTCGTTCTCTGTGTCCTTGCCTCGTTCTACCGTCCAAACCTAGGTACTACAAACGTCTACGTATTGGTACCACAAATTTGATTTGGCGTATTTCGAAGCCGCTCGCACGGCACTGAAAAGGTACTACAACCGACCTAGTTATGGTACTACAGAGGCATATAGTGTGGTACTGCAACCGTCCACATCTAGGTACTACAAACGTGTTAGTTCAGGTACTTCAAATTAGAGGTGGCGTATTTCAGCGTCGTTCGGGTTATTTTTTGGTCCGTGAGTGCCTTACGATAGTTAACGCTACTAAGTTGATCATTTGGTATGAAAAATGCGGGTTAACATTTACAATCAAGGATTGTTACATTGAAATGCCCACTATCTTTCTACTTAAGTGATGCTAGTAACAATATCTTACCACATAGTCAAGATTTAGCGTTGCCATATATTTATTTTCATTATTTGCCGCATTATGTAAGTTGTAAATCCTTAATGCTCAAGATTCTACGTGTTTTCGACAATCGAACGAATAGCACTGAAAAGGTACTAAAGACGACCTAATTATGGTATTACGAAAGCATAAACTATGGTACTCCAACCGTCCACATCTAGGTACTACAAACGTATATATATTGGTACCACAAATTATATTCGGGGTATTTTGAAGCCGTTCGCGCGGCACGGAAAAGGTACTACAACGACCTAATTATGGTACCACGAAAGCATATACTATAGTACTGCAACGTTCCACTTCTAGGTACTACAAACGTCTTCGTATTGGTACCACAAATTGGATTTGGCATATTTTGAAGTCGCTCGCACGGCACGGAAAAGGTACTACAGACGACCTAGTTATGGTACTACGAAAGCATACACTATGGTACGGCAACCGTCCAAACCTAGGTACTACAAACGTCTACGTATTGGTACCACAAATTTGATTTGGCGTATTTCGAAGCCGCTCGCACGGCACTGAAAAGGTACTACAACCGACCTAGTTATGGTACTACAGAGGCATATAGTGTGGTACTGCAACCGTCCACATCTAGGTACTACAAACGTGTTAGTTCAGGTACTTCAAATTAGAGGTGGCGTATTTCGACGTTGTTCGGGTTATTTTTTGGTCCGTGAGTGCCTTACGATAGTTAACGCTACTAAGTTGATAATTTGGTATGAAAAATGCGGGTTAACATTTACAATCAAGGATTGTTACATTGAAATGCCCACTATCTTTCTACTTAAGTGATGCTAGTAACAATATCTTACCACATAGTCAAGATTTAGCGTTGCCATATATTTATTTTCGTTATTTGCCGCATTATGTAAGTTGTAAATCCTTAATGCTCAAGATTCTACGTGTTTTCGACAATCGAACGAATAGCACTGAAAATGTACTAAAGACGACCTAATTATGATACTACGAAAGCATAAACTATCGTACTCCAACTGTCCACATCTAGGTACTACAAAAGTATATGTATTGGTACCACAAATTATATTCGGGGTATTTTGAAGCCGTTCGCACGGCACGGAAAAGGTATTACAACGACCTAATTATGGTACCACGAAAGCATATACAATAGTACTGCACCCGGCGTAAAAAAATTCTGTGTTGCATGTTTATGTGGGACATTTACGCGGGCTTAGGTTCTAACCGGGTTATTTGTTTAAGGGCCGTTTGTTGCCCCCCGGTATGTACATGGATTACGGGTTGTTCGGGAAATAATTCCCCCCGTGTTGTATTTTATCGCTTTATTAGATAAGTTAGATAAAATGGCGGCCGTTCGACGCAAGGCGATATTGGAGGGTTCGACGACCCGCATGACGACGAGTCGACGTTTGGAGATCAAAGACCCGGTCGTTTTACGACCCATGTAATAGGACCAGTTTAGAAATAGCCCGCGCATTTGTCCATTTAAATTGCTTTCCTAGGGTTAGGAATTTAATTAACGCATTTATGTGCTCGTGCTTAATTTTTTATTTGCTATGAGAATACAAACTCCCATAAAATACTAAGTGAGTAAAGGGATTGGATGCCCTGTCTTCTATCAAGCTCGGGTTAAGTTGTTACGAAACCTAAATGCAAGGTTTGGTTCCGGGTATGCCGGCGCCTTGCATTTGTTTTCGTTTCGATTTGCTCGTGTGCGTTAGCGCCGCTCGCCAAGACCACACTGTGCGGTAAGACATACGGTTCAAGTGTGCGGTAATGAGCAAAGTTGATAGGTCGCACTTAGACAGTCACACCGCCTTGTTCCGGGTTTGCCGGCGGGGGTCCCTGACTGAGACAAAGATAGTTGAGACATTCGACAAGGTCGGATTCGTGCGGAGCACGACTTCGTGGGCCGCTGCAAACCAATAAAACGACAGAGGTTGAGGTTTGCATCCGCCCACGAGGACATCAACTCCACTATCGAAGTTATCAACGAAACTTCCAAAACAAACAATGGGAGAAAATGGAGTTTATGAAAAGATAGTGGGAGTCAAACGGAATAGAAGTCCTTGTTCGCGTTTGATGATCTATACAATCAACTTAATAGGCCTTTTATTTTCTGCAGTTTTTTCTCTCAGTGTAAGTTATGTCTACCGCTTTAAACATACTGCTCAAGGAGAATAGGTTGACTGGGTCAAACTATTCAGACTGGCTTCGCAACCTGAGAATTTTCCTTCAGATTGAGAACCTAGTGTATATCCTTGACTCCGAGTTGCCGCCGGCCCCAGGGGCGCGGGCAACCGAGCAGGCTCGTGCCGCTTATGACAAGCGACTGCGCGACGAGCAGCTCGTAAAGGCTCATGTCCTCGGATCGATGAGTAACACGCTGCAGCGTAGCCATGAGGGTATGGCTGATGCTCGAGCGATGGTTCAGCATCTGAAAGAGCTTTACGGTGAGACGTCAAGGACAGCTCGCTATGCGGCTTCGTCGCAGCTCTTCCGATCGAGGATGTCTGAGGGTGAGAACGTTGGCGAACATGTTATGAACATGATCACCATGATCGAGAGATTGGAGACTCTCAATTTCCGATTTGATCGGGAATTACAAAACGATCTCATCTTGCAGTCTCTGCCTCCGTCCTTCAATGCGTTCATAGTGAACTATCATCTGAACGGCATGACGCTGACGCTTCCTGATCTGATGAATCAGTTAGCAACGGCGCAAGGTCAGATGAAGAGGGCAAAGCAGACTGCACTTGTCGCCACCTCTTCAAAGCCCCAAAAAGGCAAAAAGAAGAAGGGCAACAAGCTCAAGCCAATAGGGAAGGTTTCTAAGAAGAACAAATCTTCTGGGAAATCGAAGCAGACCGGTGTAAAGCCGACGGACAGGTGTCTGCATTGCGGTGCGCTGGGCCACTGGAAGCGGGACTGTCCGAAGCTCAAAGGTGAGCAGGCTGCGTCAGGTAAGGAACTTAATGTTTTAGAAACAGTTTGTTCTACATCTGTATACTCTACTTCCTGGATATTAGATTCTGGAGCTAGTACTCACATTTGTGTGTCCACGCAGGGTCTGGGACCAAGTAGAGCGGTTGGGGAGCGGGAGATCGAGGTCAGAGTGGGTAGCGGGGATAGTCTCTCGGCAAGCCACGTCGGATCGAGATCTCTTACTTTGTTATCTGGGCATGTGTTGCGTTTGTACGATTGTCTTGTACTCCCGAGGGGTTTTAAGAACATCGTCTCCATTCCTGTTCTGAGCAGGAATGGTTATGTATTTAACTTCAATAATAATACATGCCACATTATGTATCGGAATAAAAATGTTGGCAACGCGACACTGTTTAATGGTTTGTACTATTTAAACACCCAGAACGACGTATCTGTGAATACTGTCACAAATAAACGGAAGTCAGAAATAAACGCGAGGTACTTGTGGCATCTTCGATTAGGGCATGCTGGAGAACGCAAGATCCACGAATTGGAGAAAAACGGGATTTTGAAACCGTTGGGATCAGATCCCTATCCGACTTGTGAGTCGTGCCTCCAAGGTAAAATGACCCGATCACCCTTCACCGGGACATTTAATAGAGCCATGGAAATTCTCGGTTTGATTCACATGGATGTTTGCGGGCCATTCAATGTGAAGGCTCGAGTGACTTCCACTATTTTATTACCTTCACGGATGATCATAGTCGTTATGGACTTCTGTATCTGATGAGGTATAAAGCTGATGCTCTTGAAAGGTTCAAGGAGTATAAGGCATTGGTGGAAAAGCAAACGTCGAAACTCATTATAGCCATTCGATCGATCGAGGAGGCGAGTACATGAGTGTCGAGTTTGACCAGTTCTTGAAAGAGAATGGTATAATATCACAGATGACTCCGTCTGGTACGCCACAGTTGAATGGCGTGGCCGAACGTAGAAACCGAACTTTATTAGATATGGTTCGTTCTATGTTAAGCTATACAGATTTACCGATGTCAATGTGGGGATACGCGCTTTTGACAGCGGCGTATACCATAAATCGGTGTCCCTCGAAGTCTGTTAACGGCATTCCGTATGAGATATGGACTGATCGTTTACCCAGCTTATCACATATTAGGATTTGGGGTTGCCCCGCCTATGTGAAAAAGTTGAAAGCAGACAAATTGGAGTCTAGGTCAATGAAAGGACGTTTCATAGGTTACCCCGAAGACTCTATGGGGTACCTATTCTATTTTCACGATGATCAGAGGATCGTTGTGGGCCTGCACGCACACTTTCTCGAGGAAGAGTTCATTCGAGATTATGGCGTTGGCCGAGAGGTCACTCTCGAGGAGCAGTCGATCGAAATGCCCTCACAGAATTTGGAATCGGATGGTCCGAGCGAACCAGTCTTGCGACGATCTGAAAGGATGCCACGCCAACCACAGCGGTATGGCATGTCACATGTCGAACACGATTTTGTTGCGACTAGGGGACTTCTAAGAGAAGATCCCACTACTTTCGATCAAGCTATATCCGATGTTGACTCAACGAGATGGACTGAAGCTATGCGGGCTGAGATAGACTCAATGTACTCAAACAAAGTCTGGACTCTTGTAGACCTACCGAGCGGTTTTAGACCAATTGGTTGTAAATGGATATACAAGAGAAAGATTGGATCTAACGGACAAGTTGAGACATACAAGGCCAGGTTGGTTGCCAAGGGCTATAACCAAAAGGAGGGAGTCGACTATGAGGAGACTTTCTCGCCTGTAGCCATGATTAAGTCTATCCGCATAATGCTCGCAATAGCTGCACACTACGATTATGAGATTTGGCAAATGGACGTCAAAACGGCGTTCCTTAATGGATTCCTCAAGGAGGAGATCTATATGGAGCAGCCAAAAGGTTTTGAGTCGCATGCAGATGCTCACAAAGTGTGCAAACTGAATCGGTCCATTTACGGACTGAAACAGGCCTCTCGTAGTTGGAACTTACGTTTCGATGAAGCAGTTCGGAACTTCGGATTCGAGAAAAACGTAGATGAGCCATGTGTCTACAGAAAGAGCAGTGGGAGTATGGTGTCGTTCCTTGTATTGTACGTGGATGATATCCTCTTGATAGGAAACGACATTGGGATGCTCTCGTCGGTGAAAGCGTGGCTTTCGACCGAATTCTCCATGAAAGACCTGGGAGAAGCGACGTATATACTTGGTATTCGCTTGTTCAGGGATCGAGCGAACAGAACGATCGGCTTATCTCAGGCCCTTTACTTAGAGAAAATCCTGAAAAAGTTCAGAATGGATGACTCTAAGAGAGGGTTCTTACCTATGCGACATGGGATCCATTTGTCGAAATCAATGTCACCTCAAAGTGAGGAAGACCGACGACGGATGAGTGGGATACCCTATGCGTCTGCAGTGGGTAGTCTGATGTACGCGATGTTGTGCACACGGCCGGACATTGCCTACGCTATGAGCGTGGTTAGTCGGTTTCAGGCAAACCCAGGGGAAGGACACTGGACTGCCGTTAAGAATATCTTTAAGTACCTTAGACGGACTAAAGACTTAATGCCGGTCTATGGAGGAGCGGGACTAGAAGTAGAAGGTTACACCGATTCGGACTTCCAGTCAGACGTGGATGACCGAAAATCTACTTCAGGTTTTGTATTCGTGCTCAACGGTGGGGCAGTGTCTTGGAGAAGCTCCAAGCAAAGCACAACTGCCGATTCCACGTGTGAGGCAGAATACATAGCAGCCTCAGAGGCAGCTAAAGAAGCTGTTTGGATGAAAAAATTCTTAGAGGAACTTACCGTGGTGCCAGTTGCGGACAGACCGCTTACACTTTGGTGCGATAATAGTGGTGCAGTCGCGCAGGCGAAGGAACCACGATCTCATAGCAAGTCCAAACATATTGAGAGAAAATATCACGTACTACGTGAGTTCGTTGAAAACGGGATGGTCGCCGTGCAGAAAATCGCCACCGCGGAAAATGTGGCGGACCCACTTACGAAGCCCTTGTCCCAGGCAGTTATGGAACAGCATCTGGACAAGATGGGCCTACGATACCATTGTGACTGGCATTAGGTGCAGCACATGGCATTCGAGTGCAAGTGGGAGGCTGTTAGGGAGTGTGCCCTCGGAATGCCATACGAGGACTGGGAATAGTATAGGGCGCACAATGATGTATAGGTCGATAGACAGTTTTAATGTATTTACTGTTAAAATAAAGTAGTGAATGTTATTTTCATTATAATAAAGGCATTATTATTTATTTATCGAATTTAAAGTCTGCTTGGCATCTGGCGGTGCGATAAATCAATAACACCCGAATGTTTGAGTTGGACGTCTGATTCTCGTGGGGACGAGGGAGGAGACACCAGACGGTCCTTATCTCAGCATTAAATAAAAAGTCCGTAAGTCTAAGGATTCTAGGTGGGTGACTAGATATCCGAATATGACTTATTCATTGACGACCACATAGTATCGGTAGTGTCACCGACTACCTGAGAGGTTGTGGGTCGTGATGGAGATATCGGTGATCGGAGAGATCCCATATTCGGACATTTGGCTCGTATTCGTCTCGATCACATGACTAGGATGTTGTCAATGATTGAACGAATGACTATAGCAGCCTCAGACCGATAGGGTCACTGACGGATTTGCTTTCACGATTTCGATTTGTCGCTAGTTGGCTAGGTCCGCAAGTGTTCGGAAATGGGACACGGGCCAGCGACGAAACGCAACTGACTTTACGGAGGTGATTGTCGGGCTTTGACTGCTATCGGGATTCACTGCCTATATTCGTATAGGTTAACGTCCTATGAGGTAATTGGAGAACGACGATTGTAAAGCCTTCGGCCGAAGCTTGGAAAGCTCGCTTGTATTAGATACGGAGCGGAGTTTAAATAATCGGTTGGGTCTCAATTATAACATAGTGTTGGGTTAATGAGTTTGACATTTACATGGCTCTCACCTAACCGGGACGCAAGTGAAAGGCGTAAGAGGTATTTAAATGTATACACTATAGTCGGTTCGCCCGAATTTCGATTAGATCAAAATTCGTTCTCAACTGGGATCTGTCCGGTACCGTGGGATTGGCTAGGCGAATACCGGGACTCGCGGATTCCTCCCGTGCCAGTTGAGACGGACCTAGAGAGTCGCGCTTAAAATGGTAATGAACTTGAACTAGAACAGCGGGCTTTTCTCTGGAACCTAACGAATGGGATCCGTTGAGGTAGTGGCATAGTTGATACGAGGTGTCAATGATTTAGTTAAACTCCGGTGACGGTCACGGGAATAATTAGGACTTGAGATTGTCTTAAGTGTTTAATTAATTAACTAAATGAGGCTCAATTGTAATTAAAATAATTAGATTGGATTTAATTATTTTGTTATTTAAAATTGAGGGACTAAATTGAGAAATTAGAAACCTCATGGGCTTATATGGAATATTTGCATGTTGACTTAGTCATTATACATGTGTATAATTTCTAGAATGCCACATAATTGAGGTGGCATATGACTCATTCTTTGAGTCAAGACAAGTGTCTCACTTAAATAAATAATAAACAAATCTTAGTGGAATTTTACTACAAAGGTGAGCATGCAAAAGTGAGATGCTAAGGTTCTAAGTAATTGTACTTGGTACTTTGCTTTGAACTTGCCACAACTCTTAATAACTAAAAGCTAGAGAATAAGAAAAGAGTGTACTTAGTACTCCTTAAATCACATCATTCAAGCCACAGGATCGTTCGACGAAGCCCGACGCCCGAACCGAACTGCCTCTAGCCATCGGGAGCAGTCTCGGAGGTACGATCAAGGACATACCAGCGTGACGATCTAGCCCGGAAGTCCCGGGAACCAGACGAGGCGCTGCAACGCTCATCCGAGGTGTAATCACGTACGCCGGAGGTATATTTCATACCCTACTGATTTGATTTTACGAAAAATACCAAACGACATCGGAATGATTCGAAAGACCCCTCGTTACGATCGTTGGGAAGTGTAGAATTAATCTGAAAATTTTGGTATTGATCTAAAATCATTTCGGTTGTCAAACTGTGAAAAGACGGCAGACTGCCGTTTCAGACGAATTGATAATTTCGAGTCACTGATTTGATTTTGCGAAAAATACCAAACGACATCGGAATGATTCGAAAGACCCCTCGTTATGATCATTGGGAAGTGTAGAATCAATCTGGAAAATTTGGTATCGATCGGAAATCGTTTCGGTTGCCAAATAGTCGAAACATTGTCGGCTGCCGCTTTGTTCGAACTAGTTTGGAACGAAATTATTAATTCGAATAAATTGGTATCGAATTCGAATTTGAGAAGTTCGAATTAAACGTGGTCTCCTGAGGCTCAGGGCAGTATCTTGAGCCCTCGGGAGAAGCCGAAGGGCGCTAGGTCGAATTTAGATGTTGAAAATCGAAAATTCGCCACCCTACGCCGCTCGGTTCAAAACACGCTTTCGCTATCGCCACGTTGCGCTGTTCGGGGGCCGGCGACGATTAATCGGGCCCACCCCAACAAAAATCACATTTTTCTCGTCTGCTACGTCACTGATGCCGTCGAAAATTAACCTATCGCGCAATCGACTAACGAACTTGTTCCCGCCTTCTTTTCGCCGTGAAGACAGCCTGAGGATCACGAAACAAGGTAGGGTTGGGGGATCGTTTATCCTCTTGTCTAAGTCAAGAGGGCGATTTACATGTTCCGGGCGTGAAGTAGCATAAAGGTTATGGGCCACGCAAGTAGCCATATAGCACTCCAACCAAAGTAGCAAGCGTTCTTCTATTATTGAGTAGAATAAGACAAAAGTTAGAGAAAAATCCCATGTCCTTGTTCCGAATAATTTCTTCGAGAATATTATGTGGGGTGTTTCAGTCATTTTCTAATCGAAACTCGAATGGGCCTACATAGTGAAGTGGTGGCCCAGTCGGCGGTCGGTCGTCTCCTAATCATTATACCTTGGATAGCTGATTCTTCGTCTTCCAACATTGTGGCTTCCCACTCTTTGACTTTGAGAGCCTCTCCTTCAAAAATTCCAATGTTTAACTTTGTATTGACCGTTCTATGGATTCAAAATAAGGAACAAATGGTGTAAAAGATAAGTTAGGATCTAAGCAATTATTATACCCGTAAAGTTGTATTTGATCGTTATTAGTCTAAAACATCCTTGAATATCTTATCTTTATTGTCACTGTTGAATTACAGGTGTTGATCTTTTGGTACACAAACGTTAAAAGTGTTTGATGTCTTATGTGATTGTATTGACATTAGGGCTATATATTTTGATTTGTATTAGATAAAGATGTCTAGGTATTTAATAATATTCGACTATGCATGAATTATGAGCCATAGTGATATGGGGCCAACCCAACCAACGATATTTGTAACTGTGGGGGCTCTGGATACTTAGTTAGCGGTAGATTAATTATGCAATTTTATAGGTATATGAGGCGTTATGGATGCTGGGACGTAAACTTGAAAGACAAGGGATTTACGTGGTTCGAATCCTTTCGGATTCTACGTCCACGGGGCGCTGGGAACTCTCTTTCACTAAGCAACAACGATTTACACGCTCAAATAATCCTCACTTTCACTCCTAAAATGTAGAGAATACGCTTAAACTATGTGAAGAGAGAACAATGTGTGAATAACTCTGTGTAGAAAGTGAATCTTGTAGAGAATATGGCTAAGTCTTTATTTTATAGCAGTTCCCGCCGCCTGTCTGATGCCTTGTCCCAGGATTTCTGGAGGGACGTACCACCTAGGGACTCAGGAAAGATGACTGATTGCTTGATGGAATGACTCCTGCGATAGTTGCAGTAATCTACTCAGTAACATCCTCCTGTAATAAAGCGACACGCGTCCCTGCAACTGTCATTCTTCTTTCCCATTGTTCCTGTGCCCTTATACACAACGGTTCTCGTTCTTTTGTCCGGTCAAGACTTGTGCCCGTCAGGTCCCTGCAGGTCCTTTCTCCCAGACAGATACTTCACTATGGGCTTTCTTCTTCGTGGGCTTTGTTGGGCTTTCCCTTATTTGCTTTTTTCCAGCCCGTGCCAGTTGAGTCCACATCACATAGAATAATTAATTGTCAAATATTTGATTCAGATGTGATTCAGATGTGATTTGTCAATTATTATACCCTTTGGTTTTTACCTCTATTATTACTAATAATAATTCTAAAAATCATTATAACTCGATGCTCATTTCCAGTTTTTTTCGATGTTCATTTCCAACTTTCTTTGTAAGTGATCTCATATGCATTTCAAAACATGTAATACTCAGCAATTTGGATTTGCATCTTTTGGAACATTTGTGCTTTTAAATGTAGTTGGCATCAATAATATTATCACCTAAACCATGCAAAAAAAGCAACGCAAGGAAGATAAGAAGCCACCTGTAAAATACACAACTTTTTTCCCCCCAAAAATCTCTGTCTATTAAAAACCAGATGTAATTCGATGAGATAGAAATCTCGAGCAAGTCTCATGAACGAGAAAAAAGTCATGTGGGCAAAAACAACAACCAAGAAAAAAAAACACGAACAAAAGCTAATGGCGGTGAATACTTAGCAAAATGCATAGATTCAACATTAAAATGTAAGGAAATAATAAAGAGGGACCATATGTGTATCATTAAAAGCTTAAAGTGGCTGCACTGCATGATGGGGTGGGGGTTTCTTTTTCTGTCGTTTAGGGTTTATGGTGAGATTTTGCTATCTTTTCGTTATATATAGAGATAGAGAAAGAGATCGAAGAAGAGGATAAGACGTTCAAAACAACGCAAAGATTGAAAAAGTCTTCTAGAAGACAAGTGACAAGCAAACACGATTAATGTTATTATTACACCAAAGGCTATCTGCTCGAGATGTTTTTGTTTAACTATTTCTTCTTGCCCTCCCATAGATTTTATATATTTTCAGACAATCAATTTAATATATAATAATATATTTGTAGTGCTGTTGATGTCAATTCTCAGTAGTGGTTTTCCATTTTAGATGATTGTTGGCTGCGGATTGGATGGTCCTACGAAGTTGATTGAAGAAGGAAGTGGGAGTGGGACTGCAATTTTTTTTTTTTTACTTATATTCTTTTAATATAATGTTTACGATGGATAATATTATATCTTCTAGTGGACCATAGTTGTTAATTAAACCTACATTTTTGCTAGTGGGGCATGTATTGTATAACGTGAGAAATAATTTCAGACATAGATACGAAATAGTTCAGATTGATGTAAAAACGAATAAATTTCAGTAAATATATATGAATAACGATCAATCAAGCAGTAGGCCATAATTCCAAATATAAAAAGTTACACACCGAGACAATATGTTTTGTATAGCGTGCTAGGTCTTTAAGTTGAAAGAAACAAAGTCGATACTACTATTAATCCATTGTTAGTTTTGAGCAACAAAATTTATCTATATGTCGGCATTTCAACCATATCTTTGAAATTAAAGACATACTATAAGCAACTTGATCGTCTTATTCAACTATCATATACCGTGTGCAACATTACCCATCAACTTGTTTTTGGTTATTAATAATATATGTACTATAAATATCCCTCGCTTAGATATTTTAAGTACTTATTTTTTTGGCATCGATCGCTTTCTATCTATATTAATATATTAGGTGAAAACAACATCCGCTCACAGCTCCAGATAATTCTCTATCCTTTGGTGACGAAATGGATAAGAACTACTTCCCATCGGTGATTCATATATTACTTCCCTTTACAATATTTAATTGATGAACTTATTACTTTAATTATCTTATTTCTCTAAGTGGAATTCTAAGTACTAAGCAATATATAGCTTACATACAGTACAATTGTTGGGGTTAGCGAGCCTGAGACTCGCCGGAGGTCGCCGGAATACGCCGGAGAAAGAGCTGGGTCGAAGCTGGACTGAGAAGAATGAAGAAGAGCTGAAGGAATAGCTGCGACGCACAGTTACCGTCGGATCAGCTCGCGCGCGATCGCAAGGATTTGAAGTTGGGAAATTGAACTTCAGTCGTAGGATGGCGCGCGCTGTGGATGAACGGTCGAGATGCGAGAGCAAGAGTTGATGCGGATCATGAATCGTGGCCCTTAGATCGCGATCGGACGGACGAGATTGAAAGTTGTATTTCACTTAAAAGAAGTGTCATGCAACTTATGTGAAGTCACGAGGAAAGGCAAGGGACACGTGGCGACTCCTGGGACGAAGGATCAGAATGATCGAGTGGCTAGGATTAAACGGGCGTCATGCTTAATCCATGAAGTTCAGCTATAAATATCAGACCTGACAGTTTCGAGTGACTATCTTTCCGAGCATGTAGATCCTTATAGAGTGAGAATCACCGAAAGGTGTAAACATGAGAGTTGTAGACGGTGTGGAGTTCTTTAACTTTTCGTGTTTTGTGCTAATGGAAATAATGCCCGGTTTGGTCCGTGGACGTAGGCGAAGATTGCGCCGAACCACGTTAAATCTGGTGTTTACAAGTGTGTGTGAGTGGTGCTGTATTGAGCTGATTTGAGCTTCTGATAGCTCAAATCTGTGAGAGCAATTAGCATACATTGAAAGAACGTCCAAATACGAGTCTAACGGCGGTCCTCCATCAACAACAATAAACCTAGAAACACTAGATCTACAGACTTTATCTCTAATGAGAAAAAACCTAAACAAACACATGGACAAGAATATATTATACAAAATAAAAATATCTATGTATGTAGAAGCCACTCTTCAAGAAGGCCCACATGATTTGGAGTTCATCCATTTTAACTTGTGTATTATTTATTGCTAATAATATATCTAAAAAATAGTTTGGCTTGTGAGGATATAATTATAAGAAATTGAATAATTGAAGCTAATACCATCTCCAATCGTACCGCAAAACGCAAATGCAAATGCAAAAATGCAGTAAAAGTGCTCCAACATTACTGTAAACGCAAACACAAAATGCGTTTTTTGCTTTCTCTCTCTTGTTCGAATGCAAATTTGTGTCCGAACGCAAAAATGCATTTGATGTTTTAAAATTGCAAATAAACCCTTTACTTGTAACTGGGCCGTTACGTTATTGGAAAAAAGAACTAATTTTGCATAACATGGTTGTCGAGGACGAACGTGATTTATATGCACCAATTGAAATTGAGATGGAAATGCCACCGCCGTGTGTCGAATTGGCGACAGATGAAAATGCTCGATTTCATGAGTTCATATCTCATCTCGGTACCAAAAAAAATTAGAAATAAAGATGATCACATTGCACTTCAAAATTTGCTAATTGATCATTTATGGGAGGAATAGACTAATTCCGAGACTTAATAATTGTTTTCTTTAATTTGTACGTGTATCTCTATGTATTTCAATTGTTATGTTGTGTAATTTCAATTTTTTTAATAAATATTGTGTTCTATTTTTTTAATATGTATAAATAATGACTTTAAAATTAAAGAATATTGTAGTTAGTTTATAAAGTAGTAAAATATATGGATGATATTAAAAAGTTATAAAAGTTAGTATGAATGAGAATGTTACAGGAAATTTATTTTGCGTTTGCAGTTGTAGTTGACTGTTGGAGAACAGTCTACAAACTATGGCAGTCACTGCAAAATGCGTTTTGTGTTTGCTTTTGAATGTTGGAGATGGTGGAATGATGATTACTCAAATTATTAAATAGAAGCACTTAATATATGCCTCAGCATTTTTTGAATAATTAGTAATTCATAAATAAAAAATTTAAAAAAATCCATAAATAATACTTCATCTGTCCCGGCTATTTCTTCCCAAAGATTAGCGCGTACGGAGATTAAGAAATCACATTATTTTAATATTATAGTACACCTTTTGAGGTATAGAGAGAGAAAAGTTATTAGTAGACACGCAAATCAAGAAGACTTTTTTAATAAATGATGTAATTAGTTTAATTAGTGAGATAACTTTTACCAAAAATGGAAATGAGAAGAACTATGTGGGCCGCCCGAAATAGAAAAATGAAAAGAAATAAGCGGGACGGAGGTAGTAGTAATAATAACGGGCTTGTTGGGCCTGTAACCAAATATAAGGCTGATAATTATTACGAAGGTGAGCACATTACAACATAAACTTGCAAAACCTCGTTAATGATTTTCTGCTTAACACAGATTTGAGCGTGATTGCAGTTGAGGAATTGAGAGCGACGATTATGGGTTTAATTTGTTGATGGATTCTTCTTAATCCAGTAAATTTGTGTAATTTGGCCATATACATTGGTATATCGGCTCGTGTTTATAAACCTCGCAATACTGTTCTTATTCTGTAATCAATACTGTGTTGTAGTGCTTTCGTTACTCCTCTTTATGTTTTCGAGCTGTAACAAGGGAATTTTGTAGTTAATTGGTTGTTTGGATCCAATTTCCATCGCAGTGTCTGGCGTAGGATTGTCAACGGGGCGGGTTCGGGGCGGGGATCCAATCCCCGTCCCCGTCCCCGCGAGGCAAACGGGGACAAAATCGTCCCCGTCCCCATCCCTGCGGGGATCCCTACCCCGTCACTGTTTTAGAAAAAATTCAATTATATTATTTTAATATTATGTAAATTATATTTTAATATTATTTAAAATATATTTTAATATTATTTATATTATTTAAGCTATATTTTAATCATATTTATATTATTTTAATATTTTCAAAGTATATTGTTTATCTTATAATAATATTAATTGAATATAATATATATTATTTTTATTAATGGGGACGGGGCGGGGAACAGGGCGGGGATATCCGCGGGGAAAAATATTTCCCCGTCCCCGCCCCGCGGGGGTGGAATAGCGGGGATTCCCCATCCAAAAAATGTTTGCGCCGATTAGAAAAAAAATGCTGATCCGTTGTTCAAGAAGGCCCACATGATTTGGACTTCGTCTATTTTAGACTATAATTATCCATGACCCGGACAACCGGTCATCAGAATAAAATATTAATTTCTCTCTCCTCCACATACACAACCTACACATCAACCCAACCTCAATAATTTTCAACTTTATCAACAACCCAAGACAACCCATAATATTTATATTTTATACTTATTTTAAATTGTATTTGAATATTTGAAAAATATATTACATTATATTATATAAAGTTTAGATACTTTGGTCACTGGAGAAAAAAACTAATATGAATTATGATAAATTATAGAATGTGATAGAGAAATAAATAATTTGAAATTGTGATTCAAAATGTATCGATATTAGTCTCTATTTGTAGAGAAAAAAAAATTACATTTTTTGGTCAAAAAATAAAAATTAAATTTTAACAGATAATTAAATGTATCATAAAAATTCATAAAAGTATACAGAATAGTTTATAGAAAACTGTGCACAACCGGTTGTGAGGTTGGTCCACCAACCGGTTGTGGGTTGGGTCACAACCGGTTGTGGCTATTATTAATATTTTTTATTTATTTTAATTACTTTTAATCAACAACCGGTCGTTCATGTCACCGATAAAGGTAGTCTTAGCACACTGTGCTGTGATCTCATATAAATTTGCGAATTATTTCTAATTATACGTTAAAAAATTGAAAGTGAGAATAAAGTTATAGAGCATCTCCAACGCTCCTGTATCTGTGGCGTTCAACTCCAGGAATAGCGTTAAAACGCCTCCAACCGAACTCTAACGCGACGCTATTGATGGCGGATGGCAACAGTGTCCCGCCATACTTAAAGGGCCACTGTTCACCCGCTAAAGGTTTTTTTTCTTATTCTATTTAATTTTATTGCATAATTGTATATTTGGCTTGTTGTTTTTTGTTTATTTGGAGACGAAAAAATTTGTGAGATAAATTGAATCAACTCAGAAATTTTTCTGTAAAATCGAAAGCCACTGGGGAAGACGATGACGATGGGAATTGGGGAATATTCACAATATTGCCAATTACAATTATTCCAAGTTATTTACCTAATTACCAAATTGACCATCATATGTAATTTACGTGTAATCATATAGACTAATTATGTTTAATTCAGTTAGATTTTTTTTTACGTTTCAGCCATGATCAAAATTAAATACTGTAAAAATTTAAATAACGATCAAATTATTATTTTAGGTGATTTAACTTTTGTTTTTCAGTTTTACTTTTAGATTTACTTTATTTATATTGATTGTATTTATTTTAACTATTTAAAATATTAATTATTTTCTGTTTTCCATTGAGCTGTTATGTTAATTACCTTCTAAAAAAGCATAAAATTTTTAATTTTTGAAACCATAAAAATATAACATTCAAAATTTTAATAATTAAATTATGACCCATTTATTTATGATGTATTATTTATATATAAATTAATGTTAAAGGAAATTCATTAAGAATATTATATTGTATAGGGGAAAATATAGAGATGATTGTTGGAGTTTGTTGGTACTATTCATACTGTAAATATAGAGGAATTGTACTGTAGCAACTCTATATATAAAGAAATGGTTGGAGATGCCTAAGAATTTGAAAACTTGAAGCGTAGAATGATGATTGCAATTAAAATAAATTAAATTAAATTGAAGAACTTACCTTATGACGTCAACATCCTTGAATAATTAGTAATTCATCCACATTCAATGCTTGTAAAACATTAAAAATAAATTTAAATATATAGTACTAATAATGAGCTTGTTGGGCCATTAACCAAATATATATATGGCTGATATCATTACGCATATTGAGCCCATTACAACGTAAGCTTTGCAAAACCTCCTTAATGATTTTCTGCTTGCCCGACTCGAGCGTGATTGCAGCTGACGGGGAATTGAGAGTGACGATTATGGGTTTAATTTGTTAATGGATTCTTCTTCATTAATCATTAGGTATATCCTTTGTCCTTAAATTGGTGTTCAACATCAGCGATTGTGGATGAAACCCTCAATATACTGTTCTTGTTCTGTAATCACTGTGCAGAGTGCTTCGTTAATCGTTACTAATTCATGTTTTCTAGCAGTAAGAGGGGAATTGTAATAGTTACTTTGTTGTTTGTATCGCACAATTTGCACATCAGTGTGCGGCGTGGGATCATCATGTCTGAGTCTAGCTCAAGGAAAAGGAATTTACCATCATGGATGTCTTGTAGCCAAGCGAAAAACGATGATAATGATAATCCAAAGCAGCATAGAAATCATGGAAATCTGAGCAAGGAGCAAAACACTACTAACCATGATCGTGGAATCAGCGAAAAGCCCGCCGTGCCTGGGGCTAGTTCAAGTGCCTCAGATATCTCAAAACTCATGGTAAACTGTAAGCTTTCACGGTGGATTATCGTCTTCTTCGAGAATTTTTGGGGCTTTATTTATTTTGTTTTTACTGTCATTAGGAAGGCGTAGTATTTGTGCTGTCTGGATTTGTGAATCCAGAAAGAGGAGTACTGAGGTCTCGGATGCTCGAAATGGGAGCTGAGTATCAGCAAGATTGGAACTCGGACAGCACGCTTTTGGTGTGTGCGTTCGATAATACTCCCAAGTTAACGCAAGTTAAAGCCGAAGGTGGAACTGCCATATCCAAGGTTGTTTTCTTTGCTGATTCTTTGATTCTGGGCGTACTTATCGCTTGAATGTGAGGTGTATTTGCTTTGAGAACTTGCGGTAGGAATGTTTGTTCATCATTTCTTCCTCCATTTTCTTTGGACACTCCATTCCCAGCTGAGATTCATAACTTTAAAAGAGAAAAAGTTCTTACAGAATTAACGTGGTGTAGGAATGGATATCCGAGTGTTATAACAGTAAAAAGCTTGTCGACATTGAGCCGTACCTACTCCATGCTGGTAAACCATGGAGGAAACAGCCTAAATCTTTGGAAGGTAGTGGAACTATCTCTTCAACCTCACCCTATACATCCTACCGTTACACTTGCACACACGCACACACAAACTGCTTTATTTTTTAATGCTGACTCAAGCGAATCGAATTGGGTGGATAGTGATTTATGTGAATATCGATATGTTACTCAGATACGAGGCCAACCGCGTCTAGTAAGTCCTCGAAACCAGAAGAGAAGGTCCTGCCCCCAAAAAAGAAAACAAGCTCGAATAAGGTACTTCTATGTTATTTTCTTGAGCCGTTATTAGCTTTTCCTCTGTTGATTTATCAAACCAAAAACCTTCCCACCTTTTGTATACTGCATATGAGATCATCAACGTTCTTGACTAGTTTGAACTATCAGTTTACATATATTCACGTAGCAGATCAAAGGGTTATTTCCTCCTTCAAAAGTGAAGAAATGGGCTGCTGATGATCTCAAAAGGACCTTATCGTGGCTCGAACGTCAAGATGAGAAGGTAAGCCCTGGAATTTCGTTCTTAGTCATTACTTTCGTGGGAAGTTGAAGTGCGTGACTTTTGCAGCCAGAGGCAAGCGAGATAAAGAAAATAGCTGCCGAAGGAATCCTAACCTGTTTACAAGATGCTATAGAATGTCTCAATCAAGGCCAGGTACATTATCATCACATTGTTAAGACAATACTGTCGTAGAATTTACTAACTTTCTTCCTTCCTTTGCTGTAATTATCCCTCGAAATTTTGTCGTTCAGTATCGCTGGACTAATACTCGATAAAATCTTAATCTCTAGGACATTCAGCAATTAGCGGAGCAATGGTCGTGCATTCCTCAAATAGTCGAGGAGCTGGCAAAGCTCGATAGCAACGGCAAAGAAGATCTTTGTAAGGAGGCAATGGTCTGTAAACAGATATACGAGCTTGAGTTTCTCAATATGGAAAACGAAGACGATCTACTGACCAAGAAAGGGACGACACAAAGCCTTTCGAGCGAAAAAGGTGGTAAAACCGACAGTAAGAACAAAGGGAAGATTGCCAGCGATGATCCTTCTTACGACAGCGACGAAACGATCGAAATGACCGAAGATGAAATCGAACGATCTTACAACACTGTTGCTTGCTCTTTGTAGTTAAGTTAGTTGTCCGAGTTTTATCCACTTTTTGTAGTTGTCAGATCTTTGGTTTCGAATTCTTGGTCTTTTATGCCGTTATGCCGCGGTGGAAAATTAAGCAATCTCATGTGAAAAATGTAATCTTTCATCCTAAAAATTACGTTTTGTCGGCACCGACAACAAAATATGCGAATATATATGAGGAAAAGGGGTATTTTTAATTAAATAAACAAAAAAAAAAGAATCATTAACGAAATAAACGGGTTTTGAAAAGCATTAATAAAATAGGAATCTTCGTAACCCCAGAATACGAGTTAGTAACTCGTATTCTGGAGATACGAGTTACGATCCGACCTGGCGCGTGCGCCTTACGTGTCGTAACTCGTATCCTCAGAATACGAGTTACTAACTCGTATTCTGGGGTTACGAATTAGATCTGAATTTTTAAAACCCTACCATCGCGACGAAGACGAGCCGACGAGCCGAAAACCTCACGACGACGGCGACGAAGCGACGACGACGACGAACCCGACGACGACGAAGCAGACGAAGACCTCCACGCCGCCGCCTAAGCCGTGCCTCGACGCCTCCGCCGCTTAACCCGTGCCTCCGCCGCCCTCTCTGCGAACCAGCCCGCAGCCCCGCCCCGCCGCCTCCGAGCCCAACTGCGCCGCCGCCACGCCCTGCCCCACCGGCCCGCCGCCTCGCTCTGCCCCGCCACGACGGCCTGCCCCTCTGTCCGGCTGCCTCCACGCCGTGCCCCCACCGCCCGGCCCCGCCACCACGCCCTGCCCGACTGCCCGCCGCCGCCACGCCCAGCCCCACTGCCCGCCGGCGCCACGCCCCGCCCCACCGACCCGCCGCCTCGTCTACCCCGCCACGACGGCCTGCCCCACTGCCCGGCTGCCTCCACGCCGTGCCCCCACCGCCCGGCCCCGCCACCACGCCCTGCCCGACTGCCGGCCGCCACGCCCTGCCCACCGGCCCGCTGCCTCACTCAGCCCCGCCAGCACGCCCTGCCCCGTCGCCCCGTCGCCCCATACGCCGAGCGCGACTGCCCCGCCGAGCACGACTGCCCGTCGTTATTCCGCTGTCCCGCCGGAACCCGCTGCCCCACTGCCCCGCCGGCCCGCCGTTCTTCCGCTGTCCCGCCGGAACCCGTTGCCCCACTGCCCGGCTGCCCCACTGACCGGCCGCCCGAGACGCTGCCCCGCCGCATAGACACCGTGATTTGAAGCGATTAAATTGGTTAGCCCGGTACGATACGAAATATTATTTTTTGCGTTAATTTCAATATTATCAATTTGATTTTTATTAATCGTTGATTTGTTTGGTTTGTTATTTTTAATTGTAGAATGGATTTCGATTCTACTTACGGCCCTATTGATAGTTCGGTGTTGACGATGCAGTCAAATCACCGTAGTAGGGATTTGTTATTAGATGAGACGGCGATAGATAGAACTATTAAGATTAGGTCGTTAGAGAATGTAGTGTGGGGTACTAGAGAAGCACCGAACATCCTTCACGGTCGCTTACTAGGAAAGTTGAATGAGATGGGTCTGTACAGCGTCTACAGCTGTATGTCGCAGAGGGTTGACCCTCATTTGATTACAGCGTTGGTAGAGCGTTGGAGGAAGGAGACCCATACATTTCATTTTTCTGTTGGGGAGGCGACAGTTACCTTACAGGACGTAGGTATAAATGCGTACCATCGACACAAACAACCTTGCGACAATGTTTGAACCCATCGATGCTCGGTTTAAAGGCCCAAAAGACATACCCGAGAATGAAATGTCCAGGTCTCTCTGTATCCAGATTGAGCCACCTAACGATTGTCCCTGGATTGTAGTGCTGCAACGCCTTCATAAATGTTGGGAGTTTGGTAACAGACTCCTCCCACGTACCGTAAACATTTTCCATAGCTCTTTTCAGACCATGCCAAGCTTGAATATATGAGATATCGTAGCCGAATCTATCTTTCACGAGTTGTTGGACATTCTTGGGTAGGAACTGCGGATCGACTCTTACGGTTCCAACCAACAAATCAGCAATAAAATTTCTAGAGATATTACGGTGTCTCGTCGACAGCTCAGTCATATAGCAAGTGTGTGGTCCTTCAAATTTTGTAACTGACCAGTAACCTTTTTTTGGCTTGAAGGATGCCTTCAGCCTCCATGGGCAATCGGACGTATGATTACATTGGACACTCCACCGTGTATTGCTGCTCTCGTTGACGTGATACTCGCGTCTAGCAACCCTGATCGAAAAATCGTCGACGGCACGTTGTAAATGTTTTTTAGTTTGAAAAATCATACCTCGACAAAACATAGGATTATCTCTGTCGTAAAACTCCCCACAACCACCGTAGTCGTCACCAGCTGGAGGTGCTATTTGGTACGTTTGGAAAAATGGAACGGACTGATACAGCGTTGGAGCAGCAACGTTCGTTGGAGTGGTATCATCTGGTGCATCGTCGTCGTCGTTCTCGTCATCCTCGTTGGGATCAGGTAACTCGGACAAAAGTGGATCCACATCGTCCGCTTCCGAATCACTAACATGAACGTCCTCCTCTAGTTCTGGCACGACTTCTGCCTCCGGTTCTGACACGACTTCCGGCATATTGAATGGAACATGCGCCGGCATCTCCAAAGAGACATTACTGAACCCTGCCGTAACTGAGGCAATGTCGGGAAAATCCGTACAGGTGTAACTCGAAGAACCAACTTCAAAATTTCGATGAGGCACTTCGTTCAAATCGAAGTTTGAATTTTCAACTGTTTTAACAAAACCTCGACACAATTGTTTTCTGAATCGGGATGTATGAAAAATTGTAAATCGTTGTCGTTGGAGATTTGAAAAAACTGATGAAAATGGCGGGAATGTTGAAAGTATTCATTTTTGCCATGGACAATCAAGGAACAATGACTTCTATCAGCACCAGTAATTTCGAACAACAACGAAATAAAGTCGGAAAAACTGGTGTTACGACGAATTCGCCTATACCCAACTGGACAGATACTATATTTAATGGTAGAATCGGATGATTGAATTATTTCCCCGCCGAAATATACTACGACTTGTACCCGACTTGACACCATTGTTTGAGTTACTAAAAAAAACTTAGGAGTATGGTTTGTGAATTATAAGCGAACAAGTGCCTTGTTTATATAGAAAGTTAAATCGTATGATAGAGTTACGAGTTAGGGTAACTCGTACTCTGGTTTTACGAGTTACGTCTATTATTTGAGTAATTAACGTAACTCGTAATACCAGATTACGAATTAGGTCTATTATTGCCCGACACTTGCATGGCCATGCAAGTTGGTCGGGCCCTCCGTAACTCGTAACTTCAGAATACGAGTTACTATCTCGTATTCTGAAGTTACGAGATACCTTGCCAAGTAAGCTGCCATGTCATGGTCAAAGAGTCAATTGGCCAGTCGGAGTAATTCGTATCCCAGGAATACGAGTTACTGTCTCGTATTCCGGGAATACGAGTTACGGGAGCCACGTCAGGTCAACAAGTCAGCGGGCCAGAGTAACTCGTATTTCCAGAATACGAGTTACTAACTCGTATTCTGAGGTTACGAAAATTCCTATTATATTAATGCTTTTCAAAATCCGTTTATTTCGTTAATGATTCTTTTTTTTTTTGTTTATTTAATTAAAAATACCAGGAAAAGGAGTAAGAAAAATATTAAAATAATATACTATTGTATTATCAACTGTTATTCCTTCGGTGCTACTCTATCCTCTTATTCGTCCAGGTCACACACACTTCGCAGATCTACGTAGGTGATTGATTGATCGATTGATTTATCACATGCGCATACATACACTCCCATTGTGAATGATTGATTCTTCATCTTTACCTGTAAATTTCTCGAATTAACTTTGTGGGCTCTGTTTCTCTTCAAGCAGGTCGCTCGTTCTTCGCGTAAAAATGTCGTCTTTGCATCCCACGGACACCGCCGAGGTAAAAATCCCAGATCCGTTATCCAACAATCTAAGCAATGGCGACGCGAATCTTCTACAGAACGGCAACATTTCGAAGAAACCCTTTAAGATATTCATAGGGTACGATCCAAGGGAGGATCTCGCCTACGAGGTGTGTCGCTACTCATTGCTGAAAAGATCTTCGATCCCTATTGAGATTCACCCCATTAAGCAATCCCAACTGCGTGAAATGGGCATTTACTGGCGCGAAAGGGGCAAATTAGAGAGCACTGAGTTTTCCTTTTCGCGTTTCTTGACGCCATACTTGGCCAATTACGAGGGCTGGGCCATGTTCGTGGATTGCGATTTCTTGTACTTGGACGACGTAAAGGAACTCTTCGATTTGGTCGAAGATAAGTACGCTGTAATGTGCGTCCACCACGATTACACCCCTAAAGAAACCACGAAGATGGACGGAGCTGTTCAGACGGTTTACCCTCGAAAGAATTGGTCTTCGATGGTTCTTTACAACTGCGGACATCCCAAGAATAGGGTCTTAACGCCCGAGGTCGTGAACGTGGAGTCGGGCGCTTTCTTACACAGGTTTCAGTGGCTGGACGACGATGAGATTGGCGAAGTTCCGTTCGTATGGAACTTCCTCGTCGGGCATAATAAGGTTGATCATGGTAATTCTTACCCTAAGGCTATACATTACACTCTTGGTGGCCCTTGGTTTGATCAGTGGAAAGATTGTGAGTTTGGTGATTTGTGGTTGAATGAGTTGGATGAGTATAAGAAGAAGGGCGAGGCAAAGAATGTGGTTGATTAGGGCAGTTGTGTGTTCTTTGTTTTGTTGTACTTTTAATTGATGTGCTGCTGCTATTTCTTGCTTTAATTGATGGTGAAGCATTCTTTGTCTTAATTCTTTGTTCTATGCCTATGTATTTTTCTTTTTCTTGATGTATTATGCTTTGGATGATTCTTGTTACTTGATGGGGAAGATGTTATTGATTAGCATGCTTTCAATAGTATGCATTTTTACATATTGAATTATCTTGCTTGAGAAAAAAAAAATGGAATAAAGATCAAATGCTTCACATGTCATCTAAAACCAGAAGAAACCGAAAGCCCTAGTTTGCGAGGATTGGGTTTCTTCCTTCGTCGATTTCGATTACGAGCAAATGGTTTGGGTCCGAACCGTTGGGTCCCTCGGCGTATAGAGTCGGCAGATACGCATTGTACGCTGGCAAATATCGCGATACGAAATCTAAAACCTGTAAACAGAGCAAAGAATTGTGTAAGAAAATACGCTAACGGTAAGAAACTGAGACAAATCTGGGAATAAATGGAATGTATACCTCTTCATCTGTCATTCCTGGTTTTCCATCATTTCGCATAGCGATCTCCGCCTGAAAATGATACGATAATGGGAAATCTATTACAAAACATGGCTCAACAAACGAGGCAAGACGTATTGTAATAATAACATGCTTCACCTGCAATCTCCACTGGTAAACACAGCTTGGGTCCTGAATCTTGATTACAATCCAAGATTTGATGAAACGGTCCCACGCTTCGTAATAAGCTTCTAGGTTCTTGTTGACGATCTCGAGCTTTATATACGAAGTGAGCTTAAGTTTAATTTGATCAAAAAGTATTTAAGATAAAATCGCGACAACATTTGTATTGATGTCCCAAACCTGTGGATCAACTGCTTTGACGACTTGAGATGGAACAGGTTTGAATCCAAGCATCCAACCCTCGAACAGAACAGCCTAGAAACGTGTAAGAATGTCAAAACCATCAGCAAATGTTAAGAATTGAATATCTACGTATTTTGTCAGAAATTCATTTATCTACCGTTAGAGGTCCCTCGATTTCTGTCCAGTTTGTAGGATCAGCTCGGTCGCCTTTACCGCTGTATGCTGACTGCAGATTACAATACAAGATCAGACAAACATCGTTCGTTGAGATATTTTTTCAAGTCCTTTTCGTCTTACCTTGTTGTATCGAGGGATCTTCATTTTCTGGCCTGAGTTTTTCACATTGCAAAGGCATTTACTCAGTTTGTATTGTACATATTCGGAAAAAGAAAAGACCAAAAGTTAAGCGAACCTTCTCGAGTTAAATTGACTAAAGACGTCAGCGTCTCAACGGAGAACGGCAGATCGTGACTTCCAGCATTTCCACGTAACTTTTAATACAGTCGATTGGCTTATAATGATATTTTTTTTTCAATCAGAAAACTTTAGATAGACAGACAACAAAAAACCAACCTCTAGAAGTCTGTTCTCAGGGTTGCTTTCCCTCAGCTTGGCCTAAGAGAACATGTTTTTAATACATTAAATATCGAGAGTACGCAGAACGCTTACACAAAAGGTTGCCTGTTACATAATTACCTGATCTTCTGCTGTAAGGTAAAAATCGTCGATTGATATTGTTGCAGTCTTCCTGAGGATTGAAGCCATTAACTTTTGTATACTCTAAACATCATTTTTGTTTTTCAATATGATCTATAACATAGTATTTGTTTGTGCCATTTGAGAATTCACCTCCCATTCATTTGGAAAAGGAAATCTAAAGCGAACACGAGCGTCGTCTTTCCGCAGCCTTGAGGCGCGCTGAACCCAATCTGCATTGTAAAACATAATAAAAAAATCCGAAAACGGAAAAGAAAAGAAAAAAGGAATGAAGTGTCAAATAATATTACCACTAAAGGTGGGATATCTGCTCCTTCTTTGAACTTGGAACGATGATCGTCTATTTCCCTTTGGCACCACATGAACACGGGTATGTAGTAATGGAAGATGCGAATCTTCTGCGGCTCGGTTAAAAAGAGTTCGTTCAGCTGAAACAATCTACAGAGCTGCGAACCGTATATGACCCATTTGTCTATGGACTCTGCAACTTCATCGGGTTTTAAGCCCACTTGGTCCACAAGAGGACCCGAGCAGATGAATTCAAATAGGTTCTCCACAGAGGAAACTTCTGCTGCTTTTGTAGGGACAGCTGAAGCTAATTGACGTTCATTCTTTTCGCTACCTCTGTCGTAATAAGGGAGACAATGATTGTTTTTCAACCATGTCTGCCCACTTTCTGCAATAAAAAGCGACCGTTTGTGCCTTTTCAAGTAAATTAAATCAACCCATCCATCCCAAACAACGCAAAGAATCATGATCCGTAATTCAAGCATAAGCCTATGCCACCAGCAAATCATGTCTTAAATCGATAAACCTTGATACCCAGATCCCAAAATCACATGAATTTAAAAAAGGAAAAAAAAGAAACTCAACCCTTTATTACATGAATCATCCACAGATTCAACGGACCCACTAGCCCACGCATAGTAATCATCATCAGACAAATCAAACTGGATAAATTTAAGGTTTACCCGATGAACTCCCAGAACCCTGCATCTTCTTACACTCCACGAAGAAAAGCCTCGATTTAGCTCCTGCGAGCTTATTGGTACTAACAAACGCGTTGGAAATGGTCGAAAATCGTCGGCATCTGCGCGTTTTACTATGAATAGAATGCGAATCGGACACGTGATCATGGTGACCAGTGAAGTGATTAAAATAATCGTAGTAGTTATCGAAATGCTTCGTTTGCGGCGATAGAACATTCAACGCAGCCATTGCTGTGAGTGAATGAGTGTATGAAATTGCGGGAAGAATATGAACTTTATATTTTGTCTCAGATAAATATAACAGATCAGATGATTCCTGCTTTGCCACGTCGGATTTATACGTAAAATTACCACGATGCCCCTGTAGTTAACATTCAGAGCATGAAAATAGCCCAACTATCAATGGGCTACGTAAGTTCAGAGCCCAATATCGGCCCAAACGTTTAGCCCAATACTTGAAAACACGTAGGCAACTCATTGACATCCACACGATCGATCGAAAACTAAATCGATTGGATTTCGCTCTTCCTTCGATTTTCTCCGATCTGATCAATCAATTCGCCGCGTTCGGGTGATACAGTCGGCGGAGAAGGAAGTGAAAGGAGCTAATTTTGGTACAAGTATTTGTGTAGAGCAGACGACAATGGTGTTGGCGTCATCGAGCTCGTCGTGGTCGCAAGCGCTGGTTCAGATCTCTCCGTACACTTTCTCGGCCATTGGAATAGCGATTTCCATCGGCGTCTCTGTTCTTGGAGCTGCATGGTATTGTCTTCGCGATGAATCGGATCGAATCTTCTGGTTTTTTTCTTTAGCTGCTTGATTATTTGATTTCGTTTGTGTTTAGGGGAATATACATAACGGGGAGCAGTTTAATTGGTGCTGCGATCAAAGCTCCTCGCATCACTTCGAAAAATTTAATCAGGTATGGAAGATGATGTTATTCCTTTCATTGCTTCTTCTTGAGTATAGTTAATTGTACAGAAATTGGTGGTGTTTTGGTGTCTGTGCTCTGAACTGTAACATTTTCTGTGTGGTACAATATTTGAAATTCCTGCTTCCAGAAAATTCCCTTATACGCCTATAGAAAGGTCAAGGAAACATCTTGTTGTGATTGCCTACAGCTTTGAGGTTATTGGCTCAGTGTTTCGTGGCTTGATTCGTATAGGTTAGGCATGAGATAAACTCTTTTAATTTAGTAACTGATTTTGTCAATGTTGTTCCTTTGCTTTTCTTGGAATCAATCATATTTGTTATGCTGCCTTCCATACAATGACTCTTTAACCTCATCATCATCCTTTGCACAGTGTGATCTTCTGTGAGGCAGTTGCTATATACGGAGTCATTGTAGCTATTATTCTTCAAACAAAGCTGGAGAGTGTTCCTTCTTCGAAGATCTACGACCCAGAATCACTCAGAGCAGGCTATGCTATATTTGCTTCTGGAATAATCGTGGGCTTTGCAAATCTAGTTTGTGGGTTGGTTTCCTTTCTTCCCTTCATTGTTTCATGGCCATAGTCCTTGCATCGTTAAATCGACTGAGTTAACTTTTATTTTCTTACACAAAGGATCTGTGTCGGGATCATAGGGAGCAGCTGCGCTTTGTCGGACGCTCAAAACTCATCCCTATTCGTTAAGATCCTCGTGATCGAGATCTTTGGCAGCGCGCTTGGATTGTTCGGTGTGATCGTGGGCATCATTATGTCTTCTCAAGCGAGTTGGCCTACGAAGTAAGACACGACGTTTTCTTTGTTTGAGAATTGGAGTGTTATTTCATTTGGGAGAAGTCTTTAATGCTATGTGCGTGTTTCTTCTATTTGTAACCTGGATCTATTTTCTCTTCTTCTTATCATACTACATACGAAATAAAAAAAAAATGCTCCTTTGTGTTCGAACAATCGTTCTTTCTCCTCTATAGTATGACCAGAGACAAGAACAAAGACAATGATAGAAATAGCCGAATTTGATTCTTGATTGGCCCATGTTACTGAATTGATTTATTGATGTTAATTGAATGATGAGAAGTAGCCGACAAAAAAAAGGCACAAAATCGAAGAGAGGAAGTCATCTCAAAGAAAGAACTCTTACGTTGGATTATCTAAGAAAAAAACAGACCATCTCTGAGAAAAATATAGCTTACCGATAATCTACTTCAGCTGCACATGAACACACATTTGGCAGATCTGATGATAGCATGTGAAGATTATCAAAAATATTTTCTCTCTTTTTCAATTTTGATTCCCCTTTGGTAGAGACCATGAAACATATGGTCGGAAGGAGCACGTGTTTCTGTATTATTACATCAACCTGTCCCAGATAGACCTTCCTATTTAGTAAACGCGATTCTGGCCCATATTAAAAGTTAATCAATCAATTAATTGATTAATGATGCTTAGGAATCAAACACAGCTTCATGGAAGGATCCATATACCCCATATCAATCCCAAGAATTAGATTTCTCAGTTACACGAAAATCCAAATATTCCCTTGGCCTATAATCAAGGCGACTTATACTGTCTTACATATAACAAAATTAACAATTTTCTTGGCATGACACGAACACGTGCAATGGCACCATCGTTAATCCTCCAAATACTTCAGCGCACTTGCGTTGTCCGAAACCCATAAAAAGCCCTTCAAATGCCAAATCCCATTCATACCCATATTCCAACATTTCCATCACATCCACCAAAACATAAAGGGAATTGCTATTCACCGCCCCCTTTTTCCTAGTTACCGCCCCCTAAAGGGCTTGAAAATGACCTTTTTACCCTTATAATATTTAAATTAATTTAAAAAGAAAAAACTAACTGAATATATAATTCTGGTACGAAATACTGAAAACTACATAAATAAATCGAACGATCGATCGATACGAAAAAAAAAATTTGATTTAACATTTTAGGACCGATCGATCGATATTTTCGGACCGATCGATCGATATTTCGGACCGATCGATCGATATTGTCGTAAAAATCATTCGTACGTAGATGAATTAGCGAACACGGATCGAAATAGTTTGAAAAAGTCCCGACCGAAACACAATTTCGGTCGCCACAAGGCACAACCGAACAGTAATTTTCGGTCGCCACAAGGCACGACCGAAACAGGATTTCGGCTATGACATGCGGCGACCGAAATTGTGTTTCGGTCGTGCCTTGTGGCGACCGAAATTTCGTTTTGGTCGTGCCAGGTCCGACCGAAATCTTGTTTTGGTCGAAGCTGGCACGACCAAAACAAGATTTCGGTCGGAGCTGGCACGACCAAAACGAAATTTCGGTCGCCACAAGGCACGACCAAAACGAAATTTCGGTCGCCACAAGGCACGACCGAAACACAATTTCGGTCGCCGCATGTCATAGCCGAAATCCTGTTTCGGTCGTGCCTTGTGGCGACCGAAATTACTGTTCGGTTGTGCCTTGTGGCGACCGAAATTGTGTTTCGGTCGGGACTTTTTCAAACTATTTCGATCCGTGTTCGCTAATTCATCTACGTACGAATGATTTTTACGACAATATCGATCGATCGGTCCGAAAATATCGATCGATCGGTCCTAAAATGTTAAATCAAATTTTTTTTTCGTATCGATCGATCGTTCGAATTTATTTGTGTATGTAGTTTTCAGTATTTCGTACCAGAATTATATATTCAGTTAGTTTTTCTTTTTAAATTAAATTAAATATCATAAGGGCAAAAAGGTCATTTTCAAGGCCTTTAGGGGGCGGTGACTAGGAAAAAGGGGGCGGTGAATAGCAATCCAGAAACATAAAAGGAAAAAGAAAATAAACCCATTCGTTACTATTCACTACAAAGCCATCCATGAAGAACATCAAGGCAGTGCTACTCCTCCTCTGTACGGCATTCCACATCGCATCATCCATAACTGATGGTAATAAGATCTTTAACCAACTGTTTTGTTTATATAACTCTATATATATCTTGCCATCACAGCACATTATGTTATGCCTTGCAATAAATCTCAGGACTATTGCCGAACGGCGACTTCGAAAAAGGCCCGAAGCCATCCCAGCTGAAAGGAACCCTAATCACGGACCCACACGCCGTACCGAACTGGCGAATCTCGGGATTCGTCGAGTACATAACGTCGGGCCAAAAGCAAGGCGACATGCTCCTCGTCGTTCCCGAGGGGGCGTCGGCCCTCAGGCTGGGCGACGAAGCTTCGGTCAAAACTGTGATCGACAAACTCAACAAAGGGACGTTCTATTCGATCACCTTCAGCGCAGCGAGGACCTGCGCCCAGGACGAAAGGCTCAACGTGTCTGTCGTCCCGAATTCCGAGGCCAAGGACTTTGGGATATTGCCCGTGCAGACCGTGTACAGCAGCGACGGATGGGATTCGTATTGCTGGGGTTTCGTGGCCGAGGCAGAAGAGGTCGAGTTGACTCTGCATAATCCAGGGATTGAGAAGGATCGTGCTTGCGGGCCCCTCGTCGACGCCGTCGCCATCAAGGCGCTGTCTAATCCTCGGAGGCAAAGAGGTATGTAAGAAAAAGTATATATTTGTTGGTTTTTTTTTTTTTTTTTTGCGTCAGCGATGGCATTGGGGCGGGTCCGAATTTGTCCCTATTGGGGCAGATATATTTTCAATATTCGAGTAATGGGACAAATTACGGGTCTCGAAGGACTCTATCTGGCCTGGTTTGGGGCGGGTCTCGGGTTTGGCCAACCTCGCCCCGAACCCACCCTAGATAATGTTTATATATAAAGAATTATACTTTTATAATATATTATATATATATATATAATATATATATATATATGTTGGAACCTAAAATTAAGAAGAAAAAAACGAAAAAATAGAGGATGAATTGGGTCTGGCGGGGGCAGACCCAACTGATCGGGGTTCAGGGCAGGGCGAGTTATGGGTCCCTTACAAAATAATCGGAATAGGATCGAGTCCTGACAAACCCTCTTCAGACTTGCTCCATCGTCCTCCCTAGATTTCGTCAGAGAACGAATTTGTATCAGATTATAAAAGACTGACGCGATTTTTTTTTCCGCGCAGGAAACATGTTGAAGAATGGCAACTTCGAAGAAGGCCCGTACATAATACCGAACACGACGTACGGCGTCTTAGTTCCTTCAAACATAGAGGACGACCACTCGCCTTTGCCCGGGTGGATCATCGAGTCGTTGAAGGCCGTCAAGTACTTGGACGCCGACCACTTTGCTGTCCCAGAAGGAAAAAGGGCGGTGGAATTGATAGCGGGGAGAGAGAGCGCAATCGCACAGATCGTCAAGACGATTCCCGGGAAAACCTACGAGCTATCTTTTTCGATAGGCGACGCCAAGAATTCTTGCCAAGACAAGATGACCGTCGAGGCGAGCGCGGGGAGAGCTCTGGTTCGAGTTCCTTACGAGTCGAAGGGTGTGGGCGGGTTTAAGAGGGCCAAGCTTAGGTTTAGGGCGGTCGCGGCTCGAACTAGGGTTAGGTTCTTGAGCACGTTTTATCACATGAAGGGAGATAGCTCAGGCTCGATGTGTGGGCCCGTTGTCGATGATGTGAGGATGGTCGGGATTCGTTATCCTAAAAGTGCTCGATCGACGTAATGGGCTTAGGGTTTCTCGAGCGTTGTAGAGAGGAAATCGATCAATAAACCACTTTGTAAGATCACAAAATGACGTACAAATCGCTCGAAAGACATAGAATGGTAAACAAACAGAAAACTGAGTCCAACATTTAACACTGTTCCACAACAGCGAAACGCACCAAGAAACACGGGGATACATATGCTCAAAAACTCCGACTTTATTCAACTGAAGAAGAGAATAGAACTACGTGAAGTATTAGGCCTGTGGGGCGTTAATCAGTACTAGCGCCCAGCACGCAATACAAAAACAGAATCAAAATGTTTATTTCATCATCATATGCAAAGAGGGCACATAACTTAGGTTTTAGTTGACAACATCGACGATGATCTTCCTTGACTTTAGCACCGACCATCTCATGCGTCTCTGATACCCAGCTACGAGGAGTGCCACTGACAGTACAAAGAGCCATTTGAAGCCCATCTGTATATATTTCAATGGTGGGTAAGTTTCAACATACTAGGGTGAGTGTAGGATTGTTTAATGCTTGCAGTGAGAGAGAGAGAGAGAGAGAGAGAGTGGGAATACCAGCTTTCGCTCTTCCATTTCTGGTTCAGCAGCCCATGACAAGAAGGTTACGACATCTTTTCCCATCTAAGGAATAAAAGACATGTGAAACACTTGTCAAAAGACACAACACACAAAAAAAAAAGAAATTCAAATTCACCTGTGCTTCGGTTGCAGGGGTACCATCTTCATACTCAACAGCGCCATCATTGAGCATCTTGGGCATAGCAATAGCTCCACCAGGGAAGTAAGGATTGTAGTGTAGTCCTTCTCGGATCTGTTTTAAAAAATTGAGCGCGCCAGTTAGCCTTCAACGACAAATTAAAGTGAATACTATTTTAGATTTGGGAACTACTTAGTAAACTTAATGGTTTCAAGATGTTTGGAATTTAGCAATCACAGCAAACAGAAAGATTACCATGACACCGGCAGGTGGGTCGCGGTACCCAGTCAGAAGAGCGAACACATAATTCTGACCATTATGGCGGGCCTAAAACAAAATAGTAACTTCCTTCAAATCTACTCAGAAATCTGAACACATAAACTACCGTGAAATACCTTGGTGATAAGGCTAAGATCGGGGGGATAAGCTCCTCCATTAGCAAACCTTGCAGCTTCTTCGTTGGCATAAGGCTGTGGAAAACGGTCGCTCAGCTTTCCAGGGCGAGTATACATTTCACCCTCATCATTCGGACCATCAGCCACTTCGATCTCTGCTGCCATAGCTTTAGTTTCTTCCTCAGTGAAAGCCACACCAACAAGATCACGGTATGAAATAAGTGACATAGAGTGGCATGATGCACAAACTTGCTGGTAAACTTGGTAGCCACGACGTATCCTATACTCATAGAAGTCATGAAAAGCTTCAGACAAGATTCTTAATTCAGAGACAAAAAAATTATGTGATATACAACGCCTCTAGCCTCTACATGACAACTATGAATAACTGATATCTAATATAGTTTCAATCCACCAAGAAACTGCATATTCACATTTATCCTCAGTATACTGTTTCCATCTTCATCCAACCATATATCAAGTGCATGAACTTGCAGACAGATTGAAGAGAACCATCCCAATGAACTGTAACAGTGACATAATTGCTTACGAAGCATGATCATATGAACTCAGGATTCCTTTGTGCGGCCATGGATAGCTGGGACACTCCAATCCATGCTCGGCTTCATCGGAAGCATAAGCAATTGAGGCACAGCTTAAAAGCCCAGAAGCCCCAGCACCAAATAACGCCAACGCTTTGAAGATCTCTAACCCTACAAATTCCGAACTGCTTTGTCCATGAACAGCCGGCGACAATCGAACAGCCTGGATTAACACCCAATCATGTTGTTACATTACAAAAAAACAAAACTGCATTCACAGAAGATTAATAATTTCCTCAAAATTTATGGCATCAAATGAGTGAGTTGCCCAAGACATTCACAATGACAGAAACACAATAACTTGATCAACAAGTGAAGAAAGGGTGACACATCTGAATCCATCCATCGATATAAATAAATATCCAATCTACAAATGACCTTCAAAGTAAATAATTTTACACCACAGCTGATTACAATATTAGAAAATTGGTTGAAAGACAAAGGAGATTGTATCCCATTCACCTTCAGATCAGACGATGGTTCATTCGCAACACTCCGGCGGGTCAATCTCGTGATAAATCTGTTAACTTTCACAAATCCTGCGCCAAATCGAAGAGCAATCAGCAAATCAAATCACATCAGAAAAAAAAAAAAAAAAACAAACAAAATGAATCGTTGCCAACGCTAACAGCTAGCTAAACCAAATCGAATAGGTCAAAAAGCTCACTCATTGTATCTCGTCTCTGCGCCTGAACTGAATCTGGTCTCTGTTGTGTGGAGAAAAAAGAAGACCGATGAACGGTTCAAAAACACCTTCGTCACCCTAACCCGGTAAGAATGGATCGGGTCGTTTTATTTTTTTTTTATTTACACCGTTAGCGGGCCCAATATAGGCCCAATAACTGGCCCAAAGAAATTCCTTAAAGTGACCTTTCCTTGCATAGATAATTATTGGACAAGAAAATAATAATGATAATAATAATATCCTAACTTCCTAAGCATGCAAGAAAAGTAGAGAGAAAAACGAGAAGCATGGTTTTAAAAGACAAAGCATTGCTTTAAATAAGGGGAGTTCCTCCTAATTCTTTAATTTCATTTCACATCTTTTTGTGTTAATAAAAGACGATTCAAACTCCTTTTTGTTTTTATTTTCTCGAAAATGAAATCACTTTATTATATAGGCTGTGCTTTCCCCATCTTAATCTTTTCCTCTTTTCACGTAATGTTTTATGTTTAGATAAGTGTTTTTAAACAACGGCTTTTTGGCGTTACCATCTTTGTTGGTTTCTCGGAGACATTATGTGCGTACGTAACGTATGTAATAATAAGATCTCGTGTTAGAGAGCTCGAGGAAGTATAAAGTTTATTTAAATTATTTCCAAAAAAAAAGATGAATAAATTAGTTAGTGGTTTGCTGCATGCAGTGATGTATCCCATCAACAGTACACTTCAATGGGAGAAAAAATAAAAAATCACCAACTACAAAAGCTATACATGCAAGCGAAATACATATTATAAAACTGGGTACTGTAACACTATAAACAAAAGAATAATAGTAGCTTCGATTGCAAAAGTACTAGTAATCATTGAGAGCCACCAAAAAAATCTACATATCATGAAATAAATAGAATGATTAAATAAATAAATAAAGGTAGGTTTCTCCAGTTGTATAAGCTATATAGAATAGAGAGATGGTACAAGTGATAACGCAGAGCCTCTTTTTTTTTTTAATCTGAAGAGAAACAAACAAAATGCTGATATGCAATTCTAACAGTTTCTCTGTTCAGCTCATTTCAATCAATTATTTGGAGAGTACTGTCCAAATTTGAAGCCACATGGTCAGTTATATTGCAATATAATATTATATTTCTAGGGATTGAAATACTTATGTATTTATATATAGAGAGGTGTCTGGACAATAGAGGCCAAATTTACATGATTTGATTTGGATGTTGCATAAGATGTGATGAGAGAGTATAAAGGCCAAAAGCCACAGTACCCTTTTTTGTACAAATTTCACTTTTCTTTATTCATTTTGTTTTTTCAACGTTTCATTTGAAAAAATTAACTTAATATTTCAGTTGCATAACTTTCCGATAGTATGTGACCTGGTCGATCTACATTTTTTTAAAAATACGCATACTATGTATGGCACTTGATTAATCCTTTCTTTTCTCAATAAAAATTGCAGTTTATCGAGAATATTAAGAATAATAAGTATTCATTTGAAAAAATTAAAACTGAAATAATGTTATACGTAAAAACAATAAACGCTGATTGGTTACATAAGATGACATCATAGAAATACAAAACCCCCAATGTCAAGAACGCAATGTCAAAGCCTTATCAAAAACAACACGTAATCCTTCAAAAAAAAAAAAAACAGCAAGACGTAACAACAAACTGTTCTTTAAATATGTGCATATATTTATAGATGTTTATATTATATATGCAAATTACGTCAACATGGATATCTATATTTATACAGCGCGTGAATGGCTAAGCAATACAATACAATATTTATATCTAAAGAGTTGGTAAACGTCTTAGATATAATGTATATATTTATATAAAGACAGCAAAATTAGACAAACGTAACGGATTGGTAAGATAAGAGGACAATGAAATAACTTTGTGCTAATTTAACTCCCTTTGTATGAAAATAATAACTATATTAGAGAGGCACATGGCACTACACAACATCCAAAGGGTCCATATCCATAATCAGACAAACCTCTTTGGAAGGTCGTACTTCTTGTATGAATACGGTGTTATTCCGAAATTTCAATATATTTATAGAAAAAGAAAAATTAAATTAAATTTGAGAAAATGTACAAAATCAGCTGCTAAAATGACAGGGATATGTCACTCGCCAGAATGGTCATTTCGTGTTCTTAGGGGCCTCCAATCTATTTTTCGGCCCTATTTAATGGTATTTAATTTTTAAATTCATTTATATTTATTAAAAAAACATATATAATAATCAGTTGGTTTCTTTATCATGGGTGGGCTGTGTAGGGTTTCTTGGTCGAGAAAACAAACATCGATGTACAATTAGATTTTTTATTTTCCATTCATTAATTCCAAAAACAAAAACGTGGATGTAACGATTCTTGTCTAAATGTTTGTGCGATGTGTTACGTATAGTATGTTTTCAGATGATTTTTGTCTATATAAATGTCCACAACATACGATTTGAAATCAAAGGCGTCGATGAACTCGATTAATCGAAAAAATAAAAATAAATGACCCCCAATGATGTCTTGGTAATATTAGGACAAAGATTAAGATAGGTGGCTAACATGTGGTTTGGGGACAAACCAAGGCACAATTCCCCCGTTATCACAGCAATGTAATAGAGTACTCTTGTCTTTGTTCCATGTGCATCAATTTAAGAGCAACCATCCAAAATCACAACTCCTCATTTGCCTCTCTTCTCTAGTATTGTCCCGTTTATTTTTAATAGTTACCATAATTCCCTTATAGTTATATAAATTAGATAATTATCCCTTAATTTTGTTAAACATAGGAACAATAGCGCGCAAAGATTTTGCATGAACAGACTTGACTACTAAGCCAAGACCTTGTAGTCTCTTATTCTTAATTTTATAGTTTGAAATTTTTAGGGTTTTATTTATTTTTAATCTTTCTTTAAAGATATAGAGACATTCGGTTTCAAAGAGATAAAAAGGGATAAAAAGTAGTTGATTCCCTTCCTCCTCTAATTCTCCTTTTTGAATTCCCTATTGTGTTTCACACTTGCGATACGAAGTAATCTCGTATCAAGAAGTCAAAGATAAATCAAATCAAGGGTCAATTTTTTCCTAAATTCAATTATATATTATAAATTGCATCCCAACTCATCAATGGCATAAATGTAGCTTGTCATAGTTGATTTGATTTCATATTTGATTAAAATAATTAATAGAAACGAAACGAATGTGACCGTCAAATCGAAATGATAGTGAAACATTGCGTTTATTGTGGCTTTCTTTTATGTAGTGTTTTACTTTTAAATGATGATTATGAGAGGGTTTTAATTAGCTATTAATTAATTTACGTAGATAATGTCATATTCCTAGAAAAACTGGAGAGACACACCTACATATAAACTAGGGTCAACCATACATTTGCATAAGAATGATTATTATTTGCCAGCAATCATAAAATTGCACCACAAGCTAGATACATATATATCTAAAAAGATTTATATGATCTCTTGGCCGATTCTTTAAGAAGATTTTGTGAGAAAATGCACTTACATGCGTATAATATAATATCATTGATTTACAATAAATAAATCTTACCTAATTGTAGTTGTTGAAACTTTTAAGCTATTGTGCCATTATTATCGCAATGACAAATAAGAAAATAATGAAGTCGTGACGCTATGTAGACAAATACTGTCGAACTAAACCATATTTAATATTAAAGTAGTTCGTATGATGATTCAACTTATATAATTTTCTACTCCTTCAAATAACCGAATACAATAAACATTTTTTTTACAATTTTTTCAAACCAATTATATTTAGTAACACAATCATAGTAATGAAGGCAGGGTATTTCTATTTGGTAGCGAAATTAAAAGCTCTTTTAGGTTTGGCCATAGTGTTGGGTCTCTCGGCACACATGACATGATCAGATACAACCTATATTTATAATGTGTCTCATGAAATGAAATATTCATTTATTGTGCTTGTTCGATCTCTTTCTATAATTTTTTCCCCACACTGTTCTTGTTTTCTTTTTCTTTTTTCTTTTCCAAAATAATAATATTGAATTTAATAGTTCCTTTTGTTTAGAAAATTGTTATTACTTCGTCTACTACTCAAAATAGGTTCTTGTTTGATCTTGTTTAATATTGTGGTTTAAGTGTTTTACCAGAGTAGTTGGGATTTCTAATTAAAGGCTTTCTTGATTACTATTTACTATTCTATTTAGAGTGTTTATTTCCACTTTTACGATGATTTTGTTTGATTTAGTAATTACTTATTATTATTATTATTTTTATTATTATTATTTCTCTCGATAGTTTATTGCCTTCCCAATTATGCTGGGATTTCAAATAAAAGAATTAACAACCTCATCTGTATCCGATCGTGATATGTATATCATTCACATTCAAGGTTCACAGAAAATTCCTCTAAACAAAAATCTTCAAATAATAAGTAAATAGAATAAAGTTAGCAAGGCAATATTCTTGTCTCACACCAAAATTTCAACAAGTTGACATTGGAAAATATATTCAAGATACGTTGCTTCTTCTTACCTCCCATCCCATTCATGCCTTTGTTCGAAAGCCCATATTAATCGTTCTATTCGAACACACAACAGACACCAAACACAATCTAAAAACAGTCACAATCCACCTCTCTCTCTCCCTCCCTCTCTTCTTCTCTCTCTGAGAACATGGAAGATTACTTCTATTTCCTATTGCTCCTACTGATCTCATACGCTGTCATCCTTCTTCTTGCAAAGATTACAGTTCATATATGGTGGATTCCAAGAAAGATAGAGAAACACTTCATGAAACAAGGCATCAAAGGGCCCAAGTATCAGCTCTTCCTGGGAAACCTGAAGGAGATTGCGACCTTAAACATGAGCGCTTCTGCTCAACCCATGACACTGTCCCATAATATATTGCCAAAGGTCCTATCTTTCTATCATCATTGGAAGAAATTATATGGTAATGATCAACAAGATTTACATACTCCCCGTGGGCTACCTTTACTTATCATTAATTATTTACCTTCTGTTGCAGGTTCGATGTTTCTGGTGTGGTTCGGGCCAACGCCGAGGCTGACAGTTTCTGATCCATCGATCATCAGAGAGATATTCCTGGTAAAGTCAGAGCTTTTTGAGAAGAACGAAGCTCCATTGCTTGTGAAGAGGATTGAAGGAGATGGCCTGTTGAGTCTCAAGGGGGAGAAATGGGCTCTTCATAGAAAGATTATGCAACCAACTTTTCACCCAGATAATCTCAAGGTAATTCATGATAATAACAATAGAAAAAAACAGAGTATGAAATGATCAAAAGCTTGATGAGTTTGAGTAAAAGCTTACCTGGGAAATGAACACAGCTGATGATACCGATGATGGCTAAGAGCATGGAGGAAGCACTGACGGAGAAAATGTCGAATTTTTCGGGGAAATTCGAAGTCGAAGTGTCGAAATGGTTCGACAATCTGGTGGAAGATGTCATCACCAGGACCACTTTCGGCAGTAGTTACGAGGAAGGTCGGAAAATTTTCAAATTGCAGTCTCAGCAGATGATCCATGCCACTGAGGCTTATCAGAAAGTGTTCATCCCAGGTTTCTGGTGAGTGAGCAGCTCGAATCTTCAATTTTTCAATTCAATCTTCGAGCTCAACAAAATCCGCATAATCACCATTACCGTGAGCACGAATTTTTATCAAAAAGAAAATTGCTCACCTTACAGCGACGATCCGATTTGCAGGATGTTGCCGACGAAACAGAACAGAGTATCATGGAGGCTGGAGAGAGAAATTCGAGAATCGCTGCTCAAACTCATCGATCGAAGGCGAAATACTGAAAACAACCACCACCATCGGAGCTCGTCGTCCGCCTCGGATTCCAACGAGTGCCCTAAGGATCTGCTTGAGCTCATGATAAGGGCGAGCCTGAAAGAGAGAGGATCATCAGACGCTTCTTCGCCTTCGCCGCCGCCGCTGGCCGTGACGGTGAACGACGTCGTAGAGGAGTGCAAGACCATATTCTTCGCGGGAAAGCATACGACGTCGAATCTGCTGACGTGGACGACCGTTCTGCTGGCCATGCATCCCCATTGGCAGGAACAGGCACGTGAGGAGGTGCTGAGGGTGTGCGGGGCACGTGACTCCCCAAATAAAGATGATCTACCTAAGCTCAAAACGGTATGTTTTCTCCTCTCATGTTTTCTTTTTTCTTTTTTTTTCCATAATTAATTTTAATTATCATCCCAATTCATTCTTCTGTCCCCAACATGCGACACATTTTACACTAAAGTCTAGCAATAGGATTAAAACACGCATGTCTTAATTTTGAACATTCTTGCCTCGAAATTAGTAACCATTCTATTAAACAAAAAAAGAATGAAAAAAGTGAAGCTCAGCATGTGTTTGACGCGTAAAAGGAGGAGTTTGTTACATGTTTATGGATAATATAGGGAGCTACTAAATAATCTCGGCCCGACCCGTTTTGCAGCTAACGATGATCCTAAACGAGTCGTTGAGGCTTTACCCGCCCATAGTGGCCACGATCCGACGTGCCAAGGCCGACGTGGAGGTAGGTGGGGTCCACGTTCCGAAGGGCATGGAGATCCTCGTACCGATCCTAGCCGTCCATCACGACCCGACCCTGTGGTGTCAGGACGCCCACGAGTTCAACCCGACCCGTTTCGCCAAGGGAGTGGCCCAGGCGGCTAAGGACCCAATGGCCTTCATGCCGTTTGGGCTGGGCTTTCGCCGGTGCATAGGACAGAACCTGGCGTTGTTGCAAGCCAAGCTTGCGATCGCTATGATTCTGCAGAGGTTCTCTTTCGAACTGTCGCCGGCGTACCAGCACGCGCCGGCCGTGCTGATGCTGCTGCACCCGCAGTACGGAGCGCCTATCATGTTTAAGAAATTGTAGCGGCGTAGTTTTTCTAATTTTTGATGTTTTTCTTTGCAATGACTTGTACACAAGTTAGGAGAATTTAGTGAGTGATTTAACCCTAGTTATTAGGACCATATACCCATTCGTAATTATTAATTGAACATTTTGACTATGACTAATTAAGCCCGTGAGGGTAGAAGGGGAAAATGATACGTACACGTGGCTCTCACACCTGCGCTACAAGTCAACACGACCGGCTTATCCGGTCCAGAATAGCACGCTTCGCTTCACTTCACTCGCCCAATCTCTTTCCGTTCGTCCAACGAAATATGTGTATATATGTATTGAAATTAAATATAGTATAAAAACAGGAGAGAAATAATTAAAGAAACAAAAGGTGGACGTTTATCAAATCAAGTGGGGCGGCGACCTGAGATCAAATTCGGAAGAACCCTAGCAAACGCCTGAGGAAATATGTGGAGAAGGCTAGCTATCCGTGCTCGAATCCTTGACCAGACGCGACCATCTCTTGTCAGGCCGTCGCGGTTCGTGGTCGGATCGTCGGGGAGAATCCGCGGTTCTTTGCCGGAAGTATCTCGCCGATTCTCGTCTGGATCTGGTTTGTACGTAAACCCTAGGTGTTTGTTTCAGATCCTTGTGGCCGTGCGAAAATGATTCCGTCTGTCTTTTGTTAATTGTTAATGATTCGTGTTGATGTGGTTTGTTGTTGTTAGGGAATGTCACTAAGAAGGTGGAGGATGTAATGCCGATTGCTACTGGTCACGAGCGCGAGGAGCTCGAAGCTGAGCTGGAAGTGAGTTTTGTTCATTGACCTCCACGATCTGTTTTCTTCTGCAGTCGATTTTGATATCTTTAGCGTATTTGTTTCTCGTTTCATTCTTGCGGTTTTATCTGCTGTTTATTGTAATTAGGGGAAGAACATTCTGGAGATTAACTATCCTGTCGGACCCTTTGGAACAAAGGTTTGTACAAATTCTCCTCTGATAATGTTGTGAATTTGTATATAGATAGCAGTAGTTTTTGACTGTTTTTTCTGTAGAAATCTTTGAAGACATGGTTTACTGTGTTTAGAACGTTTTTTGATGTTTGATTAACAGTTGCTTTGATAGGTGGAATGGAATAAGTTGAAACGTAAGCTGTTTGGACTTAAACAATCACGAGGGTTGGTTCAATATTGAATCGTATATCTGCAATGTACCAATTGTTCATTCCATTCATTTAGTTAAATTTTCTTTTGTCCATATATTTCGTTAACTCTCTTTGGTAACCCAGAAAAGTGGGCAATATGTTTTTTCTCTTCTATTTTCCGCTGCTTTGTGATATTCGGACCTGTCATTGCATTACCTTCGCTCAATATCTTCTTTATTGCATTGCATTCCTGAAAACATGGATGCATTTGATGGACAACTTACGATACACCAGAATGAATAATCACAGTGATAATAGTAGCAGTAGCCTCAATAATACCGCGACTCAAGGCTCACATTTTTTATGTGTGATGTAATTAACTTCTCGTTTCCTTGTAGGATGCACCTGCGGTGATAAAGTCTTACTATGACAAAAGAATTGTTGGATGCCCGGGAGGTGAAGGAGGTAAAAAAAAATAATGTTCCTTTGTTTCTTAGCATTGGGAAATCTGATTATATTCTCTTGTCAAATATTCTGAGTTTCATCTCACTGCTTCTGCCCTTAAACTCCACAGAGGACGAGCATGATGTCGTTTGGTTCTGGCTGGAGAAGGGCAAGCCACATGAATGCCCAGTATGCTCTCAATACTTTGAGGTAAGTATAATTCTCATCCTTGATGTGGATAATATAGTGAGATGTTCGAAAACAAAGTTGAAGTTAGTTCAAGTATGGTAGCACATTCTTTGCCGTGCTCATTCAATTCTTTGCATTTTTCAGTTGGAGGTTGTGGGCCCGGGCGGGCCACCCGATGGACATGGAGACGACGAAGACGGCCATCATCATCATTAAAATGTAGTGAGAAAAATATTGTTGCCAGAACATAGATTTGGTAACGATGATGATGACAATGAGTGACTTTAAGTGATATTCTTCTTCAGAATTTTCTGAAATGCTCGTTTGTTTTTTGCTTGTTTCTCTGTACTGTTTTTGTTGGGCTTTGGAGCGTGAGACTCACGCTCTCTCACTTTCTACGTAATAAATGGATATGATATCGAAGTGAAACTCGAATCTTTTTTTGCCACTTATAAGTCTCTCCCCCTCTGAATGGAACGATGATTTCAATTAATTGTTACGACAATCAGAATAACGAAAAGATAGTCGACTTCGAAATAGCGTTTTGTAGAAAACTAATTATTCTGACGGAGAACCATCATCTGCTAATCGCTATCAATTAAAATCTTGAAATATTCGAATGAAAAATGTGTCTTATTCTTTTAACCTCAATGGGAAATGGCAAATGTTTGGTCCCTTTTTTTTTCCTTTATTAGGGAATAACTTCGCCCCACCGTTCATCGCCACATAGGTGTTGTTAATAATGATTTCGTATATGTATGGCAGACATACTTTTTACTAGGTAAATAAAAATATGTTTGGTTCCAAGTGCGGTTATGATACAATAAACCTCGAGTTGTAATTTGTAAACTTGGTATTTTTTTAAAACTCCTTTTGGATCATAGTGGAGTTGACATTGTAAAGATCTACTACACAAATATATAAAACTCCTATAATTTGGAACAAAGGTTTGGGTAAAGTTCGATTCTGTTTTAGGCCTCTTAATAGTACAATCTTGTGTTGTCATAAAATTGGTTCAAACACTACATACAAGTCAACGAGGTTTATGATGAACTAATTTTGGATTTTTGGCATTTTGGTTTATTATGGTATTGCTATAAATAACTTCACTATAAAAAATCATTCGAAAAAAAAAATACGATTTTACCTATCTATCTATATACAATAGACATGAATTCAATAATGTTTCCTTGTTGCAAGACCGTCATAAATAAAATATTCATGCGTTTATGCATAAGAGAAGCAATATGTATGCAACTGACAGGAATATATATACATATACATTCACTTACAAATATTCCAATATGTATATTATTGTAAGAGCTTACTTATGCTGTGGCACAATGATAATGAGTTAGACACCTAGAACATCACATTCGAGATAATGGAAAACATCAAATCATAGAAAGAAAAGAAAAAACATAGATATTATTACATATACAAATGATTGACAGCAAGTTTCTTTTTCCTTACTACACAAATTGTATTGTTCCTTGTTTTTTCAGAAAATACAAGAATATATTCTTTTCTTCAACGCTTGTAAGAAGCTGAACGGTTCAGGAAAATCCATGAACGCGTTTGTACAGATACAAGAATAAATATTGATTTTCTTTAAATAATTTCTTGCTGGCGTTTGATTCTCTAGCTAGGAGAGATGGATGAAAAAGATTGCCCGCTTTTCTTTATATCGTGTTTCTTTTTCTTTTTCAGTTTTCTTGGCAGCTGTTTCTCACACACGTAAGGCCTTTTATTCCACACGAGCATACACACACTATTACAACCTTTTTTCCTCATTATAAATAGGGTTTTACTTCTCATTCTAATTGTCTATGTGTCTTCACTGCATTTGTTCAACTATTTTTGCGATTCAAGTTTCTCGGCTGTGATACCAATATGAGCTACTCAAACAACTCATCAATGAGTTCAGGTTAGTTGATTTGCAAAAAGGTTGGCTCTTTCATTGCATTATATTACACATGAATATGTTCTTGGAAAGAACAATAAGAGATATTAAACTAACCAACGACATTATAATTCAGGCAGCAGAGGAACGTTTGAGTTTGGGAGAACTTACGTTGTCAAGCCCAAGGGAAAACACCAAGCTACAATAGTTTGGTTGCATGGCCTTGGTGATAATGGCTCAAGGTATAGTTGTATATATAATAGTAATAATTTCTATAACAAAATAATTACTACATTTGTATTCTTGACAGGCAAAGCCTAACCATGGCATAATATTTGATCTCCTGTTCTATATAATTATTAGAATAATTATTTTAACTAATGGTAATTAGTTATTTCATAGGGGATTATCAATTTGATAAAGTATAAATCTCAAAAACAGTATGTGGATGCGATGACCTTTTTCATATTTGGAAAAAGTTCTTACCTTTACTGAACTTTATATCACTAAAGCGAATCTAATGTAAAAAAAAAAGTTTTAGCTATCTTAACCGCAAGTCAATTGGTTGGACCAAACAAGCTTCGTTTTACACTAATAGAACATGTTAACCTTATTATGAGCCTATTCATAACATTTTTTGTAACATTTTTTTATTATTTTTCTGCAGTTGGTCACAGCTTTTGGAAAGTCTTCCTCTTCCAAATGTATGCATATGAGATCGAATACGCATAGTTTCTCTACATCTTAATTTCGAATTTATAACAATTAGAATCGCTAATGATATCTTTTGCACCGCAGATAAAATGGATATGCCCTACTGCGCCTACTCGCCCGGTAACGGCGGTTGGCGGGTTTCCTTGCACTGCTTGTAAGAAAACTACAAAATATACAAACATAATCGAATTTCTTTCTTTTTTTTTAATGCAAGTATATGAATTTGGTAATATACTGTATGATTTTTATTATGCTGCAATAAAAAGGGTTTGACATGGGAGAGCTTACCGAAGATTCTCCAGACGATCAACAAGGCTTAGACGCATCGGCCCATCACATCGCTAACTTGCTATCGACTGAGCCCCGCGATAGTAAACTCTTCGACTTCTTTCCATTTTTTTAATTATTACGATAAAAAATTATAATAATTAAAAGAATAAATGGAATTTTACTTTTTCTGCATGCACATATGTAGTTAAGCTTGGCATTGGTGGATTTAGTATGGGCGCTGCAACTGCGTTATATTCGGCGACGTGCTTTGCTCATGGAAGATACGAAGGCGATGGATCGCCGTACAATATTAATCTCAGGGCTATTATATGCTTAAGTGGTTGGCTTCCTTTCGCTAGGTACATGTAATTTCATTTAAAATTCAAGAACGTAACGTTATTATTTTCGTATAATCATTAAGTTGATCGATCGTTTATTATTGCACAGAAACGTGAGGAACAAGATCATTGAAGGATCGTACGAGGCTGCGAGAAAAGCGGCATATCTCCCTATATTTCTCGCGCATGGACTATGTATGTATATAATGCTTATTTTGCCCTATCTTTTGCCTGCCATTGGTAAAAAAAATCACATAGTCGTGCGTGTTTGTGTTTTATGAATGGAAATAAAATAGGCGATGACGTGGTCCCCGCGCGACATGGAGAGAGGGCTTACAACGCATTGAGTTCGGCGGGTTTTCGAAACCTAACTTTTAAAACGTACGACGGGTAAGAAAACGAAAACAAAAAGCTTGCATTTTTTCTTTTCATCCTTAAAAATTCTTGCATTTTTTTTTATTTTATTATTTTTGTCTTTGGGTAGGATTGGTCACTATACGATACCAAAGGAGATGGAGGAGGTCAGCAATTGGTTAAACGCTAGACTGCTCTGAAGAAGAGAACTGATGATTATGAGGGAGCTATTTATTACTGTTATTAAGGTTTCTTGATGTGTTGTTGACAGTTTTGAATCGATGTATTATTAGAATGTTATTGTGTGGTTGACGTTTATCTATTATTATTACACTTGCATTGCATGTACTGAATAAAAATAAGATAATAAATTTTGGGATTTGACATTTCCCCTAGCCCATTATATGTTGTAATAAAATATTTTCTACAAATGAAAACTCGAGACAGCCAAGAAATTACCCTTGTTTTGACACATTCTTTGCCCTAATCATTAGCATGGCCACTCAACGTGTTAAGTGATCCTTATACTTGGGCGACTAATTGTGCCAATCAACAACACACAGACAGGCACACACACACACACAGATATATATATTATATATATATATAATTCACACAATAATTAATTAATTCCAACAAGAGCAAAGAAGAAAAGAATGGCAGATCGAAATCTAAACTATACCAACATCGAGGAAGGCCAAGGCCAGGTTTTGTTAGCTTCCAATTTTCAAGCTATTCTACTATGATGATTCAAATTCTGAAAATATTAATTAGTCTTTGACTATATTGTAGATGCGTAGGGACGACATTATGATGAATCATCCATCTGATCATCTCCACACCCAAGGCCATGGCCAACCAACAACAGCTTCCTTCAAGAGGTCTAATTAAATATATATATGTGTATCCATTACATATAAGTGGTCACTTATATATTTATTTTCGTCAATTTATTTGTGATTAAAAAAGACGGGGACGCAAGTGAAGAACATGGCGCAAGGCGCGGCGGACATAGGAAAAGGGGCTCTGAACATCGCGCGTGGTGCGGCGATCGGCGCGGCCAACATGGCTCAAGGTGCCGCCGGCGCCGTCAAGAACACCCTCGGCGCCACCGCCAACGACGACTCCCCGCCCAACACCGCCGCCGCCGATCTTAACCGACCTCCACCAACCGACGCTAGCCACGCATCAAGGGTTTAAATATGACTTAAGATTATATATATATATATATATATATATATATAAATCCTGCCTTATTAATAAAAGGAGTTTAGAAGGGTTATGGCGTTGGCTACGTGGCACATTTCTGGACCTCTAAATTGCCACGTGTCGAGAGAGTCCGTTTTATTATATTGTAAAGAGTCCTTTTATTATGTACGACGTTTTACATAATATGCTTCCTCGTCTCCTATGCTTGTTTACTTCATATATGAATTAGTAGCATTTTGATTGAATTTTAATTACATCTAAAATACTAATGAATGAGAATAACAATTTCCTGTTTTCACAATTAAATATACATTGTGATCTCAGTGGCGACGTAAATATTATTTTTCTAACCTAACTAATACTCCGTCCGTCCCGGTAACTTTTGTACATTTTACCAAATCGGGCGTCCCACTATCTTTTATACATTTCCATATTTAGTAAAAAACTATCACACACAATCAATATAATACTATTAAATATTCTTAAAAGACGTGTCACACCCATACACTTTTATACATCTATATTATTAAAATATTCAGTTTCTTAAAAACCGTGCCCGAACCCGTACAAAACATACAGGTACAGAGGGAGTAACACACAAGTCACAACAGACACTTTAAAAGAAGAAAAAAAGAATTGAAGACTTATAAACGAAATCTAAGAAATTGGGCCCACTATACGAAATTATCCCCAAGCTTACAATACAACATCGGTTTGATTTTATCTCTGGGCTTTTTTTCATCGTTAACATCGCCGCAACCTAAATAAAAGACGAGAGCTTTCTTTGTGAAAGTAGTTTGTTGGAGTTCTTTTCAGCTGTCGTACACCCAATTCTCATCCATATGGCTGCATGTAAGTTAAAATATTGATGTGAAAAATCTCATCTTTCTGCGGTTCTTTCCTTATATGTCTCAATTCACTGATAATGGAAGCGTTCTAGGTTGATTAGCTATGTTGGGAAATATTTTAGAGATGGGTTTTCTGTTTCGATGAGCTCCCCGAGATTTAGAGCTTCTTTAATTTTTTTCGTGGACTTTTTTTTTTTTCTGTTTTTTGCTTTTATATTGCATATATCTGTAACGGGGTTCTGTTTGATGCTCCTACTTTTTTTTTGTTGTATTGGCCTTCTTTTTTGTTAATGAATAGCGATTAATTGTTTGTCTCTCTCTCTGTGTGTGTGTGTGAGGTGGCTTTGGGGCATTGGGTCTCAAGATTAGGACGTTGAGCGTCGACTATTCGAGCCCCAAAGTGAGAACATTGCGTCCTTTGAATGTCGTAAGAAGAAAGGGAAGAGATCTCTCATTCAATTGCTTGGTTTTGTACCGTAGATCAAACAAATCAGTGTTTGCTTGTCAAAGCTCGGATTCTGATTGTGAGCACTGCTTTAATTTTCATTCTTGAATCTGTTTTAGGACACTCGCCATTTCGTTTACGACTTCATTTTGATGTTCGTTTTTTTTTTCCTCTTACAATAAGCAATAAGCTCAACTTATGTGGACAAGAAATCCGAAGAAGACATCAAGTCATCTGATGCAGTAAGCTCACTCGTCCCCAACGCAGTTGAGGTGGGCTTCCTTCTTTCGCTTTCGTTTTATAACATAAGGCAAAACAAATTGGTATTTATCTATTGATTCATTGATTTACTCCTCTTCGAGGAAAAAAAAACATATTGAGCTTCGAGACAATCGCTTCCTACAGGTAGAAGCTCTTGTGAACGCACTATGCGAGACATCGATTGCAGAGTTTGAACTTAAAGTGAGAAAGCCATTTCTTTCATTACATTGTTGATCTTCATTACAACTTTTGTACGTTGGAATTTCTTTAAACTTCTGCCCATTAGCTTGGAGGGTTTCATTTATATGTGATGAGAGGCTCGGGCGGACAAAGTGATGCACCTCAGCCTCAAACGACTGCTCATGTAATAGCACACGCAGTTGTTGAGACATCTGATTCGAATGGCTCGGCTTCTTCGCCGTCATTAGCTCTCGCCAAAACAATTCCTAACTCGGGTGTTCAGAAAGTGCTCGATAATGCAGCTGACGAAGGATTGATGATACTTCAGTCTCCTCGAGTAAGATTATTAAGAATCATATTACATATTAAACATCTTCTCCATCTCTTCTAATCGATATAGACAGGTTGGATATTTTAGGAGATCTCGGACCATTAAAGGGAAGCGGGCTCCTCCGTCTTGTAATGAGGTATCCTCTGCTTACTTAATTATGCTTTTGCTGCTATTATACCGTTTATTTCTTCTTTTCTTTCTTGCATTATAGAAATCGGTAGTAAAGGAAGGTCAGGTTCTATGCTACATTGAACAGCTCGGCGGTGAACTACCTGTCGAGGTTTGACTTCTACACATCGAATGAGATATTTTTCCTGTGAAAAGAAAAAGTAAATTACATTTCTCATCTTTAATGTCTTTCTCGACAGTCCGACGTGTCAGGTGAAGTGGTTAAGATACTTAAAGAAGACGGAGGTAAGAATCCTTTCTTTCCTTGTTTTTTTTTTTGAATGATCATCGCTCAAAACACTTCTAATGTTTGAACAGATCCAGTTGGCTATGGGGATGCTCTTATTGCAGTTCTACCTTCATTCCCTGGTATCAAGATGTAGTAACTTAAATATGAGTCATGGCTTTGTCTATTTGAATTCTATCGATTCTTTTTCTTGCTCTTCTCTGCGTTCGAATTTGTGAGAGATGTTTGCAGTAGTATTAAGACCTAATAATTCGAGTTCGAATATAATCGAAGAAACTCTTTGTAGTCTGGCATGGCCTGGTATATGGCACGTATATGAACATTTCTTAATCTTACAATCATATTTCAGACTAGTTTCTGTTATCTTTACATCAAATCTCAAGCTGCAAAAGAAGCGAAGATCGTAACACGTTTTGAAGCTGAAAAAAGCGACCTTTAATATCACTACACACCTCTCCAGCCATGCTCTAAGCACGAGCGCGCTAAAGCGTCCAAGGGGTCGACGCATTTCTTCCACAAAGGATCGTTCGATGGCAGAAAAGCACTCACTTCTTCGTCGACCGCAAGAATCACTTTATTCACCGCCCTAACGAGGAGGACTTGCAAAGCGATTCTGAACAAATTCTGCGCTCCTTCCAAATCCTTTTTCCCTAAGGATTCCACGGCGGGTATTATTGCGTGCTCCACCGTCGCCTTGTCTGGTAATTCCACCTCGAAACCCTGCAAAAAGGTTCTTTTAGAAATTCGAGGGTTTCATTACAAAATTGCAGAGTTATTACCTCTCGCTCGAGCCTTTCTTGGTAATATCTAGCTGTCAGCTTCTGATTGGTCGCAAGAATGCCGATTCTCGGGAAGCTTCCGCCCTCTAAGGGCCTTAAGTTATATCCTTTGAGTTCTTTCGCCACGCATTGTCCGATATCGAGGAAAGGCACAGAACATCCATCGCTTATTGCATCGTACCATGAGTGAGATATATGGCAAGGCATGGCGATACAGTGCGCTTGGGAACTTTCTAGAAGAACCCTTTTGCGCGTTAACCTCTCGACTATCGTACCGTGATGGGCCGTGCACGGAGGCTCGGTTTTCGCTAGGGTTTGAAGATCTTGGCTTATCGATTGGTCTGAACACAGTACGAAAGATGATGGGCTCGGGCTGATTTCTCGGTCGTAGTTTGCTAGTTTTTCGGCGAAGCTCAGGCTAGTGACCGATATGCCCCCGAGTATACCGATGCTGAGATTCGTGTGGGTCGAAAATTTGTGATTTTTTGTGGTGAATTGTTCATTTGATTCAATGATGGTTGTTGTGGTTTTATTTTTTTTTCTCTGAATATGGCTTTGGTTTTGGCCTGTGTGTCTATTGCTTACACAGCAGCCTATGGGATTGAAGGATTTGAAACTAAACAGGGACATAACTGAACTCACTTCGCTCTCTTACTAGTTCTGTACGGACAAGTAGAGGATTCAACAGCCCAAGATGCTTAGGACATGATGATGAAACATGAATCTAAGGAACTCCCAGAAAGTTCTCAAGGAAGATCATGTAAGGGAAGATTGAAATCCTTTCAAGAATTGGCTTACAGAAAAGAAAAAATAAAAAGGGCTTCTTACCTTTCCTCCAAACTGAGCGAGAATGTCTCAGTTTTCTTCATTTTCTTGTCTCACTGATCCCTTTACTAAAAAATATTGAATCTTGTTGGGAGAATTAAGGTGGGGTTTTAATGAATTTGGAGTAGATAGCTCCAAGATTATGGAGGTAAATGCCACGATAATAATAATAAGAATAAAAACAACCCACCAACCGTTTTAAGGACACTGTGTGTGGAAAGAATCTTCACCGTGAATGTCTTCAATCAGAAATTTACGACTTGTCATAGGAAGGTTTTATATTTCATACATAAATAAGCCAAAAGCTAGAAAACAAACATACTTTGTGCAACAGTTTCCAACATGGTGCATGGCCAGCAATAGAGAGAGGAGGATTACGGCAATAGTGGGGTAAGCAAGAAATATGTGGGCCTTTTTGTAATTTGTCACTTTGTTTGTAAGGTACCTAAAAGTCAATATATGGACTTCTTTTTTCAGAAGTTTCTCAATAAATATTCTCAATAAGGCACCATCAATCTTACTTCACACCAATCGGAATCCAACAAACAATTGCAAGATAAATGTACCCTTATAGTCGTGTCGCAATATGATTTGAAAAAAAACTTTCATAATTGTAAATAGCCCTCAAATCAAATCATCTTGACACATAAATTTTCTTGTTGCTTCTTTTGATTTGCATTAAAGCCCCACAAAAAATTAAAATTTCCAACTAAACCCCAAAACTAGTTCCTTCACGAGCGAACGCCAACCTTAGGCAAGCCTTTGGCAAGAGGCAAATCCAAGTTTTGAACCGTTCGAAATGTTCTCGGGACTATCTTATCCACGTAGAGCGTACCGTCTAAGTGATCGCATTCATGCTGGAAAATCCGAGCTTGCCAGCCCAAAGCATCGATTTTGAGTGGTTGACCGTCTCGGTCAAACCCCGTGACTTCGACCTCTAAATGGCGTTCGACCATTGCCCTAAATCCATCCACGCTACAAAAAAAGAGCAACGAATGACATAAGGGATGTTTCCCTCACAATCTCAGGTATCGAGGACAGACATATTCGATCTAAAGGACCATCAAGAATTGGACCGAAAAGAAATAAATTGTCCTTATAAGATGTAAGCTGAGTTGTGTGTTAACTTACCTCAAACAGCCCTCGAAGAACAAAGCGGTTTTGCTACCTTTCTTTGTCAGCTTTGGGTTGATCACAACCTGCGTTAAGAATTTTCCATACATAGCTCAATCGATGGCAGAGTATAAAGCTCGAATCGAAAAAATTGAGATGCTTAGTTTTGTATACCAAAAGATCGAAGGGACGCCTGTCTTGTGCCTCGATCTCCTCCTTTCGAGCATAGCTAATGTATTCTTTCGTATCTTCAAGAACTATAATCTGCAAAACAAGGCATATACAGTTCACTTAATTACATCACATCGTTACTGAACTTGAAAGTTCTGCTCTTTGCAATACTCTCAGTCTCACATCATCCAAAATCGCACTACCCATCTGTAATAATTGCATTGCCTCTATGATACAGAGATGTAGGTAGCATCGCCAAGCAATTACAAATTCCCAAATTTAGACAAACGATTAATTACAAACCCTCAAGGGAACTCCAATTTGCGGGGCGGCGAGTCCAACGCCTGGTGCCCTCCTCATGACCCTGACCATGTCGTCGATGACCTTCTGCACCCGATTCGACCCGATTTCTTCGGGTAGGACCTCCTCGGCGGGTTCGTGAAGTACCGGGTCGCCGGCCTTGACGATATCGGGGATTGCATTCTTCTTCCTATCGCCGCCGATTCCCAGGAGCCAACCGGCCCGAGCAACCGAACGGAGATTTCTAGCGTGGCGCATAGATTCGGGCTTGGGGATGGATACGGGTCGGGTCAGAATAGGGTTTCTAGATATGGGAAGAAGAAGAATGTGGGTTAGTCTTTGGATAGTTTCCATGGGTCGCCCGCCAGCTGAGCACTGCTTCGAGCGAGGGGATTGAACTTTGCACAGTAATTTTGCTTTGATTTGATTTCTATTTTTGGTCCAAATGGGCCTCTGGGATTTTATCTTACTGGGCTTAGATACATGGACTTTCACCTGTACCTTGGAAAAAGGGCCTTATTGACTTTTACAATGTTATAGTTTTTTTTATATATAGAAAATATAATAAAAAGAGCACTATATGCTTATTTTCGTGATAAGAAAAAAGGCAAATCTACGTATAAATCCCCACAACCCAAACTAATCATCAACTAACTCTCCCTGTTCAACTCATTTATCACTAAACTCCCCCTTTCAAACTTATATATCACATAGCTACCTAATGGACAAATATACCCCTGTAAAACATATATATTTCAAAATAACCTAGTGAATTCATTTACAGAGGATCTGAAAAAAATAATTCATTTACAGAGGACGACGAACGAAGCATAGGAACACAAAGCAGAAAAACAAAAACGATTACAGAGAAGTCGGTCGATTCAGCTTCACCTCCACAACGAGCAGCGAACGAGATTAGGGCTTCCATTTTTCACCTCCACAACGAGCAGCGAACGAGGAGGAGTTACTGTAAGAAACGACCGCTTGATAGTACCAATTCTCGACTTTAGTTTTTCATTTTTTTGTGGCATTGGGTTAATGTAGAGATTAGGACTTTCATAGTTGCATTCCTTGAAGGATTTCATGTCGGGCTCTGTTTAATTGTTGATTACGGCTCAAATTTCGCGTTTATGGCAAAATTAGGGTTTAATTATTTCGTTTTTCGACTTGGGACTTGGTATAATTCAAATTAGGGCTTGTTAGCTTCTAAATTCCCTGTTCGATGTAAAGGTACTGCATTTGTGACTGTCTTTGTACGAGTTTTGATTGTTTTTGGATACTATAATTGAATTGGTGCTTGTATATGTTTTTTGGTACGATATTACATAGTTAATGGTACTGTAAATTTATTATTTGATTCTCTCATTGTTGTCGCATGCAGAAATGGCACCGAAGTAAAAAACCCACCGGCTCAAGAAGAAATAATTACGAGATGACATCACGGTGTCATCCCAACCTTTTTAGAGAAACGATGATGGAACTAGGGCTGAAGGAGGAACACAGAAAACTGTTAACGCAAACTCCATTCTACACTTTCTTGGAGATGCCGAAGATGTCACAATCTTTAACAAGAATTGTGGCATTACTGAGGCGCTATAATGTTAAGGATAACACATTTCGGTTCGGTGAGGATATAGAGGTTATATTCTCACCGCAAGAGTTTAGTTTGGTGATGGGGTTGCACCATTTAGGGCAACCCGTTGATCCGGATAGTAAATTTACGTCATCAATCATTGCACACCATTTTGATGGGAAAATGGCAATGTAACACGAAAAAGGATAATGAAGTTGCTGGAGTCTTTAGTTGGTGAGGAGGGGAATGAGAGTGTTGAGGATTCTGTTCGGGCTGTTATTCTTCTCTTATTTAATTTTGTACTTTTCCCTACGGGTAACTCGAAACACCCATCTTTTGTTAATGTATACGTGGACGATCTAGAGAGTCTTGGAGGATATGCTTGGGGAGCGGCCTTGCATAATTTTCTTTTAGAGGAGATGAAAATTGCCGTTGCTTTTGAAAATGTGGGATCGAATGCGACGATCAATGGTTGTACTATTGGATTGATGGTAAGCGATTGACGTATTTCACTACGTTTATCGTAGTATTTAATTGGGTTAAAATAGAGCTCTAACCATCATTTTATGCATTTATTTGCCCTATTTACACTTCTTTCGATATTGAAGGACCTTAGGACGGCTCTCGGGCGAAAAGGAGCGAAAACGACGCAAAATAGAGCAAGTATGAAGAAATCAGTCACGCATCACGGCCGTGACACCCCTTGCACCAGGCCGTGACAACAGGCAGAAGGAATATCAAGGTTCGTGGCACAAGTCACGGCCGTGACTGGATATGCACCAGGCCGTGACAATTATGAGTTCTTCGTCTTTATTTCTTATTTCTTTCGTTGTTTTTCCTTCAATAATGAGTAGCTAGGTTATTTTGTAGTTAAGATATATAGTTATTGTGACTATGTGTTTTGACTATTTATCGTTCTATAAAGTTGTTTCGTTGCTTTAATATGTCTATGTGTTAAAGTGATCGTGTGGAAAATCGTTTAGGACGACCGCTATATAACGATTAGGCCGTTCGTAGAAGATAGGATTCGAGTATAGGGCGAAAGTAAATACTCGATCCTCATCGTTAGTAACTACTGAATCTTAGATCCCCGCAAGCATTTAGGGCGACAGCAAACTCGCGAGCGGGTATAAAATTAATGCGATTTTGTCTTAATCATGTAGGAGCAATGTTATTGTCTTAGCCGATAGTACCTAGCAGGATTCGAATCCCGAGCACATCTTTATTATCTGAAAGCTCTCTTACCAGTTTTAGGCGTGTTCTTTGAATCTCTAGTTGATTTAGGAGTGATCTGTTAGGATAGTTCGTAAAACAATCGGCGTATTTTATTTAGGCTAGATATCGAGTCGACAGGTCACTACTAGTACTCAGTTTATTCATCGTGTTCGATACTCGTTTACTCACTTTAATGCACTACACACGAAAGGTCAACTGTCTATCGCACGTTGGTAATAGTAATTAGGTATTCGTTTTATATTATCACTTGTCGCACTTGCAAATCATATTAGCACAGCACGTGTCGATCAGTAAGTTACTTTATTATTTTGTTATTTCATCTTATATTTTGTGCTTTTCCTATAATTCTAATGCGTGCGTTCGTGTTTATAGATGTGGTTGTATGAGCATGTGCCTTCGTTGGCACGAAAGAGGCAGCCCTATACATTCCCACGATGGTTCAATTGGGAATTTTGTCATGTTCCAAATGACAGTAGGATTGCACAGACACAACTAGCTGTAATTACCAGTGCTCTTCCGATAATCTCTCGAAGAAAAGAGATGAAGTTTGTGGAACCAATCGCGCAGATGCCAATAGTATATAACACGTGTTCTCAAATAGTGCTTTTTTATGCTTCTTAATAGTAAATTTAACAATGTCTGTTTTCTTTAAGGAATTGGAGGGGAACAAGATCAAGAGGATGGGATACGTTCCAAATTGAAGAACGATTTGAAAGTCCGTGTTGAACAGTTGGAGGTTGCGATGCGGGAAAAAAAATGAAGCAATTGAAAAGTGGAGAGCGAGGATTCAGGGAGCGACAGGGGAGGCTGAGGGTGAGAAGTCCATAGGTTATCAAGGGGCTAGTTATCAAGGCCGTGGCAGTAATGATGAGATTGCTCCATCGTTTGATTTAGACGGTAGGGGTGGTGTTGGTGAGGCTGGGATGAGGTGGCTGAGGTTGGACAGGCTAAGGTGGTTAGGTTGCAAAAGAGGATGAGGTGTCAAAGGTGGCTGAGGTTGGACAGGCTGAGAAGGTTGAGATGGCAAAGAAGGATGAGGTGGCAAGGTGGCAAAGGAGACTGAGGTGGCTGATGAGGCTGAGGTTGGACAGGCTGAGGTGGTTGAGGTGGAGGATGAGGTGGCTGATGAGGCTAGGTTGGACATGCTGAGGGGGTTGAGGTGGCAAAGGAGGATGAGGTGGTTGATGAGGCGGTGCAGGCACAGGCTGATAAGACATTGGCAAACATCCTTGCTGATTTGAATAAAGTTGAACTCGAGCCAATGACCGTGGCACCATTAGCGGCATCATCAATAGCACGAACAGTGAGAGGACGTGAAGATAGAAAGAGGAGACGGGATTCTGAGTTTACTACACCAGGATCCTCGGCTATTACGGCACCAAAGAAAAAAAGGAAAAAGGTGAAAAACTCAAGTAATTCAAATAGGCGAGTAAGAATCAGATGAGGAGGCTCCGGTTGACTGGTACGAGAGGTACATGGGTCGTACGGACTACACTGGGAAAGAAAAGTTGCAAACCGAACAGAGAGATTGCATCAACACGTACATAGACGCGAGGAAGATTGGGTACGTTTAATTTAGGTGTCAGTGTTGTTAAGTACCTTTTTAAATATGTTGCCTTTAATTAACGTGTTGTAATTTCTATTGGGCTGATGCAAGGTTAATGGTTTGGCAAAACGACCTTTGTGAGGTTAATCCTGTAGCCATCTATATGTTGCTCTTCGATGGCTTGATATCTTCTCCCGTGATAGATGCATTTGGATTGTCTCCAACGTTTCGGAGGCAATTGCCAAGACAGACCTCGTTCGTTCGTGATCCCGTCCTTCGTCCGTCCAGGTAGAGTTCTTCGCGAATGTGATAAACATAACGAAGACCGCGAGGGTAAACATGAATACGACCGGAGATTGTGGAATCACTTTCCGACAGCGCGTTGGCTTGCTTGGACAAGATTAATGATGTTGCCTTGGGGACGCTACACATATCCCCTATATACATGAAAAATCATTGGGATGTGTTGATTTACAAGTTGGAGGAAAGACGGTTTTACGTACGAGATTTGCTGAAGCACAATCACATGAAATGGGCGACTAGATCATTTGTAAGTTTGAATTTTTGTAAATTAAACGCTTTATGTCATGTTCTTAACGAAAGGTATATTGTACAGGCTCTGTCGACCTACTGGACATATAGGTGGGACTATAAGGCAAAGTCAATCATGCCAGAGTTTGAGTCCACTAAGGAGCAGAATCCGGAGGGCGTGGATTGCGACGTACATACTCCAATGTCCATGGATCGATACATCGTTGACATGTGGCTCATGGGAGGTATTTTGACGAAGTTGACGTTGAATTGTATCGTGGCTTCATGGCTGCCACGATACTTAAGGACGATCTTAGTTACATGCTCCACTCGTTTGAGTGATGTTTATCTATGTTTTGAGACTGAGACGCTGTTGATCCTCTTAGTTTGTGAATTGTTTATGTTTTTTGCATTCGTAGGTTTTTGTCTCTATAAGCCTTTTGAGATCACGAATAGCAGCTCCTTTGCCTCTATAAGCCTTTTCGTACCCCACTTCTACGCCATAGTCCCGCGAAATATATTTGACAATGGTATTTGGAACAAGATGGCTCGTCCCGTAACTTCTCCTTCATTATGTTCCCAATCCAAGTGGAGTCGGCTCGAGGATGATCACGACTCTTAATACTATCTTCTCCGCAAGTGTGTCGCAAATTGCATACTCGAATGCCAAATGATCTATCCCTTTATGAAGTGGTGCATATATCCGCCATTGACACGTCTCATCCTTGCAAACAGCTATGATCTTTTGGGAATCATTCTTCTTATACAAAGCGTTGCGACGGATGGCAATGAAGTAGTTTTTCAAGACCCGTCTGAAATCAAATGCATCCTCAAAGGTTTGCCCCCTCTCCACGAATGCAGTGTTGAAACATAATAAGTAAATAGAATAAAGTTAGCAAGGCAATATTCTGTCTCACACCAAAATTTCAACAAGTTGACATTGGAAAATTATATTCAAGATACTTGCTTCTTCTTACCTCCCATCCCATTCATGCCTTTGTTCGAAAGCCCATATAATCGTTCTATTCGAACACACAAACAGACACCAAACACAATCTAAAAACAGTCACAATCCACCTCTCTCTCTCCCTCTCCTCTCTCTTCTCTCTCTGAGAACATGGAAGATTACTTCTATTCCTATTGCTCCTACTGATCTCATACGCTGTCATCCTTCTTCTTGCAAGATTACAGTTCATATATGGTGGATTCCAAGAAAGATAGAGAAACACTTCATGAAACAAGGCATCAAAGGGCCCAAGTATCAGCTTTTCCTGGGAAACCTGAAGGAGATTGCGACCTTAAACATGAGCGCTTCTGCTCAACCCATGACACTGTCCCATAATATATTGCCAAAGGTCCTATCTTTCTATCATCATTGGAAGAAATTATATGGTAATGATCAACAAGATTTACATACTCCCCGGGGCTACTTTACTTATCATTAATTATTTACCTTCTGTTGCAGGTTCGATGTTTCTGTGTGGTTCGGGCCAACGCCGAGGCTGACAGTTTCTGATCCATCGATCATCAGAGAGATATTCCTGGTAAAGTCAGAGCTTTTTGAGAAGAACGAAGCTCCATTGCTTGTGAAGAGGATTGAAGGAGATGGCCTGTTGAGTCTCAAGGGGGAGAAATGGGCTCTTCATAGAAAGATTATGCAACCAACTTTTCACCCAGATAATCTCAAGGTAATTCATGATAATAACAATAGAAAAAAACAGAGTATGAAATGATCAAAAGCTTGATGAGTTTGAGTAAAAGCTTACCTGGGAAATGAACACAGCTGATGATACGATGATGGCTAAGAGCATGGAGGAAGCACTGACGGAGAAAATGTCGAATTTTTCGGGAAATTCGAAGTCGAAGTGTCGAAAGGTTCGACAATCTGGTGGAAGATGTCATCACCAGGACCACTTTCGGCAGTAGTTACGAAGAAGGTCGGAAAATTTTCAAATTGCAGTCTCAGCAGATGATCCATGCCACTGAGGCTTATCAGAAAGTGTTCATCCCAGGTTTCTGGTGAAGTGAGCAGCTCGAATCTCAATTTTCAATTCAATCTTCGAGCTCAACAAAATCCGCATAATCGCCATTACCGTGAGCACGAATTTTTATCAAAAGAAAATTGCTCACCTTACAGCGACGATCCGATTTGCAGGATGTGTTGCCGACGAAACAGAACAGAGTATCATGGAGGCTGGAGAGAGAAATTCGAGAATCGCTGCTCAAACTCATCGATCGAAGGCGAAATACTGAAAAAAACCACACCATCGGAGCTCGTCGTCCGCCTCGGATTCCAACGAGTGCCCTAAGGATCTGCTTGAGCTCATGATAAGGGCGAGCCTGAAAGAGAGAGGATCATCAGACGCTTCTTCGCCTTCGCCGCCGCCGCTGGCCGTGACGGTGAACGACGTCGTAGAGGAGTGCAAGACCATATTCTTCGCGGGAAAGCATACGACGTCGAATCTGCTGACGTGGACGACCGTTCTGCTGGCCATGCATCCCATTGGCAGGAACAGGCACGTGAGGAGGTGCTGAGGGTGTGCGGGGCACGTGACTCCCCAAATAAAGATGATCTACCTAAGCTCAAAACGGTATGTTTTCTCCTCTCATGTTTTCTTTTTTTTTTTTTTTCCATAATTAATTTTAATTATCATCCCAATTCATTCTTCTGTCCCCAACATGCGACACATTTTACACTAAAGTCTAGCAATAGGATTAAAACACGCATGTCTTAATTTTGAACATTCTTGCCTCGAAATTAGTAACCATTCTATTAAAACAAAAAAGAATGAAAAAAGTGAAGCTCCATGTGTTTGACGCGTAAAAGGAGGAGTTTGTTACATGTTTATGGATAATATAGGGAGCTACTAAATAATCTCGGCCCGACCCGTTTTGCAGCTAACGATGATCCTAAACGAGTCGTTGAGGCTTTACCCGCCCATAGTGGCCACGATCCGACGTGCCAAGGCCGACGTGGAGGTAGGTGGGGTCCACGTTCCGAAGGGCATGGAGATCCTCGTACCGATCCTAGCCGTCCATCACGACCCGACCCTGTGGTGTCAGGACACCCACGAGTTCAACCCGACCCGTTTCGCCAAGGGAGTGGCCCAGGCGGCTAAGGACCCAATGGCCTTCATGCCGTTTGGGCTGGGCTTTCGCCGGTGCATAGGACAGAACCTGGCGTTGTTGCATGCCAAGCTTGCGATCGCTATGATTCTGCAGAGGTTCTCTTTCGAACTGTCGCGGCGTACCAGCACGCGCCGGCCGTGCTGATGCTGCTGCACCCGCAGTACGGAGCGCCTATCATGTTTAAGAAATTGTAGCGGCGTAGTTTTCTAATTTTGAGTTTTTCTTTGCAATGACTTGTACACAAGTTAGGAGAATTTAGTGAGTGATTAACCCTAGTTATTAGGACCATATACCCATTCGTAATTATTAATTGAACATTTTGACTATGACTAATTAAGCCCGTGAGGGTAGAAGGGGAAAATGATACGTACACGTGGCTCTCACACCTGCGCTACAAGTCAACACGACCGGCTTATCCGGTCCAGAATAGCACGCTTCGCTTCACTTCACTCGCCCAATCTCTTTCCGTTCGTCCAACGAAATATGTGTATATATGTATTGAATTAAATATAGTATAAAAACAGGAGAGAAATAATTAAAGAAACAAAAGGTGGACGTTTATCAAATCAAGTGGGGCGGCGACCTGAGATCAAATTCGGAAGAACCCTAGCAAACGCCTGAGGAAATATGTGGAGAAGGCTAGCTATCCGTGCTGGAATCCTTGACCAGACGCGACCATCTCTTGTCAGGCCGTCGCGGTTCGTAGTCGGATCGTCGGGGAGAATCCGCGGTTCTTTGCCGGAAGTATCTCGCCGATTCTCGTCTGGATCTGGTTTGTACGTAAACCTAGGTGTTTGTTTCAGATCCTTGTGGCCGTGCGAAAATGATTCCGTCTGTCTTTTGTTAATTGTTAATGATTCGTGTTGATGTGGTTTGTTGTTGTTAGGGAATGTCACTAAGAAGGTGGAGGATGTAATGCCGATTGCTACTGGTCACGAGCGCGAGGAGCTCGAAGCTGAGCTGGAAGTGAGTTTTGTTCATTGACCTCCACGATCTGTTTTCTTCTGCAGTCGATTTTGATATCTTTAGCGTATTTGTTTCTCGTTTCATTCTTGCGCGTTTTATCTGCTGTTTATTGTAATTAGGGGAAGAACATTCTGGAGATTAACTATCCTGTCGGACCCTTTGGAACAAAGGTTTGTACAAATTCTCCTCTGATAATGTTGTGAATTTGTATATAGATAGCAGTAGTTTTGACTGTTTTTTCTGTAGAAATCTTTGAAGACATGGTTTACTGTGTTTAGAACGTTTTTCTGATGTTTGATTAACAGTTGCTTTGATAGGTGGAATGGAATAAGTTGAAACGTAAGCTGTTTGGACTAAACAATCACGAGGGTTGGTTCAATATTGAATCGTATATCTGCAATGTACCAATTGTTCATTCCATTCATTTAGTTAAATTTTCTTTTGTCCATATATTTCGTTAACTCTCTTGGTAACCCAGAAAAGTGGGCAATATGTTTTTCTCTTCTATTTTCCGCTGCTTTGTGATATTCGGACCTGTCATTGCATTACCTTCGCTCAATATCTTCTTTATTGCATTGCATTCCTGAAAACATGGATGCATTTGATGGACAACTTACGATACACCAGAATGAATAATCACAGTGATAATAGTAGCAGTAGCCTCAATAATACCGCGACTCAAGGCTCACATTTTTTATGTGTGATGTAATAACTTCTCGTTTCCTTGTAGGATGCACCTGCGGTGATAAAGTCTTACTATGACAAAAGAATTGTTGGATGCCCGGGAGGTGAAGGAGGTAAAAAAAAATAATGTTCCTTTGTTTCTTAGCATTGGGAAATCTGATTATATTCTCTTGTCAAATAAAGTTTCATCTCACTGCTTCTGCCCTTAAACTCCACAGAGGACGAGCATGATGTCGTTTGGTTCTGGCTGGAGAAGGGCAAGCCACATGAATGCCCAGTATGCTCTCAATACTTTGAGGTAAGTATAATTCTCATCCTTGATGTGGATAATATAGTGAGATGTTCGAAAACAAAGTTGAAGTTAGTTCAAGTATGGTAGCACATTCTTTGCCGTGCTCATTCAATTCTTTGCATTTTTCAGTTGGAGGTTGTGGGCCCGGGCGGGCCACCCGATGGACATGGAGACGACGAAGACGGCCATCATCATCATTAAAATGTAGTGAGAAAAATATTGTTGCCAGAACATAGATTTGGTAACGATGATGATGACAATGAGTGACTTTAAGTGATATTCTTCTTCAGAATTTTCTGAAATGCTCGTTTGTTTTTGCTTGTTTCTCTGTACTGTTTTGTTGGGCTTTGGAGCGTGAGACTCACGCTCTCTCACTTTCTACGTAATAAATGGATATGATATCGAAGTGAAACTCGAATCTTTTTTTGCCACTTATAAGTCTCTCCCCCTCTGAATGGAACGATGATTTCAATTAATTGTTACGACAATCAGAATAACGAAAAGATAGTCGACTTCGAAATAGCGTTTTGTAGAAAACTAATTATTCTGACGGAGAACCATCATCTGGTAATCGCTATCAATTAAAATCTTGAAATATTCGAATGAAAAATGTGTCTTATTCTTTTAACCTCAATGGGAAATGGCAAATGTTTGGTCCCTTTTTTTTTCCTTTATTAGGGAATAACTTCGCCCCACCGTTCATCGCCACATAGGTGTTGTTAATAATGATTTCGTATATGTATGGCAGACATACTTTTTACTAGGTAAATAAAAATATGTTGGTTCCAAGTGCGGTTATGATACAATAAACCTCGAGTTGTAATTTGTAAACTTGGTATTTTTTAAAACTCCTTTGGATCATAGTGGAGTTGACATTGTAAAGATCTACTACACAAATATATAAAACTCCTATAATTTGGAACAAAGGTTTGGGTAAAGTTCGATTCTGTTTTAGGCCTCTTAATAGTACAATCTTGTGTTGTCATAAAATTGGTTCAAACACTACATACAAGTCAACGAGGTTATGATGAACTAATTTTGGATTTTGGCATTTTGGTTTATTATGGTATTGCTATAAATAACTTCACTATAAAAAATCATTCGAAAAAAAAAATACGATTTTACCTATCTATCTATATACAATAGACATGAATTCAATAATGTTTCCTTGTTGCAAGACCGTCATAAATAAAATATTCATGCGTTTATGCATAAGAGAAGCAATATGTATGCAACTGACAGGAATATATATACATATACATTCACTTACAAATATTCCAATATGTATATTATTGTAAGAGCTTACTTATGCTGTGGCACAATGATAATGAGTTAGACACCTAGAACATCACATTCGAGATAATGGAAAACATCAAATCATAGAAAGAAAAGAAAAAACATAGATATTATTACATATACAAATGATTGACAGCAAGTTTCTTTTTCCTTACTACACAAATTGTATTGTTCCTGTGTTTTTCAGAAAATACAAGAATATATTCTTTTCTTCAACGCTTGTAAGAAGCTGAACGGTTCAGGAAAATCCATGAACGCGTTTGTACAGATACAAGAATAAAATATTGATTTTTTAAATAATTTCTTGCTGGCGTTTGATTCTCTAGCTAGGAGAGATGGATGAAAAAGATTGCCCGCTTTTCTTTATATCGTGTTTCTTTTTCTTTTTCAGTTTTCTTGGCAGCTGTTTCTCACACACGTAAGGCCTTTTATTCCACACGAGCATACACACACTATTACAACCTTTTTCCTCATTATAAATAGGGTTTTACTTCTCATTCTAATTGTCTATGTTTCTTCACTGCATTGTTCAACTATTTTGCGATTCAAGTTTCTCGGCTGTGATACCAATATGAGCTACTCAAACAACTCATCAATGAGTTCAGGTTAGTTGATTTGCAAAAAGTTGGCTCTTTCATTGCATTATATTACACATGAATATGTTCTTGGAAAGAACAATAAGAGATATTAAACTAACCAACGACATTATAATTCAGGCAGCAGAGGAACGTTTGAGTTTGGGAGAACTTACGTTGTCAAGCCCAAGGGAAAACACCAAGCTACAATAGTTTGGTTGCATGGCCTTGGTGATAATGGCTCAAGGTATAGTTGTATATATAATAGTAATAATTTCTATAACAAAATAATTACTACATTTGTATTCTTGACAGGCAAAGCCTAACCATGGCATAATATTTGATCTCCTGTTCTATATAATTATTAGAATAATTATTTTAACTAATGGTAATTAGTTATTTCATAGGGGATTATCAATTTGATAAAGTATAAATCTCAAAAAACAGTATGTGGATGCGATGACCTTTTTCATATTTGGAAAAAGTTCTTACCTTTACTGAACTTTATATCACTAAAGCGAATCTAATGTAAAAAAAAAAGTTTTAGCTATCTTAACCGCAAGTCAATTGGTTGGACCAAACAAGCTTCGTTTTACACTAATAGAACATGTTAACCTTATTATGAGCCTATTCATAACATTTTTTGTAACATTTTTTTATTATTTTCTGCAGTTGGTCACAGCTTTTGGAAAGTCTTCCTCTTCCAAATGTATGCATATGAGATCGAATACGCATTTTCTCTACATCTTAATTTCGAATTTATAACAATTAGAATCGATAATGATATCTTTTGCACCGCAGATAAAATGGATATGCCTACTGCGCCTACTCGCCCGGTAACGGCGGTTGGCGGGTTTCCTTGCACTGCTTGTAAGAAAACTACAAAATATACAAACATAATCGAATTTCTTTCTTTTTTTTAATGCAAGTATATGAATTTGGTAATATACTGTATGATTTTTATTATGCTGCAATAAAAAGGGTTTGACATGGGAGAGCTTACTGAAGATTCTCCAGACGATCAACAAGGCTTAGACGCATCGGCCCATCACATCGCTAACTTGCTATCGACTGAGCCCCGCGATAGTAAACTCTTCGACTTCTTTCATTTTTTTAATTATTACGATAAAAAATTATAATAATTAAAAGAATAAATGGAATTTTACTTTTTCTGCATGCACATATGTAGTTAAGCTTGGCATTGGTGGATTTAGTATGGGCGCTGCAACTGCGTTATATTCGGCGACGTGCTTTGCTCATGGAAGATACGAAGGCGATGGATCGCCGTACAATATTAATCTCAGGGCTATTATATGCTTAAGTGGTTGGTTCCTTTCGCTAGGTACATGTAATTTCATTTAAAATTCAAGAACGTAACGTTATTATTTTCGTATAATCATTAAGTTGATCGATCGTTTATTATTGCACAGAAACGTGAGGAACAAGATCATTGAAGGATCGTACGAGGCTGCGAGAAAAGCGGCATATCTCCCTATATTTCTCGCGCATGGACTATGTATGTATATAATGCTTATTTGCCCTATCTTTTGCCTGCCATTGGTAAAAAAAATCACATAGTCGTGCGTGTTTGTGTTTTATGAATGGAAATAAAATAGGCGATGACGTGGTCCCCGCGCGACATGGAGAGAGGGCTTACAACGCATTGAGTTCGGCGGGTTTTCGAAACCTAACTTTTAAAACGTACGACGGGTAAGAAAACGAAAACAAAAAGCTTGCATTTTTTCTTTTCATCCTTAAAAATTCTTGCATTTTTTTTTATTTATTATTTTTGTCTTTGGGTAGGATTGGTCACTATACGATACCAAAGGAGATGGAGGAGGTCAGCAATTGGTTAAACGCTAGACTGCTCTGAAGAAGAGAACTGATGATTATGAGGGAGCTATTTATTACTGTTATTAAGTTTCTTGATGTGTTGTTGACAGTTTTGAATCGATGTATTATTAGAATGTTATTGTGTGGTTGACGTTTATCTATTATTATTACACTTGCATTGCATGTACTGAATAAAAAATAAGATAATAAATTTTGGGATTTGACATTTCCCCTAGCCCATTATATGTTGTAATAAAATATTTTCTACAAATGAAAACTCGAGACAGCCAAGAAATTACCCTTGTTTTGACACATTCTTTGCCCTAATCATTAGCATGGCCACTCAACGTGTTAAGTGATCCTTATACTTGGGCGACTAATTGTGCCAATCAACAACACACAGACAGGCACACACACACACACAGATATATATATTATATATATATATAATTCACACAATAATTAATTAATTCCAACAAGAGCAAAGAAGAAAAGAATGGCAGATCGAAATCTAAACTATACCAACATCGAGGAAGGCCAAGGCCAGGTTTTGTTAGCTTCCAATTTTCAAGCTATTCTACTATGATGATTCAAATTCTGAAAATATTAATTAGTCTTTGACTATATTGTAGATGCGTAGGGACGACATTATGATGAATCATCCATCTGATCATCTCCACACCCAAGGCCATGGCCAACCAAACAACAGCTTCCTTCAAGAGGTCTAATTAAATATATATATGTGTATCCATTACATATAAGTGGTCACTTATATATTTATTTTCGTCAATTATTTGTGATTAAAAAAGACGGGGACGCAAGTGAAGAACATGGCGCAAGGCGCGGCGGACATAGGAAAAGGGCTCTGAACATCGCGCGTGGTGCGGCGATCGGCGCGGCCAACATGGCTCAAGGTGCCGCCGGCGCCGTCAAGAACACCCTCGGCGCCACCGCCAACGACGACTCCCCGCCCAACACCGCCGCCGCCGATCTTAACCGACCTCCACCAACCGACGCTAGCCACGCATCAAGGGTTTAAATATGACTTAAGATTATATATATATATATATATATATATATAAATCCTGCCTTATTAATAAAAGGAGTTTAGAAGGGTTATGGCGTTGGCTACGTGGCACATTTCTGGACCTCTAAATTGCCACGTGTCGAGAGAGTCCGTTTTATTATATTGTAAAGAGTCCTTTATTATGTACGACGTTTTACATAATATGCTTCCTCGTCTCCTATGCTTGTTTACTTCATATATGAATTAGTAGCATTTTGATTGAATTTTAATTACATCTAAAATACTAATGAATGAGAATAACAATTTCCTTTTTTCACAATTAAATATACATTGTGATCTCAGTGGCGACGTAAATATTATTTTTCTAACCTAACTAATACTCCGTCCGTCCCGGTAACTTTTGTACATTTTACCAAATCGGGCGTCCCACTATCTTTTATACATTTCCATATTTAGTAAAAAACTATCACACACAATCAATATAATACTATTAAATATTCTTAAAAGACGTGTCACACCCATACACTTTATACATCTATATTATTAAAATATTCAGTTTCTTAAAAACCGTGCCCGAACCCGTACAAAACATACAGGTACAGAGGGAGTAACACACAAGTCACAACAGACACTTTAAAAGAAGAAAAAAAGAATTGAAGACTTATAAACGAAATCTAAGAAATTGGGCCCACTATACGAAATTATCCCCAAGCTTACAATACAACATCGGTTTGATTTTATCTCTGGGCTTTTTTTTCATCGTTAACATCGCCGCAACCTAAATAAAAGACGAGAGCTTTCTTTGTGAAAGTAGTTTGTTGGAGTTCTTTTCAGCTGTCGTACACCCAATTCTCATCCATATGGCTGCATGTAAGTTAAAATATTGATGTGAAAAATCTCATCTTTCTGCGGTTCTTTCCTTATATGTCTCAATTCACTGATAATGGAAGCGTTCTAGGTTGATTAGCTATGTTGGGAAATATTTTAGAGATGGGTTTTCTGTTTCGATGAGCTCCCCGAGATTTAGAGCTTCTTTAATTTTTTTTCGTGGACTTTTTTTTTTTTTGTTTTTTGCTTTTATATTGCATATATCTGTAACGGGGTTCTGTTTGATGCTCCTACTTTTTTTTTGTTGTATTGGCCTTCTTTTTTGTTAATGAATAGCGATTAATTGTTTGTCTCTCTCTCTGTGTGTGTGTGTGAGGTGGCTTTGGGGCATTGGGTCTCAAGATTAGGACGTTGAGCGTCGACTATTCGAGCCCCAAAGTGAGAACATTGCGTCCTTTGAATGTCGTAAGAAGAAAGGGAAGAGATCTCTCATTCAATTGCTTGGTTTTGTACCGTAGATCAAACAAATCAGTGTTTGCTTGTCAAAGCTCGGATTCTGATTGTGAGCACTGCTTTAATTTTCATTCTTGAATCTGTTTTAGGACACTCGCCATTTCGTTTACGACTTCATTTTGATGTTCGTTTTTTTTTTCCTCTTACAATAAGCAATAAGCTCAACTTATGTGGACAAGAAATCCGAAGAAGACATCAAGTCATCTGATGCAGTAAGCTCACTCGTCCCCAACGCAGTTGAGGTGGGCTTCCTTCTTTCGCTTTCGTTTTATAACATAAGGCAAAACAAATGGTATCTATTGATTCATTGATTTACTCCTCTTCGAGGAAAAAAAAACATATTGAGCTTCGAGACAATCGCTTCCTACAGGTAGAAGCTCTTGTGAACGCACTATGCGAGACATCGATTGCAGAGTTTGAACTTAAAGTGAGAAAGCCATTTCTTTCATTACATTGTTGATCTTCATTACAACTTTTGTACGTTGGAATTTCTTTAAACTTCTGCCCATTAGCTTGGAGGGTTTCATTTATATGTGATGAGAGGCTCAGGCGGACAAAGTGATGCACCTCAGCCTCAAACGACTGCTCATGTAATAGCACACGCAGTTGTTGAGACATCTGATTCGAATGGCTCGGCTTCTTCGCCGTCATTAGCTCTCGCCAAAACAATTCCTAACTCGGGTGTTCAGAAAGTGCTCGATAATGCAGCTGACGAAGGATTGATGATACTTCAGTCTCCTCGAGTAAGATTATTAAGAATCATATTACATATTAAACATCTTCTCCATCTCTTCTAATCGATATAGACAGGTTGGATATTTTAGGAGATCTCGGACCATTAAAGGGAAGCGGGCTCCTCCGTCTTGTAATGAGGTATCCTCTGCTTACTTAATTATGCTTTTGCTGCTATTATACCGTTTATTTCTTCTTTTCTTTCTTGCATTATAGAAATCGGTAGTAAAGGAAGGTCAGGTTCTATGCTACATTGAACAGCTCGGCGGTGAACTACCTGTCGAGGTTTGACTTCTACACATCGAATGAGATATTTTTCCTGTGAAAAGAAAAAGTAAATTACATTTCTCATCTTTAATGTCTTTCTCGACAGTCCGACGTGTCAGGTGAAGTGGTTAAGATACTTAAAGAAGACGGAGGTAAGAATCCTTTCTTTCCTTGTTTTTTTTTTTGAATGATCATCGCTCAAAACACTTCTAATGTTTGAACAGATCCAGTTGGCTATGGGGATGCTCTTATTGCAGTTCTACCTTCATTCCCTGGTATCAAGATGTAGTAACTTAAATATGAGTCATGGCTTTGTCTATTTGAATTCTATCGATTCTTTTTCTTGCTCTTCTCTGCGTTCGAATTTGTGAGAGATGTTTGCAGTAGTATTAAGACCTAATAATTCGAGTTCGAATATAATCGAAGAAACTCTTTGTAGTCTGGCATGGCCTGGTATATGGCACGTATATGAACATTTCTTAATCTTACAATCATATTTCAGACTAGTTTCTGTTATCTTTACATCAAATCTCAAGCTGCAAAAGAAGCGAAGATCGTAACACGTTTTGAAGCTGAAAAAAGCGACCTTTAATATCACTACACACCTCTCCAGCCATGCTCTAAGCACGAGCGCGCTAAAGCGTCCAAGGGGTCGACGCATTTCTTCCACAAAGGATCGTTCGATGGCAGAAAAGCACTCACTTCTTCGTCGACCGCAAGAATCACTTTATTCACCGCCCTAACGAGGAGGACTTGCAAAGCGATTCTGAACAAATTCTGCGCTCCTTCCAAATCCTTTTCCCTAAGGATTCCACGGCGGGTATTATTGCGTGCTCCACCGTCGCCTTGTCTGGTAATTCCACCTCGAAACCCTGCAAAAAGGTTCTTTTAGAAATTCGAGGGTTTCATTACAAAATTGCAGAGTTATTACCTCTCGCTCGAGCCTTTCTTGGTAATATCTAGCTGTCAGCTTCTGATTGGTCGCAAGAATGCCGATTCTCGGGAAGCTTCCGCCCTCTAAGGGCCTTAAGTTATATCCTTTGAGTTCTTTCGCCACGCATTGTCCGATATCGAGGAAAGGCACAGAACATCCATCGCTTATTGCATCGTACCATGAGTGAGATATATGGCAAGGCATGGCGATACAGTGCGCTTGGGAACTTTCTAGAAGAACCCTTTTGCGCGTTAACCTCTCGACTATCGTACCGTGATGGGCCGTGCACGGAGGCTCGGTTTTCGCTAGGGTTTGAAGATCTTGGCTTATCGATTGGTCTGAACACAGTACGAAAGATGATGGGCTCGGGCTGATTTCTCGGTCGTAGTTTGCTAGTTTTTCGGCGAAGCTCAGGCTAGTGACCGATATGCCCCGAGTATACCGATGCTGAGATTCGTGTGGGTCGAAAATTTGTGATTTTTGTGGTGAATTGTTCATTTGATTCAATGATGGTTGTTGTGGTTTTATTTTTTTTTCTCTGAATATGGCTTTGGTTTTGGCCTGTGTGTCTATTGCTTACACAGCAGCCTATGGGATTGAAGGATTTGAAACTAAACAGGGACATAACTGAACTCACTTCGCTCTCTTACTAGTTCTGTACGGACAAGTAGAGGATTCAACAGCCCAAGATGCTTAGGACATGATGATGAAACATGAATCTAAGGAACTCCCAGAAAGTTCTCAAGGAAGATCATGTAAGGGAAGATTGAAATCCTTTCAAGAATTGGCTTACAGAAAAGAAAAAATAAAAAGGGCTTCTTACCTTTCCTCCAAACTGAGCGAGAATGTCTCAGTTTTCTTCATTTTCTTGTCTCACTGATCCCTTTACTAAAAAATATTGAATCTTGTTGGGAGAATTAAGGTGGGGTTTTAATGAATTTGGAGTAGATAGCTCCAAGATTATGGAGGTAAATGCCACGATAATAATAATAAGAATAAAAAACAACCCACCAACCGTTTTAAGGACACTGTGTGTGGAAAGAATCTTCACCGTGAATGTCTTCAATCAGAAATTTACGACTTGTCATAGGAAGGTTTTATATTTCATACATAAATAAGCCAAAAGCTAGAAAACAAACATACTTTGTGCAACAGTTTCCAACATGGTGCATGGCCAGCAATAGAGAGAGGAGGATTACGGCAATAGTGGGGTAAGCAAGAAATATGTGGGCCTTTTTGTAATTTGTCACTTTGTTTGTAAGGTACCTAAAAGTCAATATATGGACTTCTTTTTTCAGAAGTTTCTCAATAAATATTCTCAATAAGGCACCATCAATCTTACTTCACACCAATCGGAATCCAACAAACAATTGCAAGATAAATGTACCCTTATAGTCGTGTCGCAATATGATTTGAAAAAAAACTTTCATAATTGTAAATAGCCCTCAAATCAAATCATCTTGACACATAAATTTTCTTGTTGCTTCTTTTGATTTGCATTAAAGCCCCACAAAAAATTAAAATTTCCAACTAAACCCCAAAACTAGTTCCTTCACGAGCGAACGCCAACCTTAGGCAAGCCTTTGGCAAGAGGCAAATCCAAGTTTTGAACCGTTCGAAATGTTCTCGGGACTATCTTATCCACGTAGAGCGTACCGTCTAAGTGATCGCATTCATGCTGGAAAATCCGAGCTTGCCAGCCCAAAGCATCGATTTTGAGTGGTTGACCGTCTCGGTCAAACCCCGTGACTTCGACCTCTAAATGGCGTTCGACCATTGCCCTAAATCCATCCACGCTACAAAAAAAGAGCAACGAATGACATAAGGGATGTTTCCCTCACAATCTCAGGTATCGAGGACAGACATATTCGATCTAAAGGACCATCAAGAATTGGACCGAAAAGAAATAAATTGTCCTTATAAGATGTAAGCTGAGTTGTGTGTTAACTTACCTCAAACAGCCCTCGAAGAACAAAGCGGTTTTGCTACCTTTCTTTGTCAGCTTTGGGTTGATCACAACCTGCGTTAAGAATTTTCCATACATAGCTCAATCGATGGCAGAGTATAAAGCTCGAATCGAAAAAATTGAGATGCTTAGTTTTGTATACCAAAAGATCGAAGGGACGCCTGTCTTGTGCCTCGATCTCCTCCTTTCGAGCATAGCTAATGTATTCTTTCGTATCTTCAAGAACTATAATCTGCAAAACAAGGCATATACAGTTCACTTAATTACATCACATCGTTACTGAACTTGAAAGTTCTGCTCTTTGCAATACTCTCAGTCTCACATCATCCAAAATCGCACTACCCATCTGTAATAATTGCATTGCCTCTATGATACAGAGATGTAGGTAGCATCGCCAAGCAATTACAAATTCCCAAATTTAGACAAACGATTAATTACAAACCCTCAAGGGAACTCCAATTTGCGGGGCGGCGAGTCCAACGCCTGGTGCCCTCCTCATGACCCTGACCATGTCGTCGATGACCTTCTGCACCCGATTCGACCCGATTTCTTCGGGTAGGACCTCCTCGGCGGGTTCGTGAAGTACCGGGTCGCCGGCCTTGACGATATCGGGGATTGCATTCTTCTTCCTATCGCCGCCGATTCCCAGGAGCCAACCGGCCCGAGCAACCGAACGGAGATTTCTAGCGTGGCGCATAGATTCGGGCTTGGGGATGGATACGGGTCGGGTCAGAATAGGGTTTCTAGATATGGGAAGAAGAAGAATGTGGGTTAGTCTTTGGATAGTTTCCATGGGTCGCCCGCCAGCTGAGCACTGCTTCGAGCGAGGGGATTGAACTTTGCACAGTAATTTTGCTTTGATTTGATTTCTATTTTTGGTCCAAATGGGCCTCTGGGATTTTATCTTACTGGGCTTAGATACATGGACTTTCACCTGTACCTTGGAAAAAGGGCCTTATTGACTTTTACAATGTTATAGTTTTTTTTATATATAGAAAATATAATAAAAAGAGCACTATATGCTTATTTTCGTGATAAGAAAAAAGGCAAATCTACGTATAAATCCCCACAACCCAAACTAATCATCAACTAACTCTCCCTGTTCAACTCATTTATCACTAAACTCCCCCTTTCAAACTTATATATCACATAGCTACCTAATGGACAAATATACCCCTGTAAAACATATATATTTCAAAATAACCTAGTGAATTCATTTACAGAGGATCTGAAAAAAATAATTCATTTACAGAGGACGACGAACGAAGCATAGGAACACAAAGCAGAAAAACAAAAACGATTACAGAGAAGTCGGTCGATTCAGCTTCACCTCCACAACGAGCAGCGAACGAGATTAGGGCTTCCATTTTTCACCTCCACAACGAGCAGCGAACGAGGAGGAGTTACTGTAAGAAACGACCGCTTGATAGTACCAATTCTCGACTTTAGTTTTTCATTTTTTTGTGGCATTGGGTTAATGTAGAGATTAGGACTTTCATAGTTGCATTCCTTGAAGGATTTCATGTCGGGCTCTGTTTAATTGTTGATTACGGCTCAAATTTCGCGTTTATGGCAAAATTAGGGTTTAATTATTTCGTTTTTCGACTTGGGACTTGGTATAATTCAAATTAGGGCTTGTTAGCTTCTAAATTCCCTGTTCGATGTAAAGGTACTGCATTTGTGACTGTCTTTGTACGAGTTTTGATTGTTTTTGGATACTATAATTGAATTGGTGCTTGTATATGTTTTTGGTACGATATTACATAGTTAATGGTACTGTAAATTTATTATTTGATTCTCTCATTGTTGTCGCATGCAGAAATGGCACCGAAGTAAAAAACCCACCGGCTCAAGAAGAAATAATTACGAGATGACATCACGGTGTCATCCCAACCTTTTTAGAGAAACGATGATGGAACTAGGGCTGAAGGAGGAACACAGAAAACTGTTAACGCAAACTCCATTCTACACTTTCTTGGAGATGCCGAAGATGTCACAATCTTTAACAAGAATTGTGGCATTACTGAGGCGCTATAATGTTAAGGATAACACATTTCGGTTCGGTGAGGATATAGAGGTTATATTCTCACCGCAAGAGTTTAGTTTGGTGATGGGGTTGCACCATTTAGGGCAACCGTTGATCCGGATAGTAAATTTACGTCATCAATCATTGCACACCATTTTGATGGGAAAATGGCAATGTAACACGAAAAAGGATAATGAAGTTGCTGGAGTCTTTAGTTGGTGAGGAGGGGAATGAGAGTGTTGAGGATTCTGTTCGGGCTGTTATTCTTCTCTTATTTAATTTTGTACTTTTCCCTACGGGTAACTCGAAACACCCATCTTTTGTTAATGTATACGTGGACGATCTAGAGAGTCTTGGAGGATATGCTTGGGGAGCGGCCTTGCATAATTTTCTTTTAGAGGAGATGAAAATTGCCGTTGCTTTTGAAAATGTGGGATCGAATGCGACGATCAATGGTTGTACTATTGGATTGATGGTAAGCGATTGACGTATTTCACTACGTTTATCGTAGTATTTAATTGGGTTAAAATAGAGCTCTAACCATCATTTTATGCATTTATTTGCCCTATTTACACTTCTTTCGATATTGAAGGACCTTAGGACGGCTCTCGGGCGAAAAGGAGCGAAAACGACGCAAAATAGAGCAAGTATGAAGAAATCAGTCACGCATCACGGCCGTGACACCCCTTGCACCAGGCCGTGACAACAGGCAGAAGGAATATCAAGGTTCGTGGCACAAGTCACGGCCGTGACTGGATATGCACCAGGCCGTGACAATTATGAGTTCTTCGTCTTTATTTCTTATTTCTTTCGTTGTTTTTCCTTCAATAATGAGTAGCTAGGTTATTTTGTAGTTAAGATATATAGTTATTGTGACTATGTGTTTTGACTATTTATCGTTCTATAAAGTTGTTTCGTTGCTTTAATATGTCTATGTGTTAAAGTGATCGTGTGGAAAATCGTTTAGGACGACCGCTATATAACGATTAGGCCGTTCGTAGAAGATAGGATTCGAGTATAGGGCGAAAGTAAATACTCGATCCTCATCGTTAGTAACTACTGAATCTTAGATCCCCGCAAGCATTTAGGGCGACAGCAAACTCGCGAGCGGGTATAAAATTAATGCGATTTTGTCTTAATCATGTAGGAGCAATGTTATTGTCTTAGCCGATAGTACCTAGCAGGATTCGAATCCCGAGCACATCTTTATTATCTGAAAGCTCTCTTACCAGTTTTAGGCGTGTTCTTTGAATCTCTAGTTGATTTAGGAGTGATCTGTTAGGATAGTTCGTAAAACAATCGGCGTATTTTATTTAGGCTAGATATCGAGTCGACAGGTCACTACTAGTACTCAGTTTATTCATCGTGTTCGATACTCGTTTACTCACTTTAATGCACTACACACGAAAGGTCAACTGTCTATCGCACGTTGGTAATAGTAATTAGGTATTCGTTTTATATTATCACTTGTCGCACTTGCAAATCATATTAGCACAGCACGTGTCGATCAGTAAGTTACTTTATTATTTTGTTATTTCATCTTATATTTTGTGCTTTTCCTATAATTCTAATGCGTGCGTTCGTGTTTATAGATGTGGTTGTATGAGCATGTGCCTTCGTTGGCACGAAAGAGGCAGCCCTATACATTCCCACGATGGTTCAATTGGGAATTTTGTCATGTTCCAAATGACAGTAGGATTGCACAGACACAACTAGCTGTAATTACCAGTGCTCTTCCGATAATCTCTCGAAGAAAAGAGATGAAGTTTGTGGAACCAATCGCGCAGATGCCAATAGTATATAACACGTGTTCTCAAATAGTGCTTTTTTATGCTTCTTAATAGTAAATTTAACAATGTCTGTTTTCTTTAAGGAATTGGAGGGGAACAAGATCAAGAGGATGGGATACGTTCCAAATTGAAGAACGATTTGAAAGTCCGTGTTGAACAGTTGGAGGTTGCGATGCGGGAAAAAAAATGAAGCAATTGAAAAGTGGAGAGCGAGGATTCAGGGAGCGACAGGGGAGGCTGAGGGTGAGAAGTCCATAGGTTATCAAGGGGCTAGTTATCAAGGCCGTGGCAGTAATGATGAGATTGCTCCATCGTTTGATTTAGACGGTAGGGGTGGTGTTGGTGAGGGCTGGGATGAGGTGGCTGAGGTTGGACAGGCTAAGGTGGTTAGGTTGCAAAAGAGGATGAGGTGTCAAAGGTGGCTGAGGTTGGACAGGCTGAGAAGGTTGAGATGGCAAAGAAGGATGAGGTGGCAAGGTGGCAAAGGAGACTGAGGTGGCTGATGAGGCTGAGGTTGGACAGGCTGAGGTGGTTGAGGTGGAGGATGAGGTGGCTGATGAGGCTAGGTTGGACATGCTGAGGGGGTTGAGGTGGCAAAGGAGGATGAGGTGGTTGATGAGGCGGTGCAGGCACAGGCTGATAAGACATTGGCAAACATCCTTGCTGATTTGAATAAAGTTGAACTCGAGCCAATGACCGTGGCACCATTAGCGGCATCATCAATAGCACGAACAGTGAGAGGACGTGAAGATAGAAAGAGGAGACGGGATTCTGAGTTTACTACACCAGGATCCTCGGCTATTACGGCACCAAAGAAAAAAAGGAAAAAGGTGAAAAACTCAAGTAATTCAAATAGGCGAGTAAGAATCAGATGAGGAGGCTCCGGTTGACTGGTACGAGAGGTACATGGGTCGTACGGACTACACTGGGGAAAGAAAAGTTGCAAACCGAACAGAGAGATTGCATCAACACGTACATAGACGCGAGGAAGATTGGGTACGTTTAATTTAGGTGTCAGTGTTGTTAAGTACCTTTTTAAATATGTTGCCTTTAATTAACGTGTTGTAATTTCTATTGGGCTGATGCAAGGTTAATGGTTTGGCAAAACGACCTTTGTGAGGTTAATCCTGTAGCCATCTATATGTTGCTCTTCGATGGCTTGATATCTTCTCCCGTGATAGATGCATTTGGATTGTCTCCAACGTTTCGGAGGCAATTGCCAAGACAGACCTCGTTCGTTCGTGATCCCGTCCTTCGTCCAGGTAGAGTTCTTCGCGAATGTGATAAACATAACGAAGACCGCGAGGGTAAACATGAATACGACCGGGAGATTGTGGAATCACTTTCCGACAGCGCGTTGGCTTGCTTGGACAAGATTAATGATGTTGCCTTGGGGACGCTACACATATCCCCTATATACATGAAAAATCATTGGGATGTGTTGATTTACAAGTTGGAGGAAAGACGGTTTTACGTACGAGATTTGCTGAAGCACAATCACATGAAATGGGCGACTAGATCATTTGTAAGTTTGAATTTTTGTAAATTAAACGCTTTATGTCATGTTCTTAACGAAAGGTATATTGTACAGGCTCTGTCGACCTACTGGACATATAGGTGGGACTATAAGGCAAAGTCAATCATGCCAGAGTTTGAGTCCACTAAGGAGCAGAATCCGGAGGGCGTGGATTGCGACGTACATACTCCAATGTCCATGGATCGATACATCGTTGGACATGTGGCTCATGGGAGGTATTTTGACGAAGTTGACGTTGAATTGTATCGTGGCTTCATGGCTGCCACGATACTTAAGGACGATCTTAGTTACATGCTCCACTCGTTTGAGTGATGTTTATCTATGTTTTGAGACTGAGACGCTGTTGATCCTCTTAGTTTGTGAATTGTTTATGTTTTTTGCATTCGTAGGTTTTTGTCTCTATAAGCCTTTTGAGATCACGAATAGCAGCTCCTTTGCCTCTATAAGCCTTTTCGTACCCCACTTCTACGCCATAGTCCCGCGAAATATATTTGACAATGGTATTTGGAACAAGATGGCTCGTCCCGTAACTTCTCCTTCATTATGTTCCCAATCCAAGTGGAGTCGGCTCGAGGATGATCACGACTCTTAATACTATCTTCTCCGCAAGTGTGTCGCAAATTGCATACTCGAATGCCAAATGATCTATCCCTTTATGAAGTGGTGCATATATCCGCCATTGACACGTCTCATCCTTGCAAACAGCTATGATCTTTTGGGAATCATTCTTCTTATACAAAGCGTTGCGACGGATGGCAATGAAGTAGTTTTTCAAGACCCGTCTGAAATCAAATGCATCCTCAAAGGTTTGCCCCTCTCCACGAATGCAGTGTTGAAACGCATCTACTAAATTTCTGTTAATGTTAGATTCGGTGGAGTCTTCATTCTCTTCCACACTATAAGAAAATACAACAAATGTCCTTAATCATTGGTAGGAAAATAATACACATAATGTTTAAATTTCAGAATAATGAAACAAACCTCTCTGTCCGACTGATTTCACCCATTCCATTTCCATCATCACGTTCGACTTTCATATGGATCACATAAAATTTCAGCCGTTGATAGAGTTGGAACATATTGAACACGTCTCCATTTTCTTTAGAAGTTGCGTAATTACTTTCAGACGGAACTTGAAACTTTATCCAGTCATGTCGTGAATCGATGTCCGGCCATCTTCTTTGGAGGGTTACGTACAAATCTATTAGTCGTCTTTTCATGGATCATCAATAAATATGTGCTCTTCTTATATTCACACAATGCAAACAACGTGAGCCCACCAAAGACATTTGTAGAAAACATAGCTTCGTATAATAGGACCTATTAAATTAATTCGACATATGATACTTCTACAAAGCTTCAAAATGTACTCCATATAAGAACTGGGAGTACGGTAATTCGACATGCTTTATAAGAAATTGCTTTTACCAACAAAATAGCCAAAGTTTAACCAAATACTCACCTTGTACGCCCAATTTAGGTCAATCTCACTGCCACAAACGTTCAGTGTGCACCTCAGCGGAGCGTTCTCGAGCTCAATTTCGTTCGATCGAGCTCAAATCCATTCGCTCGAGTCAAGAACCTCGACGAGTAACCCTCGGTGAAAAAAAAAACGGAAAGCTTACCTACCTGGACCGAGAAACCCACTGTGATTCGATAGCCTACGAGCTTTTCCGGCGAGGCAGGAGCCGAGACGAATAGGAGAAAAATACGGAGTGATGCGGGCTGAGACGTTGGGTGACACGGGTGTTCCGATGGTTAAATGGGAGAAAGAAAATATTTAAAAATAATAAATGAGGGGTAAATCGTCTATTGAATCAAATAGGTAGTGATGTGTAAGAATGCTTTGATTTAGGGACTTTGATAATAAGTAAATTAAAAGGGGGACTTAGTTGATAAAAAGTTTGAAAAGAGGAATTTAATTGAGGTTGCAAAAAAACAGTTTACTTTTATGTCACTCATTGAGAGTCAAACTTTAGGTTGGATACCAAGCTTGAGCCGTAATATTTGCTAATGTCATTTCCTTAGAAGGAAGTTGACTTGTTTTCTTAATATTTGATTTGATTAAAATAAATACTTTTTGTTACCCATAACACATGACCTTGCCCAGCAGTTTATATCTAATACTTTTCTTCCAACCAAGCAAGCATGAAAGTCAACGTCAATATGCAACTGTAGTATATTACTATTATATATAGGTGTGTAATATAACGTGCCATCATATATCATTCAGTAATTTGTGGAAAAGAGTACAGAAAGAAAACTCAAGATGAATAGCTCAATTACCAAGCAGAATAAAGCTCATTTCAACAACTCCAAAGAACTACCTCTCAGAATAAACCCTAGATTTGCAGAAGAGAAAGATGATGTCAACAGAAAGATGGACGTAAGAGAAAGTATTCTTCAAATTAAAAGAACGGAAACCGTAGACATCAACCGAAGTGCCGAGGAGTTCATCAACAAGTTCAGAAATCAGCTGCTTCTTCAAAGGCTGGAGTCTATTGAGAACTGGGAGAAAATGCTCCAAAGAGGCACTTGAATATAAGCCTAATTTACTTTTATTTTTACATGCTTTATCATGTGCTTTATGATTATTAATATTTCTTTCTGATGTATTTTGCCTTGATCTGCATGGTTTTGAATACTATTTTCAATTGAAACGTATATATATTCGTGGGGAGAATGATAAAAAGAGTTCGATTCATCTATCTTCAGAACATTTGAAAAGGCGAAAACAGGTACCCAACAAAATCTTTGAAGTTGACATATAAGATTTCGAAATTATCCTGAGAAAAATGTTAAAAAAAAAAAAATCATCATTTTAAGTGGGGGTTTCTGTTGATCATTTTGATAGACATTTCACAGGTGGGCTTATGGTATTTTTAGCGATTCCATGGGCGTTTAAGCATTTAGCCGTCGCTGGCCCACCGTTGGAGAAGGCTGACTTAATGTCCACGCCAGCCATTGTAATGTTCTTGCATGGAACCGACTCGCTACAGCTTAGGTTAATCGTATCTTTCTTGCTTATAGATGTTCCCCGAAGCCTGACATATCTAACGTTGCTTATTTCAACAGCCGATTTCTGATACAAAAGTATACACCGCAGACAAAGAAAATATGATATCAATAAAGGAAGATTTTGCCCATGCTAAATAAGATGAATAATTCTGATCTTTTTCTTACTTTCTTGTCACATTTCTTATGAGGGCAATAGTACTGATCGATGAGTACAGGGTTATCAGTTTGTATGAAGATTATATCCGTGAACGAAATATTCCTTGCGAACCCTGAACCTCCCTATAGTGAGCGAGCATCATTAAAGAAAATCACGAATAATTAATCCTGGTTGAAAATAGAAAAGAGAAAACATGATTTTTGAGATTTATTATAGTTCATGTTCTTTGACCTGCCATGTTTTAATTCTAGCTCCATTGGTAGATCCCTTGAAGGTACAATTACGAACGTGTATGTCTTGGACTTCGTCGTGGTGTCCCTTCATACCTAAGCTTCCAATACTTTCAAAAGGATAGTTCGATGCAATGTAAGAAGCTAAATAAAAAGGTTATATGAAGCAAGAAAACACCAAATTATAATATGAGATATTACCTTATTCCATGTCCTGGGCCACACGTTATTTTTATATACCGTCACGTTGGATGTCCCGGGATTGATGGCGACACAGTCATCCCCTTTTGTGATAATATAGTTATTACAGTTAATATCAGTTGAGAGAGAGAGAGAGAGAGAGAGAGAGAGAGAGAGAGACCAGTAGCAATGATACTGTGTCGAACTTGAACATTAGTCGAATGGCTAATATCTATATCCCATCGGCGTTAGGGCTCGTTCGAGGGGCAGTTATGTTCAAGTCTTTGATGACTGCATTATGACACGATCTCAACGATATGTGATTCTGTTGGCTGTTCTTGTGATTCAGTGCCTTAATGTGAAGCTCAGTGCAGTTCGAGAATCTCATCGCCTGGCTTGACGAAAAAGATGCAACAAACACGAATCAGATAATATTAGGGTTTTGTTTATTATGGAAGCTCTATATAGCTTGTCAAAATTTTCCACTTACAGTTGGTCTTTTCTTGCTTTCTTTCTCCTGATCATCGAAGCAATGTGGAAGGTGGTTGAGAATCAAGAAATCAGAAATGAAATATATTTGTATGTGTAATATTATTAAAATTTATGATTACCTTCTTCTTCTCTAGCTCCAATGGAGAACAATGCTTACAAGTCGTCTCCTTCCACCATGATTCTCCTCGGCCATCGATCGACCCTAATCGATTTCCGTCGATTTTGAGACCGTTGATCTTCGTAAAGTGAATCCATTCTCCTTCGTGTTTCTTCTTCCATTGGGGTTTTTTTGGAGCGACGATGTGGCCCAAGATCTGTAAATTATTATTTGTGCTCAATTTTAGGGTTTCATCCTCTGATGATTTTTATTTCTTTTTCTTTTTATATTTTATTCACCTCGAATGTAATAGAAGTAGGTTTACAAGGGCCTTTAAAGTCAATCTGGGAAACTAAATACGTCTTATTTGTCGGAACTTTGACCGTTGCACGACTCGTTTTTTTGCTGCAAGCTGCCTTCCAAGCCTTGTCAAAAGCCTAGTCAAACATATGATAATAATAATCATAATAAGAATAAAATTAAAATTACGATAGATGAAATAATGCCATTTGCTTTCCATGCATGGCAAAAAGGAGGACGTCATTGTGACATAGCCAATTAAATACTGCCTCTGATTTAAATAAAAGAAATTTAAGGAAATTGCACATATGTTAGAAATCGAGTAAAAAATCTATATTATGATGAGGGGTATAACCGTAAGAATTCCAACTATTTTCTTGAAACGGGTAAAACGACTTGTAATTAACAACAAAAAAAAAAGAAGTGTAAAGCGATATGTATTTAGAATCAGAGTGGGTAATATTTAATTACTTCAGCGTCATCTTTTTTTCCATCTCCGACGGCTCCAAAATCAGTTACACTGATCGTGGCTGTTGCCGGAAAGTGGCCGTGGTGGTGGTCGTCGTGGTGATCGTGGTGGTGGTGGTGGTGGTGGTGATTATCAGGCGAGGGTCGACGAGCGCTCAAAGGCATCGATGAGTGTAATATCAACAATGCCGAAAAGCATAAAGTTACGGCAAAGATTTCCTGCAAATAAAAAACAAATGAATTCTTTGAGATAAATTTCAAATCAACTTTTACATGAAAAATGTGTCTTATGGTTTTCGTACCATATGTGAGTTTGTTAAGGATGATATTGAAGTTTACTGCTGTATGGTTGTTGGAGCTGTTTGGCTCTGTGGTAATAAAATATATAAAGGGTTTCACGAAACCATGTTGAAAATAAAACAAATAAGTTTTAATTCCATAAGCCATTTTTTGCAATTAGGTATCATTGTGTCAAAACATGCATGTTGAATTAATTGGTCATCGATTGGTTAAGTTGTATTTTTCAGGTATATTCCGATTAGTTAATTTTTGCAACGAAGTAATTAATACATTGGATGTTATGTTCGAATATTGACTCTAGATTCTTTTGCCCTAGTTTTACTTAGTCTTATTTTTTGGATTTATAAAACACACACACACACATCGAAAGTCTAGTAATAATGGACTGAAATCAAATAATAAGAGATTGGACAATTGGAAATATGATCTTATTAGAAAAAAAAAAAGAAAAGTGCAGCTTCTCTAATTAAACACACACACACACCACAACACATTGGGTGAATATTTATGGTTACAATAATCATATACGACATACAATAATTTAAATCTTGCTACACAAACCCTATATTCTCACATAAATATAAAAATCACTTTATGGTAATAGACAGTTGACAGCAGGGCTTGTTTTGGTAGCTTTACCATGAGCATTAGAACATGCCGAATAAACTTTATTTCCAGGAATTGAGGATTTAATGTAAACTCGATTTAGGTTAATATTCTTGCAACCTAGGGTTTGGCTACAGCTCAAGTTTATCACGTTCTGTGAAGCTGATGTCCCTGTGATTCCATTGTATGTAATATCACTTACAGCTACAGCCGATGTCTGCATATCATTATCATATAAATAATCGAAATTAAATTTTAATCAGTTGACTAATAAATAAGTAAAATTCATAATCAGTACTCACGAAGTTGTTGCAGTTGACTCGAAGAGGGCAGTAATATTGATCGATTTGAATAGGGTTGTTAACTGCAATAAGCTTTATTCCTTCGAATGATATCCTTCTTGCATATCCTTTGCCACCCTTCAAAGCAACATGAAATACATTACATATCAATAAATAAATTAACTCATGAGGAAAAATAATCGATTACCTGCCATGTCTTAATTCGTACGCCCGTTAGGGTTCCTTTCAACGTACAATTCCGTACACGTACATTTTCGACGATATCATTTTGTCCACCTTCTCCCAAGGCTCCAATGCTATTCAAAGATCAATTAAATGATTTCATAAGACAAATTTCGATTTAAAAATTAATGTAATAAATAAAGAACAAAACCTTATGCCATGGCCCGGCCCGCATGTAATTCCAGAAATGTACACATTAGAAGATCCACCACTGATAGCTATGCAATCATCACCTGTATATAAGTGCATTTGTGACAATATTCTAGTACTATTTGACTATTAATACATATATATCATTCATTACGCAACATTATAAGATTAAAAATGAAGCACCTGTTGCAATAAAAGAGTTTCTGATTTGTACACTACTCGAGCCAGAAATGTCGATCCCATCAGTGTTAGGGCTATCGCCAGGCGCTATTACACGAAGGTTCGAAGCCACGACATCCTTACTCGATAAGATCAATATTTGACTTCCCGGCCCGTTGACTTTAGTCAACCCGGTCAATCGAAGCCCGTTACATCTATGGAATATAATACCCTAAATATGTTTTTTTGTTAACTAATGATCAATGTTCAATCATATCATTCCAAATAAAACTGTATTAATTCATTCACTCACTGTTGGCCCCTTGCAGAATACTCCCTGCACATGAATTAAAGCTAAATTAAATTTTGAACTCAATTTAATTTGATTATAATTGGTTATTACATGGGAAGGATCATTAAAGCAAGGAGTCCTAGGCCACCATGACGGGCCTTGTGCATCGAGCACACCTTTGCCACTCATTACAAGTCCATTGATGTTGAGAAATATAACCCATGCTTGCTTTTGTTTTCCGACCCATTGCGATTTCGACGGTGCGACTATTCTCCCCGACACCTAATTAAGTGAAATTCAATCAATATTTTACTTTATATTATATGTGTTATTACATATATATATACCTGCATATAAATACGAGGAGACTTGCAAGGGCCTGTGAAAGTCAAGGGGTTGAGAAAGTATGTCTTCCTTGGAGGTATATGCACGACTGGTACGTTAGGTCCACTGTAGTCTTGACAAGCTGCTTTCCAAGCTTTCAAAAATGCCTGCAAATTTTTCTTTTTAATTTTAAGTTCTATATATCATACAGATATATAACTTTGTTTATGTATTATCGGATTTACTTGAGAATCATCAGAATGTCCATTTCCTACTGCGCCGTAGCGAATGACGTTGAACACAGTCATTGCTCCCAATGAAGGAGAAACCATACTGCAAAGCAGAAAGAAGATCATCGTAGTATATTGCCCTTGGCGACCCTGTAATAAAATTAAATATTTATTAGCCAACTTTTTATTATATATATAAATGAAGTAAGGGGAGAATTATGCTATATAACCATCGTATTAGAAGAGGTCGGCGTGCGTTAAAACAGCTTCCAATCTGTTTATATGGTAGAACTTTGGAAAAGAACTATATATAGAGTGACCTTTCATATGGCCCATGCAGCTTCTTGCTTGATATTTTATAAATGTATATCGTTTTGCAGAATAAATCAAATAGAATATCCTTGCAGATTATAATATATGTCATTTTAAATACATATGTTTCTCGTATCGTGAAAGCTACTAAAAGATATCACGTGATTGCCCATCAATTGAGCTTAGCCCAGACTTTGACGTTGCTGCTTTATCAAGGAAAGCAACCGATATATGGATCAACTACAGAAAAATAATCAAGCTTTACATTAAAAAGATGATGATCTATTATACATTATACAATCTCTTTATAACATCCTTAATCTTTAAGAAGACGACACCGAGAGCCGTACATTTTGTACGTCTTAAGTAATAAATTCAAGTGATTCAATGCATGTGACGTCGTTGACCAATAATTAACCTGAAATTAAGGCCATGAACGTGATTTACTCTTTCATATAAAAAAATGCGTAATGTGGCGAAGCCGTTCCTATACATCTCTTGAGCTTGACCTTATTTTGATATAAAATTCTCATCCCAAACCCAAAGTCCATTGTGTTTCATTTTAAAAGCAACTGACCCACAAAATCTTATATGTCACAATATATTTTTTTAATCTATTAGATGTGGGATTGAGTTTATCAACATTGAACAAACCGAATCCAAATGGGCCTGAATGGGATTTCTGCAAGAACGAAAATGGCTTAAAAAAAATTCCAAATGGGAAGGTTCAGAGTTTCTTACATAGGTATAACAGAGCAGACAGAACTACATACATGTTCCTCACCATAGCCCAAAAAAAAAAGAACCAACCAAAGTCCAAACATTCGAGGCATCATCAAGGACAGAAGAGGGAAAAAGAAAGAAAGAAAGAAAGGCCTACTGATTCTGTGATGACGACGAAGCAATAGAGGAGACGGCGCTGCAGTAATTGAACCCATACCAAGTTCCTCCTGGGATCATTACATTGTAATAAAAAGAGACGGGCTGTGAGTTGTAACCGTAAACGGTGACATCGTACGGTATCCATCCATCCCGGCCGGTCCTATAGAGGTACAAGTAGCATATCTGATAGGTGCACGGCCCATAGAGCTCGAAGGTATCTGAGGAACAACGCTCGAACGTTCTTGAGCTTGGATCGTCTAGTCTTGGTGCATAAACCTATGATATATGATATGATATGATATGATATGATATGATATGATATGCAACAAGAAGAAGAAGAAGCACGTGAATCAAAGAACTATTACACACAGGCAACAGAGATAGAAGCTAATCTATGTCTATCTACCTTTGTAAGCAGCAATATGTAAGATTAAGAAGCTAATCACCAACCTCAACAATGATTAAACTGACTAGCTAAAAGCTGATGCAAACCCATTTGATGTTTATATATATACCTTTCGAAAACAGCAATATGCAAGATTAAGAAGCTAATCACCAAACTCAGCTTAGATTAATTGACTTAGCGGAAGATGATACGAAAGGGAGAGCGATTGATTGACCTTGGATTGATAAAGCCAACACGAATTACAAGGGATATTCTTCAATTTTCAGTATGAACCCTAGAAATAGATTCGCTGCTATTTAGTAAATCGGGCAAATTTAATGGTTGAAATTTGGGACCTGATTTCCGTAGGCATCTCCAAAGGAAATGCTGATGCGGTCCCGCGTGTACCGAGCCGAAGAGCAGCTCGTTCTTACGCTCACCGTGAACGAACAAGTACCTGCATTGTCCTACAAAATCGACAGCATACTATTACTTAAATTGAAAGATAATGAGGACTGGAAAGGATCAACAAACGAATATCTCAATCGATCGAGAAATTACAGTCACAGAATGGTCAAAATTTCTTCAAACCTGGGTTTTATTGGTCGCGAGGTTTGACGCCGAGCGAGGGATTTCAGGGATCGATCTCGATAGCGAAGAGCAGAAGAACAGAGATAAAATCGGCAGAATCAAGAGAAACCTCATAACTTCCACCGAGCTGAGAATTTGCAAATTTGCTCTGCAATTTCTGCGTTGATCGTTGAATCATAATGAAGGTGGGTCGGGACATGACACGTGTCACATACGTGTCTTGAAATAGAATTTGATATATTTTCTTTTATAGCAAAAAGGAATACGAACGAAATATTTACCGCTAAATCATCGTTAATGGGAACAATTTAGTATATCACAGCTTCTCTCTCTTATTTTCCCTCCCATCTCACTAAAAACCCTACCTCCACCGCCGCCACACACAACCAAAACCTTCCCTCTCCTCCCCCTCCTCCATTAATGGAGGCAGGGGGAGCTCTCTCTTCCCTTGTCTTTTTTATTGCTTTCTGTTTTTATATATTCATATAAAAAAAAAAAAAAAAAAAAAAAAAAATTGTGCCGCCACCACCACCGTCGCCCACCACCGCTGCCACCATCGCCAACCGCCTACTGCCGGTCGCCACCGACGCCACCACTCCCACGGTCTTCATCCACAGCTCACATCCACTGCTACGACCACCGCCTTCCACCTGTCCCGTCCTCGCTGCCCCTCATCTGCTGCCCGCCGCCCCCTGTCGCCCACGGCCAGCCGCGCCGCCAAGGGAAGCCGCCAGCTAAGCAGCTCGCGTTGTCCGCCTGTCGCCAGGACTCGCCGGCAGCCAGTCGCTTCGCCCGCTCGGTGCCCCCCTCATATCGCTGTCTGGAGTCTCCCAGTTTGTGGGAGCTCGTCTCTCCCGATCCTCGGATCGTGAGCCTTCTCTCCCTTGTGGAGCCTCAGTCCAACGTAGACAAAACCTAGAAGTCGAAAACCAAGTTAAAATGAAGAGTATCGTAGATTTAGCTTAATAGCTTTTTCTGTTATAGGTTCTTTAGTTCTTGGTCGTAGATAATGGGTTTAGTTTTCTGTTGGTCTTTTGTCCCTTGTGGACCTTTTTTGTCAGTGCTTGTACCCCGTTGTGGGTTGTGTTGTGCTCCTTGTGAGCCTTTGTTCTCCCGGTTTTCGATGTACCGGTGAGACTCCTTGGGCTATTTAGCCCTGTATCTTTGTTATTAATAAAAGCTATCGTTTCCGGGAAAAAAAAAAAATCATCGTTAATGAAAAAGAAATCTTGATTTTGATTTCCGACCTAACTCTAGTACATATAATATTGACTTTACAAACTAGGCTCTTCCCTACTTGAATTGAAAGTCCTAATGGTACCACTAATTTATTGTCGTGAGCTACCTAATATACAATACATACATACATGCCTTTGATAAAGAAATTTAGTACATTTTATATATCATATATCAGAGAAAGGGAGCTCTCGTAATTGATCACATTATAGAATGGAATATTGCAATTACAGAAATAAATGTTGAGGTTCGTCACAATATGATTGGCGTTTTATACACACATAATATATTGTTTAATGGTGGTTGTTTTACAAAAATAGACATCTAAAGCGCACGGGCTTACAATAACTACATTTGTCTGATAGGTATTTATATTAATTGGAAGAATAATTTATTTCTTATTAAAACCCTATTTTATCAATCAAGGCATTCTAGACCCATTTAATACATTTAATCTAACTTAAACTAAGTTTATTGTTGATCGAACAACAAACAAAAATTGACACCTAAATTAAATTATGTACGAGCGGCCAGTTGTATCGATAAGGAAAGCAGCATAGATTTTATTTATTCAATACTGATTACGTTTATATATATGTATATCCTTTTCCTTCAATAATTTATGTGATTGATCAGATAATACAAGTTATGAAAACTGGTCCACTTCTACCTTTAAGCTTGTAAGCATCTCTTCTTTTATTTCTTTCGATTCTTGAAGAATCATTTTTTTATTTTAAATCTAATAAATAAATGAATAGTGATCGTCCAAACATATTCTTGACTTGTCTATTTGTACGCTAAATTATTTCACTATACACACAACTTACCCATCAACTACATTGCCACGATATCAAATAAATTCTCGTTGTCAAATCCAATATAACAAACAAACAAAATAAAAATGACAAACCTCCATCACAATCATACGTGTTATAGAAAAAGTTAAAATTAATTAAGCGCGCAATAAAATCCCATTAATATTACACTTCCCTACATTTGAAGCACACATCACATTGTTTGTCTCACTTGCAAAACGACAAATTCCCAATATCAAGGAATCTCATTTATAATAACGCACCTTCAATCTCAATTATATGAAAGGGTTTCTTTCCCTTCTTTCACACAAAGAAATCAAGAAAAAAAAGAAGTAAACTAGTTTATTACCATGTAAGTAATCAAATCATATACGTATATGTAAAAACATTTCAATTCAATTAATTCCCATTGAGAAGTTCCTCGATCATCTGCAGAGCAATCCTTTCCTCTTCATTAATTCCTTCTCTCACGTTAATCTTCTTTTCATCACATTGTGTGCTACTAATAGCCGACGATGAATTGACCAATAACCCTTCGCCACCCTTACGATCAACAACATCATTATTATTATTAGCGCCCTTTTTCTTATTACCAAGCTCAACGGTCATGACCCAATTGGACTCGGGCCTCGATCCGGCCCGTTTCTGCCATACTCCAATGTGAGAGCTCTCTATGTCTAGCCTCAGACAAGTCAGAGAAGGAGATGGATGATGTTTGCAGCATTTTCTAAGCTTCGCGTTTAGTATCGAAGAGAGGTTGTTGTTCTTCGATGCATTATTAGTACTATTCGAAGGTGACGATGAGAGAGATGCTTTTGAGATATTATCATTATCTTCACTCGTAATGCTAATGTTGCTATCTCCATTTTCTTGATCATTCGAAGAAACAACTGGGAAATTAGTCTTAGCTTTTCTCCCGCTCATTAATATAGCAGCCTCATCGTAGGCTCTCGCAGCTTCTTCAGCAGTTTCAAACGTCCCTAACCAAACCCTTCTTTTCCTAAGTCAACAAGCAACAAAATTGTAAGAAAACAATCAAGAAAATGTGTCCATGAACTAATATATAGAATGCGGTGAGAAAACCCTTCTCATAACAAGATGGAAAAAGCTAATAGCAGAAACCCTAACATGGGCTTGATCTTCTGCCACAATGTGCGTATATTTGAACTCTCTCTCCCTCTGTGTATATATATATATATATATATATAAGCATATATTCATATATATGATGCAAAAGAGAATATTACAGCAAAGGATGGCGAATCTCTGACACCCAAGAACCCCAATGGCGTTGTCTGACCCCTCTATATTTTCTTCTTTGTACCATAATTTCCTTTTCTTTTCTTTTTTCTCCGCTCTCTGTTTTTGGATGAAGATTTTTGTCTTGCTACTACTACAAATGACCGAAGTCGTTGTTTATTTATATGAGAGAGATAGATTGTTGGTGTCGGCGAGATTATTAGATGGAAAAAAAAAAAAGGACCGTTCCTCTTCTCTTCTGGCACGGTGGTCCACGGTGCAATTCCTTACAGTGAGTGCCCCACCAGCACTTGCAAGTTCATTCATGGCCTATATATATTATATATATAGATTTGCTACGGTGCCTGCCCACTAAGCAAATTTCTCAATCTTTTGCGTTTTTTCGATTTCCAACGTCCTCAACATCTTACTAGACCCTCTCATATCCATTTCTAACATAAGTCGCCCTATCCAACACGTTAATTTATAAGAAAATCATCACATCGGTATGTCGTCCACATGCGAACAATAAATAATGAATTTCTTAAAAATTATCATGTTGAAGAGGTCGGTTTAAGTTAGCAATGGATATGAGAGGATCTACTAAGGTGTTGGAGACGTTGGAAATCGAAAAAACGCAAAAGATTGAGAAATTTGTTTATGGTGCTCACGGTGGTTGCTCACGGTAGGTGGGCACCGTAGCAAATCTATATATATATATATATATATATATATATATATATATATACTCTTTGTTGAACATTGATGCATTTAATATAATAATGGCTCGTTTGTACATGCATGTGATCATATTTAATTTTACCTTTTGTTGTCTTGTGTTATGATTATAGTTTAGTGATTTAGGCGTTCGTATTTTTAGTGAAGAAAATATTACTAATAACTAAATAAATAAAATGAAAGAAGATAATAGTGATATTATGCTTATATCTAGCTAGATAAATAATGAGGCAGTTCTTACTGTCAATTGTCATAAAAACCACCCTATTATTGACTCCATAATTGTAAGTGATTAGTTTGATTATTCAAAGTAGATTTTGCTGGCTACTCTAAGTAGCTCGAAGATTTTAATAAATGTAAATCGGAAGTGTTTAATTAAATACCATTTGGAAAAATAACAACCATTTACTTCCACATACACATTGAAAGGTTATAATTATATATCTATCAGTCAATTAAGTTCCATAGGTATTAATTAACTACAAGTACGTACTCTGCATGAATCATTTTAGGTACGGTTAATAATGATGATGATAATTAAATGATATTTTTGGCCTTAGTAATAATTCGAATTCAAAAAGGGTGCCAATATGCAATTACTTGGGTATCGGGTAAAACATGCCAAATTATTAAACAGTCAATATAAGCCCAATATATATTATTAAAGCCCAATTAAATTTAAAACATAACCCCCAACAAAAGCCCGTCATACCCACGACTTGCACGTGCCCGCGCTTTTCTCTTTTTCATTTCTCTTATTTTATTTCAGACAAAAAAAAAAATTCTCCAGTACCTTCCTATGCCATTTCAGGTTTGAGCAAACTTCTACCTTTTGCTTTTTTTTTTGTGCTTATCTCGAACTTTTTAGCATCTTCGCTGTTTCTTTTTTTTTTTTTTCTTTCTGCGCTTTGCGAGCTTAGGACAACTATGGCGTCGGGTAAAAATGGAGACGGTGTTGTGTCGGTGGAGCTTCCTGCTCCTGGCTCGTGGAAAAAATTGGTATGTTTTTTTTCTATTATTGTTTTCTTTTTTCCAATGCGTTTCTGTTCTCTATTTTATGTACTTGTATTTGTTTCTGTTCAGTTTATTCTTATTCTGACGGTTTTAAGCAGTGATTACTGCTGCTATTTGGGGATTACTTTAGTGAGCTTTTTCTGTGAAATTAAATCGCGTTTTTATGGGTTTTAGGTCCTTTATTTTATTCTGTACTGACAAATTAGATCGGCAGTTCGCTTATGTTGTGGTGTAAACCATGAAGATTATGCCGTTCTTTCGTCGTGTTTAAGGATTTGCTGAGGCTTCGACGAAGACAAAAAAAAAAGATGTGAACTTTAGATTTTAGATGTACAGCCTTATATTATTCTCATCGTGTGAAATGGCGATTATATATGTGGTTTACTTACTTTTTAGCGAATCGTTTAGTTTAAAGCTCGTTCGAATGGCATTTGCTTGATTAACTGTGCTTTCATTTCTGTTTCTTGACTCGGCTTGATTATGCAGATGTTACTCGGTTTTGCCCGGTTTATCTTCAAATTGAGCTTTATATTCAGTTGTAACTAAACAAATAAATGTCGACCATTGTCTGAAATTCTTTGTCACTGCAGTATTGTCCAAACAATCCAAAGAAGAGTGAGGTAGTTTTCATCGCACCAACTGGCGATGAGATAACCAATCGCAGACGACTCGAGCAGTATCTCAAGACCAACCCTGAAAATCCCGCCCTGTCAGAATTCAATTGGGGGACGGGCGAGACGCCAAGAAGATCAGTGAGGATCAGCGAGAAAGTCAAAGCATCTCCTCCTTCTAATAAGGAGATCGAGCAACCTAAGAAAAAGGTTCGAAAATCACCACTAACCAAGAAAGAGAAAGAGAAAGAAGAATCTGGGGAGAACAACAAGGATGCTTTCATGCAAGATTCTGAAGAAAAAGCTCATGATCAAGAAGATGGCGATGAGAAAGAAGAAGCTTCTGCCGTTCAAGAAAATGTCGGGAAATACGATGAGGTTACAGCTACTGAAAAGGGCAGCAGCGATGAAGTTGATGAGGCGTCGAAAGTCGTTGAAGAAGAGAAAAACGAAAATGGCATTTCGGACAAGGAAGCAAATGTGATCGAGGAGAAGAAGGATCGTAGCAACGAGCCCAACGAAGAGAAGAAAGAAGGGATTGAGAATGGCGATGCGAATAATCAGGCGGGCCCCTCTGTTTCGCCTCGTCATCGCCCTTCTCCTACGCCGATCAGCTGTTGAGTGTTTCCATGTCATAAGTGATTACCTATAATGCGATAGCTCCATGACCATGACATATATATGTTCTAGTTAATCAAATTAAGTATAGCAGGTGATAGGTTATTCTAGCAACTTTGTGTGCTTTGCTGTGACATAATATCTGTACTATTTTGTGTTCGTGGTTTTGCCATTCTGCATAATCTTTTCTTGTGAATTATGTTATTATTATCACAGCTCTTTGGCCTTCCAAGTCTCAGTGCGTTATGATATTTTTATCTTTCTATGTAAATTGCTACCCACTTGACCCGAAACCATATCGATGATATTTTTTTGAACTTTTTCCACGATTCAAAGTCCATGCGATTTTTTGTCATCTTCCATCAACTGCTAGATATTTGTTTTTGGGATTTTTTTTATTTCTCTGCGTTGTGTGGTTATAAGTATCCTATCCAAAGACAATTTTATCGTAGAAAAGAAAAAGATCAATCTTGGCCAAAGAAGATAGAAGAAAGACAATGGCTTCATCAACAACAGCAGCAGCAGCTACAAGTGCTTCACTGCTCAATTCTTCCAAGCAAATCTCAACTGCTTGTCTCACTTCTCATTCTAAACCACAAGGTATTGTATTTATTATGTTCTTGGTAATAACTTGTTCATCTCTTATTTTAAAAGTATCTTCTTTTGTCTTAAGTTTTTAGTCCAATTGCAGGTTTCTTAGGAGTTCCCTTGCAAAGACACCATTCAATCAGTAGAAAATCGTTGAAATACAATGGAAAGATCATTTCTGCTGCGCCAGTTGCTGCTGCCCCAGTTGAGGAAGTTAAAGAGTGAGTTCTTTATAATTTTTTTTGTCCTAATATAATTTCTTACACACAACATAAGTTTTTCTTTTTCTTGCCATAATATGGATAATAATTATTCTTCTTCTTCTTTTATGGTATAGATATGTACTTCCGACATGGGCTGAGTTCGACCTCGGCCGAGCTCCAGTTTACTGGAAAACCATGAACGGCCTTCCGCCTACATCTGTAAGCCACAAACAAAATTCCAAAAAGACACAAAAAAAACTGATTTTTATGTACAAAATTCAACATCTTGTTAATAAATTGCAAAAATATGCAGGGCGAGAGATTAAAGTTATTCTACAATCCGTCCTTCATCAAGCTCCCACCGAACGAACAATTTGGAATTGCGTTCAATGGTATATTTTATTACCACCGTGCGTTCAACATTGAATCTTAATCGAACGATTTTGCGCTTATTTATCGTCGGAAAATGACTTTAGTTTCTGTTTTTTTTCCTCGCTTAGGAGGTTTTAATCAGCCGATCATGTGTGGTGGCGAGCCGAGGGCGATGCTCGAGAAGCGCCGAGGAAAAGCCGACCCTCCTATTTATACGATCCAAATATGTATTCCAAAGCACGGTAATTAATAGTGACGAATATAGCCTTTAACCCTAATTCCACGCTAGGGTTTCGTTTCGAATGAGAAAAACTTGGAAAAAAAAGGCTTCGATATTTTTTTTTTGTAATGCAGCGATGAGTTTGATATTTTCCTTCACGAACGGCGCGGAGTGGGACGGTCCTTACAGGCTTCAGTTTCAAGTGCCGAAGGCTCTGAGGAACAAACCGAAGGAATATTTCGTGGAGGTATATATGATTAGGGTTTTCGCTTGGATTTCGTATAAGAATTGGCTTTTACAACCGATTTCATATGATTTTTAGGGTTTGGCGGACGAGTTGAGCAAAGAAGGAGCGTGCGACAAGGCGATATTCCCCGACACGAACGTAGTGGTCGATAGATGTGCGATGATCGGAAACTTGACGCTCGAAGGAGTGAGTTGTTCAAATCGGTCTTTTCTCTCTATCGACTTTTTTTCTTTGCCCAAATAATCGACGTTTTTCGCTCGTGGGATATAATATGTTGTATTTTTCGACGACTAATGATGTATGCTTTGTTTTAGGGCGATCGATGCAATCTCGATTTTGTGCTCGGATGTACGGACCCGAGCTCGCCGTTGTTCAATCCTCTGGCGAACGTCGACGACGGGTCTTGCCCGCCTTTCTCCGATTCCGAGGATTAATTTTGCGATGAATTTTCGATTATTAATATTTCCCTAGATTTTGTCTATATATTTCGTGTTTGCTCATACGAAAAAGGTCCTTTTTTTTAAACATCACATAAGCCACACACGAAAAAAACCACCTACACGGGCGAGGATGTAAAAAACCATCTACAGAAATTTCACAACGTTTAGCCACTCGCTATAACAAACAACAAACAAACAACGTTCAAAATCCTCCAACGAGCTAACTAATATTATTTTACACAAAAGCAAACTACGCCTTTATATACAAGCTATAATAAGCCCACATAACCTATATAGTATCATACAATAACAACATTGTAATGATATTTTGCTCTCTATCTCTCTCTTATTCAACGGTGTTCTCAGCAGTGGAAGCAGCTACCATGGCACTTGAGCCCGAGCCTGAGCCCGCATTATCCTCTTGGGGCATAGGGAGGGTTCGAACTTCGAACCCCAAGAACCACCTTCGGTCCCTAGTGGCTCGACCACGTGGACCGAGCCATCCGTGAGCCCTAATGCAAACTGGCTCGACACGCTCGGGTGAGCCGGGATAGACAACGGATATGCCCTTTCTGTCGAGCTGTCCAAAACATAGAGAATGAAAAGAAAAACAAAGCTTGAGTTACATAATAAACACTGTCAAGAGTTTTAAGGAATAATCAATCCTCGAGATCTAATTGGTTGGTAATAATGAACTTTATAACCTCGGATTTCGTAGGCAGAAAATAGGATTGGGAAGATACTCGGAACTTCATCTTAAGCTGCTAGCCAGCGAATACGCATATGTAGTTGCTTGCATTCGAAAAATTAATGGATAATATTACTCTTCCCTGGTGACCTTCGATCTTTGTAGTTGCTTGCATTGAATCATGTTCTTATCCTATGGCACTTGATAAGTAGCCCTTGATATGTACTCGTACAGTTTGATAACTAGGGTTACTTATCATTGTTGGAGATTAGCGTTGATTTGAAGGCCGGATATTCTCTAGAATCGCGTTTGGAGTTCACTTTCCAAAGACAATATTTCGTCTCGGGATAAGACTAGAGAAAACTTTATTATATCGCTCGTAAATTCAATGTCTTGTGTCGAGTGTCTCTGCGTTTATTTATAACCCTAGTTTCGACCGGTTATGTCTGTCCATAATAGACATAATCCTTTCAAGGATGGTGTCTGTTTGGGAACAGATATTTCCTTTGAAGCCAAGTACCTATTCGGGTATACACCCTTTCGGACGAAGAGGTTTTCAGGGTGTGTACGTACCGTTTCGGGACGGGGCGCTGCCCCGCACCCCGCAGGGGCGTCCACTAGGGGCGCTGCCCCTAGACCCCGCTAGGGGCGCTGCCCCTAATACCCTGCAAGGGGGCGCAGCCCCCTTGACCCCTGCTTCGCTTTGGGTTCTGATATAAAACGTTCTCCGAGCGTGCACTCCGCACCTCCTAACCCGGATACATTTTACGTCCCAATTACACTAAAATATATAACAATCATTGCTTTTGGCGAAGAAGAAAAACGTTGAGTGTCTCTTTTTTCTTTGCTTTCTTTTTCCCTGAAATAACAAGTTTTTTTCCTCGTCTGTCTCGACTCAATTCATGGGCACTACTGACTACACCAGTCTATAGGTACAAGCCCACAAGCACAGATAATGCTGTTTGACTAATGCTTGGCTAATGCCTGATTGAGATTGTAATTAGTGCAATGGAAAACTTAATTATTGATCATGCATGATGGATTCTTTCAACTATCTCGAGTCTTTACCTTTTCTCCACCATAAAAATGTGAGATGAATGACGTCAAACTTGGCAGTGACCGAACAATTGATTATACATCTTTAACCGAATACTTCTATCTATATTATGCAGATCTAAACTCAACAACGTACGACGTCTTTAGTTTTAAGCTAATCACTATACGAAGCATTGCTGCGGTTCACAGCGATCTAAAGATTGATTTGTTCTCTGCGCCAATTCCTCTATTCAATTGGTCATGGTAGGAATCATTAAACAACATACAAAACCAAACCTAGATACCGAGCCCAATTTCAGATCTTTACCAATTTCCTTACGTTCATTTTTACGTGTAATCGTTCTCGTACGCTCATCAGGTACGGGCCCTTTTTGGATTTGCACTACTTTGATATTCGTGGCTGCTTCCACGGGCACGTTCGTCACATACCTTGCACACAAACTCCAACACGAGGATTGGAACTATGACATCAAATTTGGTCACTTGGGCTGCAGGTTTGTTCTACGGTTATGTCACCGTAGTGCCCCTCGCCCTGTATATAATCCTCAAGTACTTCTCGGCGCCAGCTGGCCTTGCTCAGCTGCTTTGCCTATAGGGCTACTCCCTTTTCATCTTCATTCCCGCCCTGGTAAGATTTTGAAATTTTTCGTTTCTTTTTTTCACTCGATGGTGAAATTGTAGTTAGCTTCCCATTTTACGACGATTTATCTTTTTTTTTTCTTTTGGCAGTGTCTATCAGTTGTTCCTCTTGATATTTTCCGTTGGATTATTGCGGGGGTAGCGGGATTTATGTCTGCTACGTTTGTGGCTCTTAACCTGAAAAATCACATCAAGTCGGCTGGCGAAAGCTGGTTCTTGATCGTAGCTGCTATATTCTTGCTGCAGCTTGCTCTTGCTTTGGTGCTTAAGTTCTACTTGTTTACCTTCTCTGTATGACATGACACAGAGAGTTGGAGGAAAATACAGGCGGGCGGCAAACTTTTTCGAAAAAATACTGTGAAATCCATACATATTCTTTCTTGATAATGTTTTTTCGAAAGATACTGTGAAAGCCATACATATTCTATCCTACCTAAATATTTAATAACACTTCACAGATAGAAAACTTTGTTGTTTCCGCATGGATTCGACAAAAAATACAGACCATGATAAATGGGACAAAATTTTATGAATGAGAATATTAACATGCATAACAGTCGAGTGAGAAATATTTTTATGCCGATTACGACGACCATCCGAAAACATCAGAGTTTCAATGAAAATCAACATAACATAGAGACTCCTTGTCAAAAGTCTTCAAGACGCCGCACATTAATGGCTAAGCCGTGCATCAAAATGGCGTCATTCCGAGCCCATAATATTTACACAGTCGGAAGCAATGAGCGAATTGAGGTTAACTATTTATGCAGAGGATTATAGTTAAACTAGCATATGTTCTCACCATAAAATTTGAGGACTACTTAGCCCTTCCCTTACGTTTCCCCTTCTGGACAGTTTCCCCGACCTTTTTTCGTTTGCCATTGGTTGTTTTAGCTTTTGAAGATTCCGTATCATCGCTATTTTCATCTTCGCTGTTCTCTTCTTTTCTCTTGGTTTGCCTTCTACTATGCCTCTGGTTTCTTTTCATAGGAGTTATCTCATCTGAAACAAGGCGATCATCTTCATCATCAGAAGAAGAATCTGAATCATCTGCTGTTGATTTCTTGGCCTTTCTTAGCTTATTATTCTTGTCATTCACTTTCACAACTTTGGCTTTCTTGGATGCCTTTTCAACATTTGATTCGTCAACTTCTCCTTTGATCGCTTGGTTGCCTGTCATCTTTTGCAGCTCCGGGATATATGCTGTTGTCTGCAAAAAATATTTATATGAAGAATAAATGGAAAATTGGCAGGAAATATCAACATGATAATTGATTGATCGCAGTTGAAACGGACAGAGTACAGGCATACCCTGCCACCTGCATTGATGAATTCAATCTTCATTCCTGTAAGAGAAGAATAGAAGAATGTTGGAGCTTTTATTTATTATTTTTCTTTTGGGGGTACATCAGACTGTTTATCAGCAACAGAGGCTAAGATTCAAGTTTTTTGAAGAAGCCCAGTTCCCTCGAAAAACAATGTGGGGGACCTCACTTCAAGAATTTTGATACTTCCAGTTTATCTGAAGAAAGTCCCACAATTGCCTGATAGTGGTAATATCATTGGAGTAGTAGGACTATTTGATAAACGACCACAATACACTGAAAAGTATTCCATGGGGTCAAAAGACAGACCATCTAAAAAAAGCTTGCCGGGCTTCTTTTCCCTGTAATGGAAAATCCAATTATTAGGGAACTGACTACTGTCCGCCCCAACTTCAAGAGCCTTTTCAATAACCTGTCAAATAAATCAATACTGTCAAAAAATAATAATTTCCTAAAAATCATCTTACCATTGAGGTTTCCTGGTTTTCTGCCCCATCGTAAATGAAACAACCATGCATCAGGAAAACGGAGGCTATCAGCATCAACCTCAACAGCAACTTCGGTTATCTAAATTACCAGCCCCGACGACAGCAGTAGGTAGTGTAGTGCAAGCTTATTGAAGAAATAAAAAATGTAGTTGGAAAGGAAGAAATGCAATTACTACCTTGTTTATGCATTGGAGCAATGTTGCACAACTTTCTTTTGAGATGCTGGATGCAATTTGCATAGGATGAATCTTTGCCTGTTAAGTTGAGAAGTTAATAATAGACAGTGGACTTCATAATGGAAACAATAAATTGAACTAGCATGGGCCGCATAATCTTGAAATTCGCAGAGGTGCAGACATAATCAATAGGGAATTTGAAAATTTATTCCGTTCATTTCAAAGCAAGCCATTGCATAACCTAACATTCAACTGTGTGGCAACGACTGCACTGCAGTAAAATAAGTTGGTAATTTGGACTCTTTAGATATATAGATAGTCAAGGAGAAGCGAAACTGGCAGCATAGTGCTATCAATTTTCTTTCAAAATGCAAAATTATGTTGGATAAATGCTTACTCACTTGATAGAGCACTTCATCCGCCATCCAGTTACCAATACCTGAAATAAAACTCTGCGCAGCAGATAATAGGGTCTTATAAAGGACACATTCTCAAGAGAAAAAAAAAACAAATTGTGTAACTAATGAGAAAGGAGCTTTCCATGTTATCCATATGAGTTGGAAACATTTTACATGAAATTACATCATATAATTGACATAAACTTGCAGATTTCATAATCTTAGTAATCGTTACCAGAAAGATCTGTGGCCACTTCTTTCTGTATTTTTTCATCATGGAAATTTTTATATATGAACTTAATTTTATGATGTAAACCCGCAGATTTTATAGTCTTAAGCATCGTCATCAGAAGGATCAGTGTCTTTTTTTTCCTTTTTTTTTTATCTGAAACGGGTTATTACCTGGTCAAGCAAAAGAGCTTTAATTCCAATCTTCTTCTTACTCAATGAGTTTTGGAATTCCATGAGTGTCATGGGTTCTAATAATGCATCAGGCCCAAGCTCAGAGATCGGTGGCATAGATGCAGGCTGAAAATTAATTGCAAAAGATCGTACAAAATGATTAAAAACGAAAAAAAATTGAAAAAGGCAGAAATGGTTAAGAATGGGCATAGCCACATTACATTATCTAGCAGACGAACTTTGGCAAAACGTCTCTTGTCTATAAAAGAGAACTCCACTCCATCATCCAGCTAAACCACCACAAAACAAGTCAGATAACAAAAATATAGGTGTCAGTGTCCTCCATATGCATATTCCCAGACTAAGAACCCAAAAGGGCCACTAATACAAACTTTTTTGTACAAAATTTTGCAGCCAGATTCATCAATAACAGACTTTAATTCTACCAAGTCAAGGAAGGGAAACTTACTTCAACAAAAACTTTGGAATACTTGGAAGGCCACTCATCTGTATCCTTCACAGCCGACCTGTCCACAAAGTATACGTTCTTCGATAATGAGGCTACACTTATGCATCTTTATACATGCTAACGCAAGTTAACTGATTCTTTCCTAGGTCAATGTGAGCATATGATAGCAGGTACTACATCAATGTTTACCTCTTATAATTGGTGACAGCAACTCCTTTGATGTAAATAGCTCCAGCCATCCCTGGAAAGGAAAAGGACAAAAGAAAATATCTAGTTATATCATATGCTTACTGAGTCTGACATAATGATTACACAAAGTCGTTATGCCACATATGCAAGAAGGCCGTAAATATTTCGACGGTGAGAACAAGAACAGACAATTGCTATCTTTTTTCCCCTCAAGCTTCCAATAATTCTCTATGCTTCTTATCTCATGCCACTTCACAGATATATCGCAATGTAATGTAACCCAACAAAATCCCAGTTGTTTTGACCAGAACAGGTTTCAAAGAACATTCCGAAATAAAGCAGAACTATCAGTACCACGAACAAATATAACTCGCTATGCAATTCCAAAGAAGAGTCACCAATAACTATCGATCAATGCGCAATACCGAATTGGAAAGAGGGAAAAGGAGGCGAATCGAGCTGGATCCACATGTTCTTCCCCTTTCGGTGAGCCGCGACGATTGTTTTACCGGCGATCGACGACTCGAAATCCGACCTAGCCACGCCGTCGATGACTTTCGCATCGTCCGCGACCGTCGACCGGACTATCCTCTTACCAACGCAGTGCTCCTCTATCGCTCGACGCGCCGCCTCAACCTCGGGAAGTTCCGGCATCGCAGGAAGCTGTACCGTACGAGGGATTGCCACGAGGGTTTCACTGGGGATTTCGCGCGCTCTGAGCCCTTGCGAAAGACAAACGTCAATTTCCTAAGAATATATATTATTTAATAATACAATAATAATATTCTTATATAAAACTGGGTCATAATTATTTATAATTTTACTCTTAATTGCCTAATTATAATTTTGCCCTTACAAGTTTATCCTTAAATTGAAATTTTATTTGTTAAGTAATTAAATCTATAATATAAATGGGTCTTTACACATAAATAACCATTTGAAAAAAAAAACTTTGTAATTTAGTACCCTGTCAGATTTTTTATATGTAGGTACCTAGTAGAATAAATTTTTTGAAGATAGGTCCCGATCCGCGGCAGGTACACCATACAACACATTTAGGTACCCTATATCAACGTATTGTGGTATGTCATACGTTGAGAATGATACGTCGTGTTAGCACATTTAGGTACGCCATCTATAACACATAAGGTTGTCGTATAAACACGTTTAGGTACCCTATATCAACGTGTTATGATACGCCATACACACACAGGAAGGTACGGCGTAACTGAAGAAACTGATAAACATTAATCAGGTACATATCTGTAAAAATTTCTGACATGGGTACCTATCTGTAAAAATTTTATTCAAGTAAGTATTTATGTGGAAGATGTCACTAATATAAAATGTTCAACATAAAGTGATATATTTGTACACACATTGGGTGTGCTTTACATATCAGTAGTTCGTAATAACCTTATGTGTAATCGAACCCTACCACTATCATTCATAAACCGACTTGGATCTATACGTGAGACTATCATATATACTCTTTGGCATATTCTACAGCTATATTTTACAATTCATACAATGATCATCGTTACAGTATTATTTTTTCTGATTCCAATACGTCACGCACTCATTTTTTCCTTACGACGATTTCACATATAGCATACAATCACATGACGACATTTACTTGAAGGAAATAACAGTTCGCATTTTGTACTTAATACAGGTCTGGTGTAGGATACTAGGAGTCGTCTTATTAAACATATCATAAGCATTTTTTATTTTCGTAACTTGTACTAATTTGGCCGCTTTTTATTGCTAATAACTAATATCATACATTATATGTATATATAGTTGTCACGAGTCATCTTGCAATATAGAAAAATCAGAAGAAATATGCATGCATTCTCTGTCTCCTGTATATTGGAGGATCCGAAGTTAATGAAACTCATTGTTAAAAAATAATCATTATTGATGTACATAGTTAATGAAACTCATTGGTAGTTTTTAAAAATGCACCAAATATTAATTAAAGACTGCCCAAAAAAAAATGAAATCTCAAAATCACCAACAACCACTGTCATGATGTCATCTTGGCATAACAACAAGAGGTTCGCCGAACCATTAAATAAAGATAAATACAAAAACCAAAAAATAGTATGCCACGTGGCATTAATCTAACGGTCCACTTCTTCTCGACCCACCGATTCTTGTTTGTATCCTAATTCTTGGGCTAAAGCCCTCTTAGGAAATAGCCTCACATATGTATGATATGTAGAGAGAGAGCAAACAGTAAGGAAGGAGAGGCCAGAATTCATTTAGCTAAAATCCTCAGCCTTCAAAGAGGCAAAAGCTCCTTCCTTATCTTATCTTCTTCGTCTTAACATAACTAACACTTCACAAGATTTCTTACACACACATACACACACTTTTTTAATCATTGCCTCAACTCGATATATACCTTCGAGAAGTTCTATCTCCATCTGTTATTACCTCTGCCCTTTCTTCTTTCCTACAAGCTTGGTATTATTCTTTGCATGGCTACTAATATTTTTTAGCTCCTAGTAATCTGCTCGTAGACTTGGTTTTTAGAAGAAAAAAAAAAGAAAAAAGAAAAAGAGAAGAAAACGAAGAAGAATGGCTCCGAGGTCAAGCAAGGGAAAGGGGAACAAGGCCAAGACTCACGACAAGAAGAAGAAAGAAGAGAAAGGTCACATTTTTATTCTATTAATAATTTATTATCATCGGTTTTTGTATACTTATTTTTATTAATTTGGATTTTTGGTCGTTTTGCAGTAGTGCCAAGCGTTGTTGACATAACAGTAGCCACTCCTTACGAGACCCAAATAATAGTTAAGGTGAGTTCTCAACTCAAGAAAATTATATACTCTCTTGCATTTTTTTTCTAAATCTAAGCTTACAAATTCATTGTTTTTTTTTCTCTAAAGGGCATATCTACTGACAAGATACTCGATGTTAAAAAGCTTCTGGCTGTTCATGTCGATACATGCCATCTTACCCAGTATTCTCTTTCTCACGAGGTAAATTAAATAAAAAATAATAATAGTAGTATATTTTTTTCTATTTTTGGTGTGATTTGTACTATGAAGACATTTAATTGTGCAGTATGTTGTTTAAGTTGCATTGAAATATATGTGACAGGTGAAAGGGCCAAAGCTGAATGACAAGTTAGACATTGCAACTCTCAAGCCTTGTTTGTTGACAATGGTTGAAGGTACGTATACGATTGTTATTATTTTGATTTAAATTGAGTTAGTTCGAAGCTAGTACGACACTCTTTTTGTTTACGCAGCATTTAATGGCGACTTCCGTTGCATTTTATTTGTGTCACATAATAAACATGACCTATAGTATAGTATTATTACATTTTCGGAATATTTTGGTTGTAGTATTAAACATATTTATTAGGTCGGTTCAACTAAATAAAGAAGTCCTTTTTAATAAACACGCAGTAATTACGTAATAGTTGGGTGACCACGTGAGTTGGTGTTGTTACTCTAATTTATAACAGAGCACAATACGTAAGTATATTTTATATATCTGATTTATATATATGTGTAGTTAATACATATTGGAAGAATATTCTAGTTAGGCAGGACAAAGATAAGACTATAGCAACACGACATTTTAAATTAGTTGTCAATGCAAGTACTGTTACCTTGAAATATGACTAGTTGGCTTAAGAATAAGTTATTTCCCGTATACAGTATATGATTTTCTTTATTTGTTATTAGATGTAAATAATAATTTAGTTTATTTTATGGTACTATATTATTGTGGTCACCGATGAACGTGAACGTCGCCCTCCTTGAGTTTGCAAGTTCATTAAAATCCCAATATTTGACTCCTTACGTGTCCGTCTTTGCTGATTCGATTATTATTATTTTTATTATATATTATAGTTCACGTGTAATAAAGTATGGTCTTGCTCTTATCTAGGCTTGTACATCACCTACTCATTCACTATGCTTCACCTAGATATGATCATCATAGGATATATAATTTTTTATAACAAGTCTAGCCTAAATATTTTGATAGTGACTTTGTTTCCCTTTTCGTTTTCTGTAGCAAGGTTTTTTACTCCCGATTTCGAATTGTACTTCGTTTGCTATATTTAATGCTAATTATAAATTTAATAATTGAAACGTGGTCGGCAGATCGCACAAAAACAATAATATACTATATGGCGTGCCAGCAAAAAATATCTAATTGGTCAATGCCACAAATGCAACGTAACATATTACATATGTCGATAATGAAAAGTGTTAATTTCTCACCTTTTATTGCTTCGATAATAACGAAAATGCCACTGCGTATCCGCAGAAGACTACACGGACGAGTCATGTGCGCTCTCGCACGTGCGGAGGCTGCTCGACATCGTCGCGTGCACCACGCGCTTCTCGAAGCCGAAGTCACTCGCCGGAGCTGATTCCCGGCAGAAGAAGAGCAGAAGCAGCCACCAGGGTGCCGCCGCAGCGGTATCCACGGGCAAACATGCTGCTCCGCCGCCGGGGATTTCGGAGAGCTACGATATGGTCGCGATTCATCCGGTTCCGAAGCTTTCAGACTTCTACGAGTTCTTCTCCTTCGCACAAATCACTGCACCCATACTACGTGAGTCCTAGTTTTTCTTCGGTTTTGCTTCTTTGTTCAGCTTGTTTCCATCTTTTAACTGTTCTTCTGATGCTCGCAGAGTTTAGGAAAGTCGAGGATAAAACCGGAGAGACGCGACGAGAGGGTTACTATTTCGAAATGCAGGTTGATTGTAGTTTTTCGTCTTCGGTATTTTTAAATTTGTGAAAACGGCGCGCGCAATTATGAAATTACGTCGTTCTAATGCCGCTGCTTAATTGATTGCAAGAGTAGTTAGAATCATCTAGTGAGGGAGTAATCTTTCTTAAACTTAAAAATTTATGTAGCTGCGATAAATAGCACTTGATAAATAGCATTAGTTGACGATGATGCTACTCATAGAGAAATGGCCATATTATGTCCATTGGCGTGAGACATTTGGCTTTTGACTTTAAGTGGTTGGTATAGTTCAGAATTGAATGTTATTTCGGTGTTGTTTGGAAGCGGTAACTGGTGATTGTAAGCTTACGATTGTGCAACGTTGCAGATTAAAATCTGCAACGGGAAGACAATACAAGTAATGGCATCGTCGAAGGGGTTCCATACCTTAGGCAAGCAGTTCTTGCAGAGCCATTCTTTGTTGGATCTTCTGCAACAACAGAGTCAAGCTTTCGCCAATGTGAGTATCATATTTTCACAAGATAATTTCTGTTGAGTAGAACCTGTAGGAGTGCCAAACAATAATCTAACATATTTGTGTGCAGGCTTATGCGTCTTTGATGAAGGCTTTTGTCGAGCACAACAAGGTGATGCCCTTTTACTTGGCTAACATTTACTATTCTTATAGATTAGCCAATTTGACCCAATGCTATTTTTCAGTTTGGTAACCTTCCATATGGTTTCCGTGCCAATACATGGCTTGTCCCACCATCAATAGCAGACTCAGCATCGCACTTCGTTCCCCTCCCAGCAGAGGATCAGAACTGGGGAGGAAATGGTGGAGGCCAAGGGAGATCAGGAGAATACGATCGTAGACCGTGGGCTACCTATTTTGCAATATTGGCAAACACACCTAGCGATACTGAGGAAGAGAGAGTATATAGAGATAGGAAAGCATTTTTGGTTCATAATCTTTTTCTGGATGTATCTGTATTTAAAGCTGTTTCAGCCATATGGAAGGCCATGGAGTCTGCTTCTACAACTGAGTTGAAAATCTCTCATGGCTCGGTTGCACATGAGAGTCGCATTGGAGACCTTTTGATTACGGTTAGAAAATATGACGCAGATTCAAGCTTGAAAAGGGTACCCAAGATTGTTGGCAGTAAAAACGTTAATGAATCTATCGAGGAATCTTCTCAGAGAAATATACTTAAAGGAATAACTGCTGATGAAAGTGTTCTTGTACATGTAAGTATTACCTTCGCGGTTTGCTACAGCTTCTGGAAATGCTATCGATGAACTGCATGCGTTTTATATGGCCATTTAACTATAGCCACATACATAAAAGGTTCAAAATGGGTACTGATATCTATGGGATGTGTTCTTGCAGGATACTTCTTCTCTGGGGGTTGTAGTTGTGAGACATTGTGGGTACATTGCAACTGTTAGGGTTGTGGGGGATATAAAGAAGGGAAAAATCCTTTTACAAGATATTGACATTGAGGACCAGCCTGATGGGGGAGCCAATGCACTCAATATTAACAGGTATACAGTATGTTGCTTCAATGACTATTTATCTATACGTGCAATCATATGTTAAGCATTTACTGAGTTCTGGGTTTTCAGTTTAAGGATGATGCTGCATGGGGCACACCCTGAATCACTTGCTAAAGTCCAGAGTTCTCAGTCTGATTTGACAGAAGATGAAACTCACACATCACGGGTCCAGAATGTAATAACAGAGAGTTTGAACAAGCTTCAAAATACTCCTCCCTCAACTCAAGGTTGTATCAGATGGGAACTTGGGTCCTGTTGGGTGCAGCACCTCCAAAAGCTGGAGAATCCTGATGATAAGAGTTGTTCTAAAGTTGATGATAACATGGAACCAGTAGTCAGAGGACTTGGTAAACAATTTAAGATGCTGAAGAAAAGGGAAAAGAAAGTGACCCATTCAAATGGGAATGACGAACTTGCTGCTGAATCCAGCAGTTCAAATTCCGAAAACAATGTCAATGAAGTACATAAGGAGAGTAGCTTTGACCTGTTGAAACATGTTCCTAAAGATGCTTTCATACGCTTGAAAGAAACTAAGAGTGGTCTTCACACAAAGGTACTCTTTGTTAGGCTAAGATTGAGTAAAACTTAGAAAATAGAACTGTTCTGTTTCATTCCATGATATGTTTTGTCTGTTTAAGCATATACAAGTTTTATGTAATTTACATAAAACACACTGATTCAATGTGCAGTCAGTGGATGAGCTGGTCAAGATGGCACATGAATACTATGAAGGCGTGGCTCTACCTAAGCTGGTAGCATTTTTAACACCTTTTTTTTGTCATCTTCCTTTTATTCCCTTATATAATATATTGTTTCACGTAAGGTTCTTATATCTTGATAATTCGTATTATCAGGAGCCTTCTCTATGATTACTCATGAAAAGGTCTCTTAAAATCTCATTCAACTGTTTAAGCAATGTTATCGCCGTCCTTCTTCACGTTATTTATTTTAGATGAATCAGTTCTTTATGATTATAAAGGACGGAAATTATGGGAATAAATATATGAATATTTGTGAGTAGATAATAAAAGAATTCAATCTTCAAATTGATTCGTTATCCTTTCAAAACAGTTCCAGGTTACTTGGTCTGGAGCCCAAATTTATTTTTATGTAGTGACTACTGAGCAAAACTACCTCCAAATGTCTGAACTCCATTTATTCAACTGTCTTACAGGTTATGGACTTTGCATCTCTTGAACTGTCTCCAGTTGATGGCCGTACACTGACTGATTTCATGCATCTGAGAGGGTTGCAGATGCACTCTTTAGGTCGTGTGGTAGGTTATATACATTCCTTAAAAGTGTTGATTTCTTTCTCTTTCTGGCTTTGGAACTAATGTACAATTGCGTAAAAAGGTTATATACATTCCTTAAAGTGTTGATTTCTTTCTCTTTCTGGCTTTGGAACTAATATACAATTGTGTAAAACCAGGTTGAACTCGCCAATAAACTTCCTCACATACAGTCTCTCTGTATACACGAAATGATCACACGAGCTTTTAAGCATGTGTTGCGAGCTGTTATATCGTCAGTTGAAAGCATCGATGACATGTCTTCTGCTATTGCTGCTACCTTGAACTTTTTGCTCGGAACGTGTGATGTGGATAGCAATAGTGCAGGAAACTCCACTCCGCTCCATATACAGTGGCTTAGGGTATTTTTGGAGAAAAGATTTGGTTGGGAATTGAAAGATGAATTCCAACATTTGAGAAAGTTTTCAATTCTCAGGGGACTTTGCCACAAGGTAATGTTGGAAATAAGTACAACATGATATGGTCTCTTACTGCTTAAGATTTAAGAAAAATGTCATTCAACTGTAATTTCTGATAATAAGCTTCTTTGTACGTTGAGAATTTTAAAATTTAGTTGAGTTTCTCTTTTTTTTTTCCAGGTCGGTTTAGAGTTGGTTCCTAAGGACTACGATTTAGATAGCTCCGCCCCTTTCAAGAAGACTGATATCATCAGCATAGTGCCAGTCTGCAAGGTAGTAGCTGATCCTCGTTGAAGTTATCATCGCTTTTATAGTACTTGTTCAGAGATCTGATGAATCTGATTATCTCTCCATGAATCTATAGCATGTTGTCTGCTCTTCTGCTGATGGACGAACTCTGCTTGAATCCTCAAAGATCGCATTGGACAAAGGAAAGCTTGATGATGCTGTAAACTATGGAACAAAGGTACATAAATCTGTTCCCTATTGTAATTATTGGAAATATATATACAATGGATATTCCCCTTGATTAAGCCAGTTAATGGAAATGGTCATTCGACATGATAGTTTTATGCCATAATAGATCGTGTAATTGAATCCTCATGACCACTCCTTTGAACAGATAAGAAAAAATTCATACATGAGACCTACAAATCTAAAGTGATAAATCAGTCCAAAAGATTTTAGTAAATTTCAAGAGTATCCTTTCCTCGTCCACATTAGACTCAATTTATGATTTGTTTGAAATTGAAGGCTCTGGCAAAGATGATAGCAGTTTGTGGACCTTATCATCGTACAACTGCTAGTGCTTACAGCCTTCTAGCAGTGGTCTTGTACCACACTGGCGATTTTAATCAGGTGAGAAGAATTTTTCAGATTTTTTCTTTCTTGGTGTTTGCTCTAATGATCATCAGAACACGTATTTACATGAGAGGGTGTTGTTGTTGCATGCCAATCGTTAATTTTGTCTAACGGCACTCTTCAACAGGCGACAATATATCAGCAGAAGGCATTAGATATTAATGAGAGGGAGCTTGGTCTTGACCATCCAGATACGATGAAGAGCTACGGAGATCTTTCAGTGTTTTATTACCGCCTCCAACACATTGAATTGGCTTTGAAGTGAGCATATAACTCTTCAATCTGGATATATATATATATATATATCTTTCCATCATTTCATTTATAGTGCCCCGTTCCATCCGTAATCTTTCTCTATTTACCTTATGTTGACTTTATATTGACTTTTATTCGTAACCTTGCACAGATACGTAAACCGGGCTTTGTATCTGCTCCATTTTACATGTGGCCTTTCTCATCCAAACACAGCAGCCACTTACATAAATATTGCTATGATGGAAGAGGGCATGGGAAATGTTAATGTTGCTCTTAGATATTTGCACGAAGCCCTTAAATGCAACCAGAGGCTCTTAGGAGCAGATCACATACAGGTTTGGTGCCACCTTACTTGGCCTTCTATTAAATTTACATGCATGTTAAGCAAATACCCGTTGACAGGATCCACACATCCTAATATGTGAAAAGCTTAGTTACTCGCATATTTAGTGATGTGGTCAACTCATTGAGTGCTCTATGTGTCAGACTGCCGCAAGCTACCACGCCATAGCCATAGCTCTGTCATTGATGGAAGCATATTCTCTAAGTGTTCAACATGAGCAAACTACACTGCAGATTCTTCAGGCTAAATTGGGTGCAGAGGATCTTCGTACTCAGGTTCGTTGAGCTTCATTGAGTGTATGAAGTTAAACATGCTAGTAAATTGTACAAACCTGAAATATTACCATGTTAAATTTGTGATTTTCCATCCTAAATAACTTGGTGTTAGGTAGAATAATCTTTTTATTTGATTTATATTTAAGCAAATCTTCATAATCGATATGGCACAAATATTCTCAATAGTTTGTCAACATCCTTTCATTCTCTGAAACCAAATTAGATAAGAGCTGAGCAGCGTAACCCTAAACAGTTGCATGAAGTTCACATGTTCCTGAATTCAAATTTATTAATTGACCAATAGAGCGTTGCAATCTTCAAGGTCTTTTGCATAAGTCAGCACTCATGTACATAGTATCTTCAGGATGCAGCTGCATGGCTTGAATATTTCGAATCAAAAGCCTTGGAACAGCAAGAAGCGGCCCGCAATGGAACTCCAAAACCAGATGCATCAATTGCCAGCAAAGGTCACCTGAGGTACTGTTTATGATAATTTTAACAATAGTAATAGGTTTTTGAACCCTCTCTAAAATACTTGTATGCACTCTAAACTTTCTCGTAACAGTGTATCAGATCTCCTCGATTACATAAATCCAGATCTTGAGTCAAAGGCAACGGATGCTCAGAAAAAAAGGCGCTCCAAGGTACCAGTTAAGTTATATGAGAAACAAAACTTTATAACAAAATTTTAGATGTATCATTTATACTACCCTGTACGCGTCACTTGCCGAGCCACTATTGCCGCTACTAATATTACTTTCTAACTATAAATTTTCGCAGCCTTTTTTGTGATAGAGAAGACATTCATTTGCTTATATATGCTTTCCAGTTCACCTCCTTTTGCAAATGCATGTTATCTCAGGTTTCACAAGTAGGCGAACGGTTGCCCAAGGATATACCAGAAGAAAAGAGTGAAATCATCATCAACGATGAAATATCTGATAACAGTGGTATAGTCGACGAAAGTAGCAGCGAAGAGGAGAAACTAGACAACAAGCAATCTGATGAGTTATTAGACAAGGATCCAAAACCTAGCCTTGACCGCTCATCCTCAGAAGAGTTAAACTCAGACGAAGGTTGGCGAGAAGCTAGTTCAAAGGGAAGATCTGGTAATGGAGCTGCTAGAAAGTACAAAGGAAGACTCCGTTCAAATTTAAAGATCAACACCGCCCGCTCTAACTTCAAGGATGGTATTCATAATAATGCAACGAAGGAGGCTGTTTCTTTCACACACAGGGTTATTACAACTAAGTCTGTTTCCTCTGAAGTCTCTGCTTCAAAAATAAGTACCTCATCGAGCATTGATAATCGTGTAAGTAAAGTACAGCAGAAGATCTCAGTGCCCAAAAGTTCTACCACAGCTGTCTCTCAACCTCCTGCGAACCTCTCGGCATTAGCTTCAAAATCTCTGTCGTACAAAGAAGTAGCAGCTTCTGCGCCAGGTACTGTTCTAAAGCCCTTAATGGAGAAAGTTGAAGAATTTATAGAAGAAAAAAAAACTGATAACGAGATTTACGTTAGCCCGAAAGATCACACAGAAAAAGGAGCCACAGTTTCTGTAGGGGATGATGGCTCATCAACGTCAGCTACACCCAATCATAACGACTCAAGCGCCAAAAAGGAAGATTGCATTCAAGAAAACGAGGCAAATCCCACCTCAGACACAGACGACGATTCGAGTCCCAACAAAGAGGACAAGCCTTTCGAAACTAATGGAAGTAAGAAACTTTCAGCCTCGGCTCAGCCGTTTAGTCCTGGATCTTACCCCATGGGTCAAGCACTGAACTCACCTGTTTCAAGTGGGCCCACCGAACCTGTCGGTCCTTTCCGCTCAGTTGCTTCGCCTGTCCCTTGTGGTCCTCGATCTCCAATGTATTACAGGGCGGGCCACAATTTCAGGTTTCTGTCTGGGTTCTTGAACTATCAAATGCCAGCCATTTTGGAGAGAAACCCTTCTTCTTCGTCAAAGTCCATGAACCCACACGCGCCAGAGTTTGTTCCAAGAAAAGCATGGCAAGGAAATACGAGCGTTGAAGACTCAAACCCTACTAATGGTTCTGACGATGCAACGGTGAACCAAAAGGGCAAAGCGGAGGCATCGAAGAAAAGTAAGTCTGAAGCAGAGAAGGCTGAGTTGGCTAGCCAGATACTTCTCAGCTTCATCGTGAAATCAGTGCAAAACAATGCCGAAACACCTCAGATCAGCGACAAGAACAAAAAATCTTCGAGTGGCAATGCCTCAGAAGCAATAGCTAACGACACTGCGATCATAAAGATTTTATATGGCAACGAAGGGGAAAAGACATCATCAGCTCAATCATCGCCCGAGATTGCTTCTAACAGCGATAAGAGCCAGGCGAGGGACGGCGAAGGGTTTGTGCTCGTGACTAAACGGAGACGAAACAGACAGCAGATTGCAAAGAACGTCGATGGGTTGTACAGTCAGCACCGATCGATAATGGCCTCCGTTCGTTGAAGGGATTATGATTTTTGCTCGAAGAAGGTATGGATCGTTCGGCGAATTATTACCAGCTTCTTTCTTTCATTCAGTTTCTTTTGATGTTTGATATCTTTTGGCGTTGAAGTTGAAGCTGAAAGTTTAAGAGTCGAGCTAGTATGAGGTGTTGAAGTTGGTAGTTCTTTTGTCTCACCTGAGAATGATTTTGGTTGAATTGAGATGTATAAACAAAATAAAACCATAATCTCATCTTTGAAGCTGCCGTTGGATTTGATTGAGGGTTTTAGATTCATATGGAATAAGGTTTACATACGTTCGATCTACCATATATATTCGTCCATACATGCATCATAATCTCCAAGTATTTTCGTCGTCCATGTTCTAATTTCGTTTCCATAAATAATAAATTTCATTCATTTATTTTCATTTAGCCTCGCGAAAGAAAAAAGATCCCACATTATACATATTTGCATGTATTTGATACGGTTTGCTATTTTATTTCTTCTATGACCTGTCGGTTATGAATTATTGAAGAGCAATGCGGGCATAGTTTGGTCTTTATGTGCTGAATATAATTATTTTTAGTGTGTCTATTAAACTTGACATCGCTATTCGACAAAAAACTTGTTTTATTTGGTCTAGTCTAGTATGTAGAATATGTTCATGGGATTGCTCAATATAAGATAATAAAATAAATACTTTATTGAATTCAATCTTCTAAAGTTTAAATTTTTTTATATACATGCATTCATGAAGCTTTCAGACAGCTAATTTAATAAAATTATCCATTGTAAATTATTACACGCCATTCAATGCCTAACGGACGTTAGGAACCACTCGTTCACCACTGCCTGACAAAATACCTCTTCACATACAATATCTAACGGCGAGACGATATCAGCTACATCACGGTGCACTGCTCCTCCATAAATATCCAAGAACTAATAGTTTGGTAGGATTTCACTTTAATATATATATATATATATAATATAGTCAGTTTACACAGTGAATTAAACAATCATACCCAACTTGAAACGTTACTTCTAAGGATCAGTAACATGTGATGAATGCTTGTTTAGTTAAAAGCAGCTTAAGGGTCGATTCATACAATATATATATATATATTGTTTTATAATAGAAGAAAGTCATTATTCGATGTGATGAGATATTTTTGCCATTCTTTACCTTCCAAAAGGAAGAGAAAAAACAAAGACGTCTGAGCTCTTTATATTGGATAGGATTCCTCATAATATTCGAATAAAAGCATAAAGGGAAGGTAATAATTTAACATAAAAGGTGAAATGAAGGAATCGATGTTTAGGAAAACGATAAAAACATCCCAAGAAAAACAAAATGGAAAAGGATGAAAGTTAAATTCCGTGTTGCATTCACCAAAGTGCTATGAGAATCTTACTTATAAATATATATTACAAATAAATATACAATGATACAATCCTACATGTGTTATGGCTAAAGTGTTGTATGAGACGGGCCAAGAGATCATCATAGATACACATATACGAGTAACAATATAACATTCCATTAAACACTATAACTACAAATAATTTTGTAATTAATGTTTCATTCTCGTCTGAATGATATCACTTTGATTACATACGACATTTTTACGAATAAACACCAGTAATATAGTGAGGGGTTTTATTGTAGTATATATACGACACGTGGGAGGGTTTTTACACGGCACGGTACACCTGTCCACACCATAACCCTCCCTTTGCATAAATTTCGTATCCGAGGAATTGCTGGGTATTTCAATCCACCTCTATAAATAAGGCATCAATATCATTTCTACACACTACCTCTTAGCTTCCTCTCATCCAATTAGCATTTTCCATTTTCTGTTTTCATTATTTTTATTAATTTTGTGTTTTGTTTTTCGTTTATTTGGTGTAATGGCGTTGCTTCCAGATCTGGGGGCGGAGATCGTAATCCCGGTGTGCGCCGTCATCGGAATCGCTTTCTCTCTTGTCCAGTGGTTTTTGGTCGCGAAGGTGAAGCTCACCGCTGAGGCGCCGGCGGCGAAGAACGGTCGAAATGGGTACAACGACCCGCTGATTGAGGAGGAAGACGGCGGAAACGATCAAAGCGTCGTCATCAAGTGCGCCGAGATACAGAGCGCTATCTCTGAGGGTTAGATCTGAACCTATTGACGCCCAATTTTGTACTGAATTTTTGTGGGGTTTGTGTGCTTAGCTGGTTCTGTGTTCGCTGAACAGTGATAAGAGTGAGATTTGAAAATAGTTATGATTAATTGCCTTTCCTTGATTTCGAAGTCGTGTTTATTTTACTGTTTCTTATATGGGAGACTGTCGAGTAAAATAAAAAGGTACAGCTTAAAGATTTCAATTTTTTGGAGGAGAGTTCGTGTGGTGAGTTAATAGTGCTACTTTAATTTTATGAGGTAGGTGTTGCGTTTAGCACAAAATCAGATTCTTCATACTTTCTTTTCTTATTTATTCCGGTTTAGTTGCAGTATTTTATTACATTTATGTTTATCTCTTACAACACACACTGTGTAGGTGGGGGGTGGGTAGGTGGTGGGTGTTTAACGTCGTATTGCATATCAATATTGTCTTTGGTGGAATGGAGTTAAATATTGGGTTGAGATTTCCATTTAGGGAGGAATGGAGACAGATCTGATAATTCGAATTCCAACATCATAGATGAATACTTCTTTTATTTTTTTTCTATTGCAGATCTTGAGAAGATTGGGTTATTACCGTTATTTAATTGATCAGCTTTTCTCTAGAAAGTAGTAACTGGGGAAGTTAGTATTTGGCTGTCTTATGTGGAATAATTTTTTGACTTCGTCGACCTCTATAGATAAATAGTCAAATTTATCTCTTTGCACGTGTCAAACATATGAGAAGGTTCTGCGTGCATAGGAATCTTGTTTTCCTTTTCGCAATAATTTCGTGGGAAATATATAGATTCCAGCTATTAAAAAAAAAAATGTTCCTTTTTTTATGAAACTTAGAAAAGATGGGTTCAGTTTTCACTATCAAGTTTCAAGCTTTCCTTAACTTCTTCGTGTCATCAACACATTCGGTGTGGTTGTCCTTTGTGGGTTCAGACTCTGATATAATTCTTTTGCTGCAATGCTTGTTAATGTCCTTCCCTTGCATTTAGCTTATAATTCTTTTTTCTTACTTACAGGTGCAACGTCTTTCCTTTTCACTGAGTACCAGTATGTGGGTGTCTTTATGGTGGCATTTGCTATCCTCATCTTTCTGTTTCTGGGTTCAGTCGAGGGTTTCAGCACAAAGAGCCAGGCATGCACTTACAACAAGGAGAAGATGTGCAAGCCTGCCCTTGCTACTGCCATCTTCAGTACTGTGTCCTTTTTGCTTGGTGCTGTCACCTCTGTTGTTTCAGGCTTTCTCGGCATGAAGATTGCTACTTTTGCAAATGCGAGGACAACGCTAGAAGCCAGAAAAGGTGTTGGGAAAGCTTTTATCGTAGCATTCAGATCTGGCGCAGTCATGGGGTTCCTCCTTGCTGCAAATGGTCTCTTGGTTCTCTATATTACAATTAATTTGTTCAAGATTTACTACGGAGATGATTGGGAAGGTCTTTTTGAGGCCATTACTGGCTATGGTCTCGGTGGATCCTCCATGGCTTTGTTCGGGAGAGTTGGAGGTGGTATATACACCAAAGCTGCTGATGTAGGTGCAGATCTCGTCGGTAAGGTCGAGAGGAACATTCCAGAAGATGATCCTAGGAATCCTGCAGTAAGTAACGTTTTGTTTTTTTGTAATTCATTATTTCGAAATGGTGAAATTGGACACAGCTTTCATTGTTTATGACAGGTTATTGCTGACAATGTTGGAGACAACGTTGGGGATATTGCTGGTATGGGATCTGATCTGTTCGGTTCGTATGCTGAATCGTCGTGCGCAGCTCTTGTTGTGGCCTCCATTTCCTCATTTGGAACTCCCATGACTTCACTGGCATGTGCTATCCATTGCTTATCAGCTCCATGGGAATTCTAGTTTGCTTGATTACTACTCTTTTTGCAACGGACTTCTTTGAGATCAGGGCTGTGAAGGAAATCGAACCAGCACTGAAGAAGCAACTCATCATCTCCACTGCTCTCATGACTGTGGGAGTTGCAATTGTCACTTGGACTTGCTTGCCATCATCCTTCACCATCTTCAATTTTGGCACTCAAAAAATTGTGAGAAACTGGTACGTATATTTCTGCCCTTCAATCAATGCATTTTACTTCTCAGTGGGGCAACTCAAAGCTTTTTTAATTGTAGACCTTTATTGACATGTATGTCTCTGATATTCCAGGCAGCTATTCCTCTGTGTATGTGTTGGGCTCTGGGCTGGACTCATCATTGGGTTTGTGACTGAATATTATACCAGCAATGCCTACAGGTGAACAATTCAGTTCCCCACCTTTTTTCGAGACATTAATACAAACTTACAACTTATTTTCACATATACCCACGTTGGAAATTTCCTTTTACAGCCCCGTCCAGGACGTCGCTGATTCCTGCAGAACTGGAGCTGCCACCAACGTCATATTTGGCCTCGCCTTGGGTTACAAATCCGTCATCATTCCCATCTTCGCCATTGCCATTAGCATCTTCGTGAGCTTCTCGTTTGCTGCTATGTATGGTATTGCTGTGGCTGCCCTCGGAATGCTTAGCACTATCGCCACTGGCTTGGCTATCGATGCTTACGGTCCCATCAGCGATAACGCCGGCGGTATAGCTGAGATGGCTGGCATGAGCCACAGCATTCGCGAGAGAACTGATGCCCTCGATGCTGCTGGAAATACCACTGCTGCAATTGGCAAGGTAATCACGGGTTATTACATTGTTTCAGATGTTCATAGTCATCTTGTTTCAATACGTGTGAACTCGAAGCTAGATAGAAGCTTAGGGTAAACTATCACAATTTCGGGGTTCCCAAGCATGAAAACACTAAACACAACCCTCTTGTTTAAATTATTGAATCCCGAGCATGATTCCTTCGGGTCTTGTCTTGTATAGGGATTTGCCATTGGCTCGGCTGCGTTAGTTTCACTGGCCCTCTTCGGCGCCTTTGTGAGCCGAGCTGCAATCTCGACCGTGGACGTGCTTACCCCTAAGGTCTTCATCGGCCTGATCGTGGGCGCTATGCTCCCTTACTGGTTCTCGGCCATGACCATGAAGAGTGTGGGCAAGGCAGCTCTGAAGATGGTGGAGGAGGTACGTAGGCAGTTCAACACCATCCCAGGCCTAATGGAGGGAACCACGAAGCCCGATTACGCCACTTGCGTTAAGATCTCCACCGACGCGTCCATCAAGGAGATGATCCCGCCCGGCGCCCTCGTCATGCTTACCCCTCTCATCGTCGGGATTCTCTTTGGCGTCGAGACCCTCTCTGGCGTCCTCGCTGGCTCCCTCGTCTCTGGCGTCCAGGTTCGTTTTTTTTTCTCTCTTGCTTTTCTTCCCTACCTACAAACTGTGTTAGTTATCACAGTTGGTGTGCGATGGATTCATGAACTATGGGGAGCATTTTTTCTGTTCAATCCTCTGCATTTTGTTACTTACTACTCTTTTCCACTTCGTACTCTTATGCCCACTCCCACATGATGGAATATGATACCCCCTTGAATTCGATTTCGAAGAGAAGAATCTGTAATTCTAGCCTAAACTATAAGAACTGTTTTTTTTTTTTTAAATCAGATTGCAATATCTGCATCCAACACTGGAGGAGCATGGGACAATGCCAAGAAGTACATTGAGGTGACTATACATACTACTGAACATAGAAATATCCCAACACATTATAGTTTTGTAGTGAATTAAATTCCCTTGTATGTTATTTTTAATGAAAAAGGCTGGTGCTTCGGAGCATGCTAGAACCTTGGGCCCAAGGGTTCAGACCCACACAAGGCAGCTGTGATAGGCGACACCATTGGCGACCCTCTAAAGGACACTTCTGGCCCTTCTCTTAACATCCTCATCAAGCTCATGGCTGTCGAGTCGCTCGTCTTCGCTCCTTTCTTCGCCACTCATGGCGGTCTTCTGTTTAAGATCTAAGAAAAGACAGAGAGAGAGATTGACAGATAAGATGATGCTTAAAACGGTTTGTTCACTGTCTCTGTTTAGCTTCGCTAGATCTTAATTTTGCTTTCTTTGATGATGATGGTGATGATGGAAGTTTTTCATGTCAAATGTACTCTAAATTTTGGATGTTATAAACCATGTAGTTCTTTTCTGAAGCTTGTTTTGCCTGTCATGTCATAACAAAGAAAACGATCGGTCCTTTGAGGCGTAGGACGTAGGAGGTTGAATTGAAATGAATGAATCTGAATTTTTTGTCTTTATTAAGGGATATATTTAGAGGCAATGTTGACTTTAGTGACATAGTTGATTAGGACAAAATTACATGCAGAGACGCGTTACTTTCCAACGCGCTTCTTACCAAAATTTCCGAATGCGACATATTACAGAATAAATACCTTACACTGGGATTTTGACCCATAGACGAAAACACCTAATCAAATTGCTTTATTCTTAATAAAGAGCTCCCTTATGTATAGCAAAATTAATTAAGTATATTCGTTATTTAATTGTCACTTAATAAGCTGGTTACTTTCTGTTGCTAGCTCTATAATTAACTAATGATAAGCAGCAAAAGCACGCATTTCATTTTCGACTATACATTAACACTTTTTTCACAATATAAATATGATTAATTTCGTACACTCGCAAAGTCAAAAAGAAGCGACGTGTTTTTGCCTTTGATAATAATATTTATCTAAACCTAGTAGTCTAGTAGACATGAAAAGCATTACCTGCATGGCGGTGAATTAAATGAAAAACAAAGAGTAAACGCTAAAATGTGCTTCAACTATACCACATTTCACTGTTTGCTCAAACTTTAAATGCCGATTTGGTTCTTAAACTTTGCAAACCTGTAATTATTGGTTCCTTGACATAAAGAACAGGTAAAAGAAAATGGAACAGTTTTGCAAAGTTCAGTAATCAAAACGGCACATTTAAAAGTTTGATCAACTAATAATTAGAATTTAATTTAATTAATATAATTTTCGATCACATTATTTTCGATTTTTTCCACGAGGCATACCAAAAAATCACACAACAATTAAATTTTTTTACATATTTCACTTTTTTTTTCAAGAGCATACATAATTGGTGTAATTGTGTGAGATACTTAAATAAATAAACTAAAATCTCGTAGTAATCGAATATATTCAAATCGATCACCACAATAATTTCTTTCGATTTTTTTTTCACGAGGCATAACACTACAATAAACAACAAATAAAATTTTTTTACACACTTTATTTTTTCAAGAGGCATACATAATTACGGTGTAATTCAGATACATTTTAAAATAAAAAATTAAATCTTATAGTAATCAAATATGAACTTTATATTAATTTTACACAATATGTATATATATAAATACTACTAATTGGTACTTAAAGTTTTAAATGTGCCATTTTGGATCATGAACTTTGCAAAAATGTTCCCTTTGGGTTCTTTACCTGTTCTAGGTAAAGGAACCAATAATAAGTTTTGCGAATTAAACCAAAACGACACATTTTAAAGTTTGAGCACCAACAGTGAAACTGTGGTATAGTTCAAGCACCATTTTTGCTGTTTACTCAAAAACAAAAGGCAAAGCAGTGAAAAAAAACATATATAAACTTAAACAATTAAAATGCTTACCCAAACTCCACCATAATCTTTCACTTTAGCCGTAGTAGCCACCATTAGTAATCTTTATAGTGCCTCACAACTCATAATCCATTACATCTATAATTATATATCCAGTGTAATAAGCCATGTGACGGTTAAGGTATATTGGCACATAATATAAAATTTTATATTTAATCACCCTCGTCTTCTCCAGTCAAATTGGATCTTCCATGCATGTGTGTATATATATACCACCTTACTGTCCACACAAAAAATCAAAATACAAGAAAGAAAAACAAAAAATGGAACTCTCCCATAACCAAAAAATATCAACAATAATCACCTTACTAGTCATGCTCTCCAATCCACTCGCTGAAATTCTAGCCCAAGACACTCGGGTCGGGTTCTACTCTACCACATGCCCGCGGGTCGAATCCATAGTTCAGGCAACGGTTCGAACCCACTATAGTTCTAACCGTGTGATCGCCCCGGGACTACTTAGGATGCATTTCCACGACTGCTTCGTCCAAGGCTGCGATGGCTCGATCCTCATCGATGGGCCCGACACCGAGAAAACCGCCCCGCCGAACCTTTTGCTGAGAGGCTACGAAGTTATAGACGATGCAAAGAAGCAGCTTGAGTCTGTCTGTCCTAATGTTGTTTCGTGCGCCGACATTTTAGCCCTTGCTGCTCGAGACTCTGTGGTTCTTGTAAGTCTTTCGAGTACTTTCTTTTGGGATTTTGTAGTTTTTGGCCTAATCTCATTTGGGATTTATGTGCAGGCGGGCGGGTCGAGTTGGGTCGTTCCATTGGGTCGAAGAGACGGGCGGGTTTCTCTGGCAAATGAGACCTCGGATTTGCCTGCGTTCTTCGATTCTGTTGCTGTGCAGATACAGAAGTTTGCAGCCAAGGGACTCAATACTAAGGATCTTGTTACCCTTGTTGGTAAGTAGTTCATCAGCTTCATAGATTTCAAGGCTATATTTCAACAACGTTATCATACAGATGCTAAAAATGTCACATACGCATATACACAAACACGATATAGGCGGACATACCATAGGGACGTCGGCGTGCCAGTTCTTCAACTACAGGCTCTACAACTTCACCACCACCGGCGGAGCTGATCCGAGCATAAGCCCCAGCTTCGCGACGACGCTGCAGACGCTTTGTCCGGCGAACGGCGACGGCACGAGGCGGATCGCACTTGACACCGGCAGCGAGGATCGATTCGACGAGTCGTTCTTCCGCAATTTGAGAAACGGCAAGGGCGTCCTCGAATCCGATCAGAGACTGTTCGGCGACGATTCGACCAAGAGCGTTGTGCAGAGGTATTTGGGGATTAGCGGTTTTCTAGGGTTGAGATTTGGCATCGAATTTGGGCAAGCGATGGTGAAGATGAGCAACGTCGACGTCAAAGGCAAGAACGATGGAGAGATACGGCGAGTTTGCTCCGCCGTTAACTAAATATAAATATTAAATTTTAAAAAAAAATGTTTCTTTTTCGTTTTTGTGTTTAGTATTAATGTAAGAGAGTATTTGAAGTTTTAAGTAATTACACTCTACGACGGGCTTATTGAGTCTCATTCTTTAAATTGGGGCCCAGTATAAATGGGCCGAAGGCCCACATGATCACATTAAATAGGCCCAAATTGTAATCCTTTCAAAGTCAATATCACGGGGAAGAATAAGCTTTGCTGTAGCAATCAATCAATCGATTGAGAAAGCAGTGGTGGTCGAGTACCCCCACGAAGCGAAGGTATTTTCGCCGCCGGCAAATGGACTACAACCACCACTCACCCAACTCCTCCGCCGCCTCAAAATCCCAGAACGATGCCGTTCATTCGTGGTGGGAATCGATCTCCAAAGCTCGGTCTCGCATCCACCAATTATGCGAAATCCTGCCGAGCGACGGCGACGGCGACGATGAATTTGATCAAATCTATTCCCTCGCGGACACGGATCGACCTTCGGCTTCCCTCCTCCACTCGTCCGCCGCGTACCGCCGTATCTCCTCCGTTCTACGCCGCCCACATTCCGGCACGTCGCAGGATCCGCTATGTCAGTGGCTGTACGACACTTACCAGTCCCAACAAATCGACCTTCAGCACGTCGTTTTGGCGTACCTACCTCTGATTTCATCCATCTATCTTCATCGCGTTCATTACCCTCGCGGCGATCAAAGCCCATCGCTCGCCGGATTTGAAGCCGTGCTGTTGGCCATATACTCGGCAGAAACGAAGGCTAGGAATGGGAAGCCCGTGACTGTTACGATCGCCGATCTATCTCAACCGTCCCTCTATCATAACCCTAGCGTCAGGCCTACGAAATCAGGAGCTGGGTCGGCGACCCCAAACCCTAATTCGAAGAATTTGATTGGGGTTGTGACGAACGTACTTGAGCCTCAAGTGGCTGTGAAGTCCACCAAAAGGGCTTGTATCGTGGGGACTTGTTTGGATTGCTATTACAAGCAGATCTCTCACATGCCTTTCTGGTCAAAAAGTGACTTTTGCAGGTTTGCAGCTGATTTGGCTGGTAAAGATTGCGAGTGCGCGTCAGAATTCGATAAGAACGGCGATGAATTGGGTGCGAATAATGGTGAGACAGAGATTAGTAATGTCGTAATAGAGATTGAGAATGGTGGTTCTGTTGATGAAAACGGTGGTAGTGTGGGTGATGAAGATGAGGATGATAAGAGGATCCCATTGCCGTGGGAATTACTACAGCCCATTTTAAGGATTTTAGGGCATTGCTTGTTAGGTCCTATGATTCCAGATGAGGTGAGGGATGTCGGTTCCCTAGCAGTGAGGAGGCTGTATGCTCGAGCATCGCACGATTTGATGCCTCAAGCAATTTTAGCCACGAGGAGCTTGATTAGGCTGGATAAGGGTGCAAAAGAGCAAGCTAAGTCGAAGGAGGGTGCTAGTGTCGCGGGGGGCTCGAACGTGACTACTCCAAGTAAGGCAAAAAAGCCCGAGATACTATTGGTTTCCAAGTGAGGTGAATGGTCAGTAGTTACTTCTGTGGTTTATTATCTTGTTGTGACTTGTCTGTGGGCAACTTTCTTGCTGTGTTGGAGATGAGATGATGTGTATTTTATTAGTGTGATTATCTTTATGTATGTGAAGCATTGGGTGGGTTGGGGGGTGAAGAGATGAAACTATTCCTGCGTAATCGATCGATGAATGTTATATATTTTCGAGTTGGTGCTATGGGTTGTTCCTGGTTCAGTTATTAATCGAAGCAACGGTGTTTATCTGCTTTAGCTTTGGGCATAAAATCGCATCATTTTCTCTGTCTTATTTTGTATTTCTTCTGCATTTGTTTCTGTAGCACATAGCCTGCTCTTATACACCTGATGAGGCAACTTGCCATTCTTGTTTGTAGTATATTTTTCTTGTTATTATTGAAAATACCAATAGTTTTACTATCAAAGTGGTGAAAAAAAGAGAGCAAATTCCGCTGCCCGCTTGAATGTGTTTCCTGGCTGAAATCCCCGTTTTCAACTCTTTCGATTCAGTTATCTCAGCTTCTTCCCTCTCAGATTGTATGGTGATCTTTGATCTCCAGGAATATATGTAGAACAAGTCTTCAACTGTCGACATCACGAAGATCCTTTATAAACTCTGAAAAATTGTGTCCTTCCAAATAGTTGGTGAAAGTTCTTGTATTCCGTCAAGGTTGGGCTTTTAATAAAATTATTATGATTATACAATTCTCGTGGCATGGTGTGCAAATTCCCAACATCCCAACTTAAATTATCATGGAGTTGAGCTAATTTAGTGATGATGCGTATTTGAAATATCTAACAAGCAATATGACCTACACTACATATAGCAGTATATAAACTTAGATAATAAAAATCTCAACAAAAGGGTTCCCTTCCCTCCAAATCGAACACTCTCTGTTACTTCAAAAGTTCCCAACGTTCTCATGAATTCCCTTTGGAGTGAAAATGCAGCACACCACCCAACACACACACACACTTCATAAACAAATAAAATTATAGCCAAAACCCCCTACATGTATTGCTTTATACCCCTTTTCTTTATTTTGATGTCTGATCAAAACCTTGTTTTTTAGGTGCCTATAAATACATCACAACCTCAACTTGAGGAATAGTCTTTTTCATCACTATACATGCAATTCTTGACTATCACATAAGCCAACCGTATACACTCATATTTCTATATTATAGTTATACAAGAAAAATCATATTCTTGATCATTTTTATCAAATGGGTGATCATAAAGATTTCAATTTGCCGCCGGGTTTTCGGTTTTACCCTACCGATGAAGAGTTAATTGTCCATTTTCTCCAGCGTAAAGCCCTCGTTCTTCCTTGCAATCCAGATATCATCCCAGATGTTGATATTTGTCCCTATGATCCTTGGGACTTAGATGGTATTCATATATATATATATATATAATATGAAATATATAATACATATGGTTATTATTCAATATTTATGTTATAGACATGCATGTTTGTACATGATAAAATGGAAGGTAAAGCAATGTGTGAGGGGAAGCAGTGGTACTTCTACAGCAGAAAAACTAAGGGTACTATGATCACAGAAAGTGGCTACTGGGAATCGATAGGCGTCGAGGAACCTATTTATTCGAGCAATAATAATGGCGAAAAAATTGGGACGAAGAAGTTTCGTGCTTTCATCATAGGCGGAAACAGCGAAAGTAGCAATAAGACAGATTGGATCATGCAAGAATACAGGCTTTCGGGTTCGTGTCTGAAAAGTAAACATTCTCGAAATAGAAACTCAAAGGTACATCAACCACTGTGTAAAAACCCTAGAGTTAATGAACCCTAATCAATTATTGAGATGTTTGTTTCTTTGTTTGTCCTTATAGGATTATAGTAAGTATGTTGTTTGTCGAGTGTATGAGAACAATGGCGGAGATGATGATGGCGATGATAATGGAAGAGAGCTTTCTTGCTTGGATGAAGTTTTCTTGTCAATGGACGATCTTGACGATGAGATTAGTTATTTGCCAAATTGATAATTAGGAAAATTTTATGTTTTTGTGACAAGTTTTATTTTGAGTGTACGATTGTAACCCAGTTGATTAAGTAATGGTAATTAAGTTTTTATGATTACACATGGATTATTACCATGCAAGACGCAACCCTTAAAATATATAATATTCACGTGTAATTAGTCATCGTTAATCCATACATATGTATATATTAAAGGTGTCATAATCATAGGGGATCAACTGATACACTTGAATAATATTACTTAAGCTTTTTCTTTGGGGTTTGGCTGTTTCATGTTCTTCTTCTTGTTTATATTAATTTTATATTTTATTTTCCAGCTATTATGATTTGGACGTTGTCTCGTATAGCAAAACTAATAAGGTAAGGAAATTACATAAATTACATATTTATATTTATATCGGTGGCTGCTTAGGGAAGCATTGAGTCACTTATGATGCAAGCACACTCGATGAAAATGATCTTGAATTGATGTAAAAACTTTGGAACAAAACTGTAGGAACAATATATTATTTATGTAAAAGTAGGAATTTGAGATAGCTTTCTGGTTAAGCATAGTTCGTTGATATATTTACGAGCCAAAATGAAGATTAATAAACAATTGGCCTGACACACATGCCTGCCTTGCCGAGTTCCTAGGTTGAAAGATTTTAATCCTACTCAACCTTATTTTAATCGAACTCAACCATTAATCGAGGTTTCTTGCCCTTAATTAAAAAAATAATTAAGATGCGTGCTGCATAATTTATTAGATATTTCTACAGATGAAGCACATGAAATCTTCACTACTGTTGTCCTTGGAGAGAGAGAGAGAGAGAGAGAGAGAGATTTGTAATGCACACGGCTCTCTAGACAATAATAGAAGTAAATGACTTAAGCATGACAACAATAATCATCTCACCCATATATGTACTATATATATAACTTATAAGATATGAATTTGATGTACCAAACTCATCACATGCACGTTGTTGCTGCATGAAAGATTGTGCATTGTGTCTGTCCGAAGGCAAAGTTCTCTCCTCATGTAGAAGCTTAGCTATTTGGTTGGTCACTTACTTAGGTTACAACTTTGCTTGTAAAAAAAGACCAAATTGAACTCAAAGTCATTATGAATGATGATGCATAGCACACAAGCCATGCCATGCCTGCCTATCAACTTGTTCGTAAAGCTTCTTTACATACATACATATTTTTAATTTTTTTTTCTAAAAAAGATAGGTATCATGAATTAATTGGGATGTTTTTATATGGGCCTAATGGGTTGTAGTAGGAAAAGCCCAGCCCATTAATTACTTCCGTGGATCATTGAATGGGCCCACATCGATGGGCAGTTGCGGGTCTCAACAAGTCCAAGTCCCTCTCTCTTTCTCTCTCTCTCACAACATATGGTTTGCAATTCGCGCGTAAGGAGAAGAAACTTTTGGAAGGGAAATGGAATCTGACGAAGAAACCGTATGGGAGTCAATGAGCTAGCTGCGTTCGAGTGAACAGCGTGAGCTCTCATATTCTGCGTCTCCTTTGGCTGATTATTGAGAAGAGTTTGAATTTGGGATTTTTGAGCTTTTAGCTCCCCAGTTTTCCTGAAATTTTGCGGCGTCGGCGCGGTGAAGGTGGAGAGTAAGTTTGCTTTAGATGTTCATTTCTCTTCAGTTGTTTGTCGGTGTGTTGAAGGTGGAGACGAAATTTTACTGAGCTTGCGTTTGATGTTCATTTCTCTTATTGTATTAATCCATGCGAGAAATGATGAATTTCCCCGTTACTATGGTAAGTCAAGGTTTAAATTGTACTATATGAGATGGTTGCTCGCGAACATAGCTGTAAAAGTAGGTATATATATAGAGAAGTTTGCGGACCAAAAAATCGGACTTGTCCGACTCGGAAGTAGACATGATTAAGGTATTATCTGATGTTCTCAAATCTAGTTTGTAACATCTGCTGTATAGTGTAAAGCTTCTACGAATAACTTAAGCACGCATTTCCTCTCCCTTTTCTCTACAATATTTCACATCATCCTCTGCATGTCCTGTAACTGCTATTGATTTCACGTCTTCCCCGAAAGAAAAAAAAATTGAAAACAAACATTTCAGTACGTTCTTGCATAAGGATTCTGCTGCTGTACCTTAGCTAAACCTACCTGCCCTTGCATCCCATCTCTCTTATACTGCTGCCAAAGCAACTGTTCCTCCACTAACAGTCTCTGCTTCTTTTCCATATCAGACATCTGAACATACGCAGGTGGGGCCACACTCATCGAGGCTGCAAAAGGATCCATACTCACGCCCGCCGCCGTCTCACCACCATCGTTCGCCGGCGGGGCTGGCAAGGCAAGCATTGCGGGCCTACCCGCCGAGCCCAAAGCCACACTGCTAGCACTGCCCGTGGGCACGAGGCCCGAATTGGTCACAGCTTGAGAAATCGCGCCTTGTTGGTACATCCCATCAAGGATCAGAGTATCGAAACCGCCGGGAAGCTCCATCTTTTGATTCGATAAGTGGCTTGCAGATTGGACTAGGGCTGTTTCCCAGTCTCCAGACGAAGGGAAGGCCTCCCAAGGCGTGGCTGTAGTTGTGCTTTGTGGGGCTAAGCCGCCGTCGAATAGGGCTAAAGCGAGCTTATCTCCGTGTTCTTCTGTGGTCGGCACGTCGGCGCTTAAGTTGAGTAAGTCTCCTTCGTCTTGTGCTTTGGGTTTGAGCTCATCTTGTTTGAGCTGTTCGTCTTCTTTGTTTTCCTCCGTTTCTTCCACCCAGCCTTCGGGCGGGGGTAAGGCTTTGATGTTGTTCATGTCCTCTTCGGGCGCTGCCTCGCTCTTTGGCTCTTCTATGGTTTCGACGTTTGGGTCTTCGTTCGAAGGAGCCCTATTCTTCGACCTACCGACTTCTCCTTGGCGTAATTCTCCATCATGTCGAGCTTCTTCTGTTCGATTTTTTCCACGTCGGGATACTCCGACGAGCGTGCGATTCCAGTCGCTTTACCCCAAAGGTAGAATGCGTCGAGCTCGTCGTACTGCTTGGCCACACGGCAGAAGATCTCATGCACTTTCACCATGTCAGGTACGTCAAGCTGCATGAATTTGTCCACTAACACGCCCATGATTTCAGTTATATCGTAGCATAGCTGGAAACTCTCCTTCATGAGAGGATATAGAGCTACAATCACAACCCTGCTGTCCTTAGCGGCTCCTGCGTGGAAATTTACGTCGATAGCGTCAGCGGGTTAATTTTTTTAAGTCCTGTGATTTGGGATGGGTGGCATCATAAGGATAGAGAATTTAGGGGGTGACATTATACGGACAATTACTTTCAAAATTAAGCAATTTAGGGACGTTATACGCATGAAGCCTCTATTTTGTCCAAAAAATGCTTAATTCTGAAGGTTATTGTCTGTATAATGCACCCCCTAAATTTGTCGGAAGCCTAAAATTATACGCCGGAACCCTAGAATTTGGGACAAAATCAAGAGTTCCGACGTCCCTAAATTGTTTGTGGAAGTTATTCCCCTATAATGTCAACCTTTAAATTCTTTGTCCCCATAATTCTACCCTCCATAAATTACGAGACTAGAAAAAATATTGAAGCCTAACGTCAGCCACACTTGAAAAAAAAAAGCTAGCGAAATCACTAACATACCCGTCGGTTTGCAGGCCAAGAACCTCTCTAGAAGCTGCATCAAATGATGGGCCCTCGAAAAGATTGCCTCCACCTTCATCTCCCTCGCCGGAGTCGCCCTCACCACCACCGCCCCGCCGCTCTCCTCCACCTCCTCCTCCACCGCCCGATAGGAGGAGTACCCACCTTTCCCGCCCCTCCTCTCGTGCATCCTAAACTCCAGCCGCTCGTCGAGGTACAGCGCATAAGTCCTCACGAACGCCGAGTAGTCCCAAGCGTTCGACCTCCCCGACCCGTCCCTGAAGTCTGACATGTTCAGAAGGCGGGTCCCGCGCCTCGTGGCGAAGAAGATCTCCTCCTCGTAAGAAGGGTCCCCCTCGGAGAGCAGGCGGTGGACCAGCATTAGGGACTTGAGTGCCACCACCCAATTCTTGGTCTTGCTCAGTCGCCGTGCGATGGTCCCTACGCAAGAGCCAACGAAGGATCGGGAATATGAGGTGAGGCTCAGTATTTCGCGTACGTATCGTTCCTCGGGCGGTTGCTCCTCGTGCTTTGTGGCCTTGACTATGGCTACGTCGAGGTCTGACAATGAGCTGCTGCTCGTCCCTACCTTGGCTAGGCTGATGCTCGTTTGATCTTTTACTGCCCCAATGGCCTTTCTTATCTTGCTAGGAGCCATTTTTTATGCGTCGAATTGTTAACGTATGCTTTTCCTTTTTTTCTTTTTCTGGTGTTGAGCGAAGAATGTTTTGATTGAGTGCCTTGTTTTCTTTCTTTGGCATTGATTGCCAGGAAAGAGGTGTGTTGGGGGCTTGGGGCAGTAGAAAGGAAGAAATAAACAGAGGTGAGATGTTTTTCTTTCTGATATTTGTCACGTATCTTCCTTCCCTTCGTTCACTTATTTTTTTTTCTGGTACTTTTTTTGTTGGCTGATGTTGAATTGATAAACATGATCATTGATTTTAGCGTGAAGGAAGGGCTGCTGCCCATTGATTTCTTTTAAATGGTTGTCTAATATTTGCATGGATGAACTGAGTTGAGTGAGTTTATTACATGATGGAGAACCTCAGACAAACGGTAATTATATCATTTTGTTTAAAGAAAACGTACCCATGAGATATATAGCATGATTTATTCGGGCCAACAATCGGGGCTGTGATTGAAGATTGAGTTAAATTACAAGAAATGCTTTCAAATCCAATTACAAAAAAATCTAATATTAATCAACTCATCGGAGTTAATAATCAAAATCACTCCTCAATCCTGTTTAGTTCATCAGTTGCTTGCGAACACTTGGAAAAAATTGGATTTTATTTTATTTTTTGAGTTTTTCTTATTATTGAATTTTTATAAGAAAAAATTCCAGATTATTAAAAATTAAATAATACAACGATTTCCAGGTTTAACCTTGAAGAATATGGTAGTTCCAAAACCTTGAAGGCGGACTACTGTGTGTTTCTTCTCACTGGGTTGTCTTCTTGCCGCTGCCTTCAGCCCTAATTTCCGGCGCACGCAAACTGAACCCAAACGCGAGCACAAAGATTCATCTAATCCCATCTCTCAATCGCTTAAACCCATTCTGATTCATCGTTCGTCGAATCCTAAATCCATGAATCGTCGATTAATTTCCTCGAATTTAATGCTCTGAAGCGAGAAAGAAATAGCATCAAGAGGCAACTTCTTGACAATAATGCTATTTGTGGCTCAAAGGGCATCGATTTCCAGAGTCTTTGCGCCCAATTTGTTCCATGGTAACGCCGGCATAGAGTCGTCGCACAACGCTGCTGCTGCTTCGTCGTCGGTTTGGTTCGCTAAAGTAGTGTGCACTCTCTGCGTTCGCAGCTCTAGTTGGCTTCCCGTATTTGGGAACGATTATTTTAGTGAGAATATGGATCCTTTTGTAGCTTTCGACGTCATACATCGATTGAATGATGGGTTAAATCGTCCTGATTTAGCATTTAGATTCTTCAGGCATTCGAGGTCGAATATGAATCTCACCCATTTAGAGCCCACATTTAATTTTCTCTTGAGGTCTACTTGTAGGATGGGTTTGATCGATTCGGCTAAGCTAATCTATGAGTATATGAGGGCTGATGGGTTTTTGCCGAGCAGCTCATTATTGGATTTTGTAGTATCGACGTTTGCCAATGCTGGGGAATTCAGGGTTGCCCAGGATATTTTGATTGCTACAGCAGAGATCTGTTGTGAGAAAGATGAGATAGTTAGTCCTTTTGTATACAATAATTTTTTGAGCTTATTGATAGGTAGGCATAGAGTTGATGAGGCGGTATCATTCTTTAAGAGTTACGTTTTGAAATTGAGAAGTTTTCGTCCCGATACGTATAGCTTTAACATTGTACTAGGAGGGTTATGTCGTGTGCGAAGGGTGGATATGGCTTTTGAGCTGTTTGACGTTATGAAGAGCTTCAATTGTGATCGAGATAACGTTACGTATAATACTATCATAAATGGGCTGTCTAGCGTTGGTAAAGTGGAAAGAGCTGAGGATTTGTTGAGAGAACTTAAAGCACAACCTGATTTTCTGCCCGACGTCGTGACATACACTTCTCTTATATCTGGATACTGTAAATTGGGCAGGATGGAGAACGTTGGGATGCTTTTTGATGAGATGCTCAGTTCTGGGATTAGACCAAACTCGTTTACTTTTAATGTAATAATCAATGGCTATGGAAAAAATGGGGATGTCGACTCAGCCTTGAGAACGTACCAAAAGATGGTAAGCTGCGGTCTTTCGCCCAATGTTGTGACGTTCACCTCTCTAATCGATGGCCATTGCCGTTTTGGAGAGGTGGAAATGGGCATGAAGGTTTGGGATGAAATGAATCAGAGGAAGGTATCTCCCAACATACGTACGTTTTCTGTCCTAATCAGTGCTCTCTGTAGGGAGAATAGGTTAGGCGAGGCCCGCGATTTGCTGAGGCAGTTATACTCGAGAAAAGACATCGTCCCTCCGCCCTTTGTCTACAACCCAGTGGTAGATGGATTCTGTAAGGCTGGAAACGTCGACGAAGCAAATGCAATCGTTGCAGAAATGGAGGCAAAGGGTTGCATTCATGATAAGATGACGTACACCATCCTCATTCTCGGGCATTGTATGAAGGGGAGAATGGCTGAAGCTATCAAAGTGTATGAGAAGATGCTGTTAGTGGGCTGTGCGCCCGATGATATTACCATCAACTCGCTAGTTTCGCGCCTGAGGAAGGCAGGCATGGCCCGCGAAGCTAACGAAATTCAACGCAAGGCGTTAGATAAGGCGCCCACGAGGTGTTCTTCGCCGCCCGAGAGAGATGTTCAACATAGGAACAACTTGAATATTACCATGGCAGTTTAGTGGTGAACTCATTTTCAGTCTCACCTCAATGCGTAGTCTCTCGCCTCTTCTTCAAGAAAAGAATACATAGGCTGACATTCTTGGTTTAAATCAGAATAGGCAAGTTTCCACCGTGTCCTCGGCAACTGATTCTGACCATGGAAAGAGGTAGTAAGAATAAGTATGCGATAAACTGCTATGCTTTTCTTTTTTTTTCTCTTTTTTTGGTGATTTGGCTGATTAGTGCAACTAAATACATAGACGGGACATGCGAACAATGTGTAGAAGAGTGGCGGATCATTGATGCGATCTGTGCGTAAAATCAACTTCCCGAAGATATTATTCGCTGATTTCGGTCTCTTCTGGTAATTTTCTAACTGTGAGCTCCATTGTTTACATATGTGTTTTGCTCGGAAGCTAACTATTATTCTCTTACATTTCTTTTCAGGGATGTCGTAAAACTGTTGAGTGGTTGGTTGATCACGCGTTAGCTCTCCTCAGCCCCCAACTTGTTTGTTGCGAAAAGCCAACTTCAAATGTAATTTTGGGCCTGTTTTTGGGCTTATGTATCCATAATTGGGCTTAATGTATCCAAAGTTGGGCCTATTGTGAGCCATATGTATACAGTCCAATAGTCGATCACAAAAGAAGTATTCATGCGAGGGCAAATTAGTCATTCAAACTACACAATTATTTGTCCTATCTCAAAACGGGCCTGGTGGGTTTGTAATGGGCTTGGCCCAATCATACGTGATTTTGCCTATAAGTACAAAGCCCACGAAACGTAGGGTTTTCGGACAATCGCAGTGCAAGAGAGTTCTTCAGGTAACTGCGCTGTCGCCGATTCTCTCTCGCCTCTGCTCTGGGCAAGCATTGATTCATTTCGAAATCTGTTTATTGATTTGTTTTCATTTGCAGGTGAAGATGTCGCATAGGAAGTTTGAGCACCCGAGGCACGGTTCGCTTGGTTTCCTCCCGAGGAAAAGGGCTGCTCGACACAGGGGAAAGGGTATTCCTTCTTTTATTCTTAATTTTGTTATGTTTGATTGTATTGTGTTGGGATTATCTGTCTATTCTTTGCATTTGGAAGTTTAGGCTCGTTGTTGTTGTTTTTTGCCCTATTGTTACTATTCCATGCTGATTGATTTGGCTGAGAGATTTCATCAACGTTTTTGTTTTGATGAGTGAACTCGGTGACCATGATGCTAAGGTTTCGTTCGTACTTAATAATACAGTGAAGGCTTTCCCAAAGGATGATCCCACTAAGCCCTGCAAGCTAACAGCCTTCTTGGGTTACAAAGCTGGGATGACCCACATTGTTAGAGAAGTGGAGAAGCCTGGGTCAAGTAAGTATATTTCTTCTCACTAAGCTGGTCTTCCAGATTTGTGTCAAAGCACATGAACTTAATGAAGTATGAAATGGTTGATTGCAGAATTGCACAAGAAGGAAACCTGTGAAGCTGTTACCATCGTTGAGACACCTCCGATGGTTATTGTTGGAGTGGTTGGCTATGTGAAAACTCCACGTGGTCTCCGTTGCCTCAACACTGTTTGGGCTCAGCATCTGAGCGAAGAGGTTAGGAGAAGGTTTTACAAGAACTGGTACAAGTCCAAGAAGAAGGCCTTCTCCAAGTACTCGAAGAAGCTCGAGACTGACGATGGAAAGAAGGATATCCAGGCCCAAATTGAAAAGCTCAAGAAGTACTCATCCGTCATCCGTGTCTTGGCCCACACTCAGGTACTAAATCAGCTGAGGACTCTTTCTAAAATTTCGAATTTTGGGTTTCGAAGCATAGTCAAATGTATCCATGTTATTTATCTGGCATGCATCTGTTGTGCAGATAAGGAAGATGAAGGGCTTGAAGCAGAAAAAGGCCCACATCATGGAAATTCAGGTGAACGGTGGAACCATTGCTCAAAAGGTTGACTTTGCCTACGGTTTCTTCGAGAAGCAAGTGCCCATCGACGCCGTGTTCCAAAAGGATGAGATGATCGATATCATCGGAGTCACCAAAGGTAAAGGTTACGAGGGCGTTGTGACCCGTTGGGGCGTGACCCGTTTGCCCCGCAAGACCCACAGGGGTCTCCGCAAGGTGGCTGTATCGGTGCTTGGCATCCAGCTAGAGTTTCCTTCACAGTGGCCCGAGCTGGTCAAAATGGGTACCACCACCGTACTGAAATGAACAAGAAGATTTATAAGCTTGGCAAGGCTGGGAGCGAAGAGTTCGGCGCCAGCACTGAGTTCGACAGGTTCGAAAAAAGAACCAAATTCTACGTGTGCATATATGTTCACAAATTTGTGGTAAATTGTTTCCTTAAACTCGAAATATGGACAGGACTGAGAAGGACATTACGCCGATGGGTGGTTTCCCTCACTACGGTGTGGTGAAGAGCGACTATCTGATGATCAAAGGTTGCTGCGTTGGCCCGAAGAAGAGAGTCGTCACCCTTCGACAGTCCCTTTTGAAGCAGACTTCACGTCTTGCCCTCGAAGAGATCAAGCTCAAGTTCGTTGATACCTCTTCCAAGTTTGGGCATGGGCGTTTCCAGACAACTCAGGAGAAGCAGAAGTTCTTCGGTCGTCTCAAGGCCTAAATTGCTTTTCCCCGACATCTCCTTACATATGTTGTGTCTCCTTATTCAACTAGTGTTGCTTTTCGGTTAATGATTCTCAGACATTTGCTGGAGTTGAGTTCTATTTGCCTTGTTTGATGTTTTGTGTTGGTACTTTGGTTTTGAAAGTTATGTCATTGTGACGTTTTAATTCTATCTTCTCTTGATAAAAGGGTGTTGAAAAAAAGAGAATTTTTATTTGATAATAAGCAATTTAATTGGAGGATGAAAATCGGGTGAATAACGATCCTTTTCAAGACCCAAACTACACACGACATTCACATAAAGAAATGAAGAGCAGAGGAAACGAGGAACACTAAGAAAGCGTCCTCACAAGATTGATTTCATACGCATCATAAGCGTCTGCTGATCTCCGTTCTCTCCGCGACGAAGCGCAGGCTAAGCTAAGGCGTGGAATCTCACCACTGACCACATAGCATGCAAAAGGAGCTGCGAAATTGTGGTAGAGAAGGATAGTTCTTATTTAATAGTAGTTTGTGGAATTTGAATAAGGCCGGGCTAGCTTCTCACACTGAAACGGCAGCCTTGGTCGGGGCCAATTTTTGTTCTAGCTCAGGATTTAGGTTCTCTTTTGTATATATATCCAATTTGGAGGTTTGTTTGCGACGATTAAACCTAATCCAGGAATTGGATTCGGTTTGTTGGCGTTTTGTGTCATTGATGCTTATAGGATGTTTCTGATTCTCTGTGGTGATCTTTGTGGCTTGCTGGGCTGATAGAAACCCCTTGGATTTACGGGACTTTTTTTTTGCTGTATCGGTCTTGTTTTTGTTACTGGATGCAATATCGGGTCTAGGGTCTGACTATCTGCGATTTCTATCGAGTGAAGGATTTCTCAAGTAGGTGAATCATTTTGTTCTTTGGATAATTTAAGGTGATGCTGCTTTGTTTTCCTTGAGCATCGAGAACCTTGCGAAGGATTAGTTCGTGCTATGCCGGTGTTGGTGATGTAACATTGAAAAGTTTTGACGTATCATAGCGAGTGAAAGGTGTTTGGGATTATTGGACAGGTTAGAAAACTCAGATTATATTGGAAACTTCTTGACTTACTTAAGACTGAATCCCTGATTTTTTGGAATTTGTTGGAAGCCACGCACAGATTTTGAAGAACGTGTACGAGGTTTTAAACGCCCAGCAATAGGCAAAGAGAAGTTAGACCCTTTTTCAGAAGCCACATACAAATTTTGAATAAGGTGGTGAGAGAGGATGATGCCTAGGTAATAAGGCAAAGAGAAATTAGAATATGTTGGGAAGCCATTGAAAAAATTACTAGGCAATAGGCAAAGAGAAACTACTACGTAGACAGACATAGCCAAGAGTGGGAACAAATTTTTGTAACATTCATCGAGGGATTAGTATCTTGTTTGGCTTTACAAGTGTCCTATTAGTCGAGTGAGTGCATGGTCATTATTTAGGTGGGGACAAGTCGCTATCCACTCAGATGACTTGTCATGTCTGATAATGTTTGGCACTAACTATGGAAAGAAGTGAACCTACACTGATTCCAGAATGGTTGAAAAATGCTGGAAGCTCAAATGGTGGCGCCGCTACGTCACCACGTTTCGGTATTTTTTATTTTATTTGTTAATCATATAAGCAAACATCTTTTAAACATTTACATTCGATATTCACCTGTATCTTTGTAATGTAGACAACCACTCGGCTTCACGGATGGCAAGGGACAAGCCATTTGGGAGCTATAATAGTAATAATGCTGCCAGCGATTCTCCGCGATCTTCCTCTAATTCTGGAAAAACTGCCTCTTCATATTTTCAACGGAGTTCAAGTATTAATGGAGCTGGTAAATTGAGGTCTTATGGTAGTTTTGGTAGGAACCATCGTGACAGAGACAGGGATAACAAGGATAGATATAATTCTCGCGAAAAAGACAAGGTGGGCCATCTCTGGGACTTTCCAGATACTTTGGTAGACCTTACGTTGAGTAACTTTGAGCGCGATGGTTTAAGACGTTCTCAGTCGATGATCTCTGGAAAACATGGTGAGGCATGGCCCAGAAAGTTGTCAACGACTCAAAAAATGAGATTGGAATAACAACGGTAGCAACAATGGGGTATTGGAAAAAACTGGTTCCATTATCGGGGTGAACAAGCAAGATTTCGAGAGGGATTTTCCATCGTTGAGTGCAGATGGACAAACAATTGCGTCAGAGATCGACAGAGCTTCTTCCCCTGGCTTAGGTTCTGCTCTACAGAGCTTGCCAATCAGTACTTCTGTTGCGTTAGGCGGTGAGAAATGGACATCATCTTTAGCTGAAGTTCCTGCAATAGCAGATAGCAATGGAACTTCTACATTGTCTGTTCAACAAAACGCTTCTTCATCGGGGCTTAGATCAATGGCTACAAGTCTAAACATGGCTGAAGCTTTAGTGTTTGGTCCTAATCGTGCGCAGACTCCTCCGCAGGTACATTTTCTTGTCCTAACATTTTGGGAACGATGCTTCGTGAGTGAGGCTCTTGAGATTTCTCACCAACTGTTTATGGGAAGATCCTATGTAAGTGAGGCTCTTGAGATTTCTAACGCACTGTTTATTTTGTAGTTATCTGTTAGCACTCAGAGGCTTGAAGAGTTGGCGATCAAGCAATCTAGGCAGTTAATTCCAATGAGTCCATCCCTGCCAAAAACTCTGGTAAGATCACACCCATCACCTCTTAGAAATCAATGATTTTACAGCGTTACGCAAGAAAATAAGCGCTTTTGAGATTTGATTCCCTTACAGAGATGACTTTTCCTTGTTTTCTGTATATCTTAGGTGTCTGTTTCATCGGAAAAACAGAAAAGTAAAGCAAGTTCACTTCATATTCCTGGGTCATCTTCACTTCCTCTCAATCAATCTCCCCGTGGTGGGCCCGTCAAGGGCGACGTTGCGAAGGCACCTGACGTGGCAAAGCTTCACGTTTTAAAGCTCGGGCGGGAGAGAAATGGTGCCAGCCCTATTTCGAAAGATAACTCGAGCCCGAAAAATGGGGGCAAAACTGTGAACCCTTCGCTGCCTTCTTCTCCATCTTTCTCAGTCTCTGCTGCTTCAGCTAAGGCCCCACAAGTCAACTCAGTCGTTGACCATAGTAAACTCTTGCTGGAGAAAAGGCCAACATACCAAGCCAAGAGTCGCAACGATTTCTTCAATTCGGTGAGAAAGCAATCGATGGGAAACTCATCTTCTCCCTCTAACGCCACGTCAGCTTCCTCTTCGGAGAAATTTCCTGAGATTGGAGCTGAACCCACTAACGGCTCGCCTCAGCCTTTGGACATGTCTGTGGATTCAAACTCCATGCATGGAGCTCAAATGAACTGTAATGGTGATGATACTTCTTACGACGACGTTCAAAGGCATGTTAATGGTGGAAAGGAGAACCTTTGTCTCGATCCCAAAATTCCCGAGGAAGAAGAAGCTGCCTTTTTACGGTCTTTGGGCTGGGAGGAAGATTCTGATGAGGGCGGCCTCACCGAAGAAGAAATCAATGCTTTCTACAGTGATCTGAACAAGGTAAGTTATAGACTTTTTCGAGTTCATTTCTTCGATTATCAGTTAGTTCTTTGAGGGTATGATTTTAGCTCTTCGATGTCGTTTTCTTGCAGTATATCAGTTCAAATACTGCTTCACTTGGGATATTGCAAGGCATACAACACAAGCTTTTGCTTCCTCAGGTCAGAGGATTAAGTTCTTCAGATGCTATGGAGTCTTGATTTTCTTTCCTTTTCTTTTTTCCTTTCGATGTTAAGAAAATAGAGATGACCAATGTTTTATATGTGCCGAAGATCTTGGTTTGGTTGACTTATACATTTATTTATTTTTGTTTTGTGTGTGTTGAAGAACTATTCAATGTCTACGAATCAGTCGGCGGAGGATTATATACTCGTTGAGTAAATAATAAAATTATCGAAATATATTTTATATACTAACCCAAGATTCATATACATGTTTTATTAATACATGTAAATTCTCCTCGTTTTAGGACTAAATCATTGTTAGTAATTAACCCTAATTAAATAATCTCCGATGTGTGCGCTTAAGCCCATCACAATGGGATAAAGCCCGGCCCGCAATGTATTGTGTAATTAACTGTATAAATAAATTCACATCTGTCGTCTTCTTCCCAATCATATAACACGTACTACGAAAATAACCAAAAAAACGCTGCTCTTAAGAAACCTCTTTTCCCTCCAAATTCGCCGCCCGTCGACGAGGAGAAAATAGCGCCCTAAGGATGGGGAAAGACGACGCCGAGAACCGAGACGAGGTCGGCGAACGGTTGATCAACGATGAGTACAAAATCTGGAAGAAGTACTCGCCGTTGCACTACGATCTCGTGATAACACATGCGCTCGCGTGGCCGTCGCTGACCGTTCAGTGGCTCGCCGATCGTTCGGAGAAAACGGAAGGGGGATATTCCGTACAGAAGATTATTATTGGGACGCACTCTGCGGCCGGCGAGCCCGATTATCTGATGCTGGCCGAAGTTCGTCTGCCGTTGGACGACGTGACGATTGACATGGTTTACGACGACGAGGGTTCGGAGCCTGGCGGATTGGGCCTTCCACCTGGGAATAAGGTGCTTTATTTTGATTTTTTTTTTAAATCTACTTTTCCGCCGAGCGTGGTTCGTACTGTTCTTTGTTGTTTTTGGTTTACAGTTGTTGTTTGTTCTCATGTGGTTGAGGATCTTGAATTTTTACATCTGTAATTCTTCTTCAATCACTCGATCTTGTGCAAGGTTTAGTAAATTCGTGCGTGAAACCTTAGTTAACGTGTACTTACCTTGACCGAGTCAATCCAAGTTGTACTAAAGAGGTTGGATATTGAGATGTGTTGATTGGTGTTAAACGCTTCATATTCATTTGACTTCATGCTGAATATTTGCCACCCATATATCCAAATATGATGGACATATTGAAAACACAGAACCTGTTTTCGTGATGGCCTTTCTTCTTTGTGAGGCTTGCATGTGGATGAGCTTTTGCTGATGTTATTCTCTTTACGTCCCTTTCCAAAATAAACCAACTTCATTAGTTTCATCTTGTATGCTTCAGAAGGCTATGAATACATCTTTTGCTTTGTCTGCAGGTTCAAATCGTCCAGCAGATACATCACGATGGCGAGGTCAATCGTGCTCGTTACATGCCTCAAAACCCATCTGTTATCGCAACTAAAACAGTCGGTGCAGAAATATTTCTCTTTGATTGCAGCAAACATCCATCGAAGCCACCTTCGAATGGCTCGTGCAACCCTGATTTGACGCTACTTGGTCACGATTCTGAAGGGTTCGGCTTGTCTTGGAGCCCATTTAAACTTGGTGATCTGTTAAGTGGTTCAGATGACTCAAAAATATGCCTTTGGGACGTTAACGCAACTCCAAACAACAAGACTTTAGATGCAGTTCAGACATTTAAGGTATAAATAGCAGTAGTCCCTTGTTACAATCAAGGGAAGCTTGTCCATGGTGTGTGATTCCTCAATTCTTTAGGCAAAATCCTATTATTATCAACAAAAAAACAATAATATTGATTCATTTTGTTGTATGAACGTAGAATCATGAAAGAGGGGTCGAAGATGTGGCATGGCATCTCAAGCATGACTACATGTTTGGTTCTGTTGGAGCTGATGGGTATCTCCATTTATGGGATCTTCGAATCCCAGCTGTTACGAAGCCTTCACAATCGGTACTCGCCCATCATAGTGAGGTTGGTGTTACTTTTGCTTTCGTTAGCCTTCGAATCAAGCACAAAATACTATGATCAATGAATCGCTGGCTTCACCATGGCGCGCCACCAAACGGCAGAGTTAGCATGAATATGCTTCTTACAACATGTGTTTATCAGGTAAACAGTTTATCTTTCAATCCATCCAACGAGTGGGTTGTTGCCACTGGCTCTAACGATAAGACTGCAAAACTGTTCGATCTCCGTAAATTCTCCACATCCCTCCACACATTTACATCTCACAAGTAAGCATCTTTCGTATTTTTCTAGTCGTATGAGATCGTCGTCATTTTTTCTTTTGCGTGATTCTTTCTACTTCTCGACCTATGCGTGTGCGCTATTATACACAGGGAAGAGGTAATCCAAGTAGGTTGGTGTCCGCAGGATGAGACTGTCTTGGCCTCTTCCTGTCTTGGTCGAAGAGTCCTGCTTTGGGACCTTAGTAGGTAAATTCCTTCATCATTGTTTACATTGCCCCAGCAATTTTAGTACATAAAGGCAATGTAATATCATTTCAATTTTTTTGGACCCTCGATTAAATGAAAAATGGCATTTCTTAAACCCCATTCAAAAAATTTTCTTTTCGTAGGATTGGCGCAGAACAAACGCCGAAGATGCCATGGATGGGCCGCCAGAGCTTTTATTCATTCACGGCGGTCACACTTCTAAAATCTCGGAATTTTCGTGGAACCCTTGCGAGGATATGGTCATGGCTAGCGCTGCAATGGACAACATACTACAGATATGGCAGATGTCTGAGAGCATCTACCTACCATGATGATTTCTTTGAAATTCCCAAATAGGTATTTTATTATTCTTTGGATTTCACAGTTCATTGTTATTCATTAAACTGATGATCCTAATGCAAAAGTCAAGTTCATCATCTTTCAAGGAAAAAGTTCATATCATCTCCTACCGATAACAAGAACCAAGAATCACCATTCGAGCACATTAGTTATTCATCTTCGTCAAGAATCAGTCGCATTTAGTTTAGCTTTTGCATCCTCCAAAACTTCAGTTCGTCACGCCAACCTTCTAATTTGGCTATCTTCTCCAACTGTTCGGTTTTAAGTCTCTTTCCCAGCCTTCTTCTGCTGATCCTCGGTGAGGCGAATCTGCAGAGCAAAGAGTAGTTGAAGAATAAACTAGGATTGTCGATCATCGAAAATTATTATTACCTTCTTTTTCAGTGCCCGAATCTTCTTATCGATATCTTGGCCAGGATCGCCCGAGGCAGAGCAATCGGTCGAATCTTGAGGAGTCTTCGAGGTTGAATTTTCGCAAAGCGTAAGATCTTTCATATTCGTAACGACTAATTCTGCATTTTCTGCTGCGCTGTTCGAATCACTTGCAGAAGACACATCGTTGCTTTGATCTGTGTTTCTACTAGCCTTGTCATGAGCAGCCTTGTTAAATTCATAGGTTAAACGAAGTAATTACAATAGTCGCGAATTAGATAGGTAACCGACAAACGAAGGCGGCACGTTAACTCTCTAACTAACCTGCTGACGCTTCTCTTTTCTTTTCTCGTTTCTCTTTGCTGACTTGGACTTCGGCTTAGGGTTTCCTTCCTCGGGATCGTACCCCGGCGGAAACTCTTGTAACGTCGAAATCTCCTTTTTTCCACTGTTAGGAATAAATACATGTGAAGCGAAAAAAACCTTTTCATATAGAAAAAACCGACGAAGAAAATTGACAATCGGCTTCATAGCTACTCAAGCTCGACTTACATACATTCAAATGGATAAACATTGTCCGTATTCCAACATTCCTTCATAAAGATAGAAACGCAATATTCGATTTGCCAAACCTCAGACTCAATTTTCTTCACAGCCTTGGTAGAAATCACGAGCTAGAAGGAACAAAACTACGGTAAGCAAAATGGCGGTGTGAACGAACTCACCAAAGCGCCTTTTGATTGGTAGATTGCGACTTCATCCTGAGGAACATAACCGGCCCGAATCCGAACGGGTTTACGGAGCGTTCCGTCGGGTCGTCGGGTCGGGGCGAGGATCCTCTCTCCTTCCTTTGGAGCTTTCCCGCCTCAGCCGTCGGCTTAGCGGAGTCATCCGTCGCTCTTCCACTCGCCATGATGGAGTCTGAATTTTTCTTCGTAGCTCTAATTTTACGAACAAAAAACTCTTTTCGACAGTGACGAGGACGACGACTCAGATTCGATTCGATCGATATCGATGGAGAGAGGTAATATGAGCTGAAAAGAGTTGTTCGTTAGAATTTTGGGCCTATTGTGGTCCATTATTGGGTTAAATGGGCTCACGCTCGTTAGGCCCAATTACCAATTTATATATTTTTAAGTGGATGAAAACGGCGTCGTCCTCTACGTGGAACTTATCTTTGACTTGAGTTTATAACACAACACATGTAGGTACTTCCTTCGAGTGACGGTCGATTTTCGGCCCAAACACCACTAGCCGCGACACGTCACCCATTTTTACCGTTATCCTTGTCTTGATTTCACGATCCACTAAGCTCTAATGGAATGAAAAAGCAACTTTCAATAATCATGATCGTCAGCCTAACAGTAATATATAGTAAAATTAATGTCACGACTACATTTGAAGGACAGCTCATGCCCTACCTTCTCCTGCCTATAAATAAGCGCACATTTGCTCATTACAATACCACAACAAATAGCATAGAAGAACATAAAAGGAACACAAGAACATAATACAATAGCATATAAAGCATGGCTCGCAAAGGTAGCAATAATATCATCGCCATTACCGCAATAGTAATGCTAATAAGCATTGTTTTCGTAAAAACTGCGATGCGCTGATCGTCGGCGTTGGCGTGGGCGGCGGAGGCATAGGTTGGAACGTCGACCTCGCCAGCTGGCTCCAAGGCAGGAACTTTAGGGCCGGCGACACCCTCGGTATATACATACATACATATACATATATATATACGTGCATGGCATTTATGATCATATAATTTTCTTTTACTTCTTTTTTAATCGTGAAACGTTTATATAATATGAAGAGTTCAACTACAATCCAATGCTTCACAACGTGGTGGTGGTGGACAAAGAAGGGACGCAGGTGTCGGGCCCCGCGGGGGGCGTTGGCTCTGAGGAGTGGGAAGGATTTGGTGAGCTTTCGACGGGGATGAACTACTTCATATGCAGTGTGCCTGGACATTGTGAGTCTGGGATGAAGCTTGCTGTTAGGGCTCACTAAGTAAATAAACTAGCCAAATAATCATCGCCTGCTTTTGCTATAGCTTTCTTATTATATGTATAGAATGATACGTGTGTGATGTTTGTGCTTCTGCGTTGTGTAGTTTACTATTAGTGTAGTGTGAGTGTCTCTACTCTAAGCTCCTACTACATATTAGGAGAGATGTATCGTATGAGTGTATGTGTGTAACTCGAATCAGTTCGAGATTTCAAATAAAACTGAACGTCCGTAGTGTCGTTGTACTAGAGGCGGAGCTACTAAAGGATCAGTGTGCACTGAATTAGTAATATAGTATAAAATTATGACTAAAATGAAAAATTACACTATAACATTGAAATAAAAATATAATGTGGGGTCAATTAGACCCAACCATTGGTGGCTCTGTCACTGGTTGTACTATTATTGGAAATTGCAAACACGAAAAACACCATATTCGTCGTAAAAAAAAAGCAACAAAAGTGTTGAGTACGGTTTTACAAACATTATGTCATAAATCCGTTGTCGTCCAGCGGTTAGGATATCTGGCTTTCACCCAGGCGACCCGGGTTCGATTCCCGGCAACGGAATTTTTTATCGAATTTTTATTGTATTACTTTTTTCTTCTGAGTTCTGAAGCCCATACGTTGTATATTTAACGTTAATCCAAGCCCAATTTGTAGGCCCATATATATTTTGGAGAGGGGTATATATAAGGGAAGTCGCTGAATTTTCTCTATAATTCGCCAACGTCAGAGGAAAAGAAAGGCAAAATTGTTCCTCGATATTTCCCCAAATTCTAGGTTCTGCTTTGCATTTCTTCGTCATCACCGTCGTATGCCATTCTTGTCGCGATGTTTGTTCGTTAACGAGCTGCTTGCGATCTTCCTTGATTGAAAATTTTGCGTATTTTCTCCACCGGTTTGGTGGATTATCGGTTTCCTTTTTCGTCGGGAATCATATTAACTAGCTGAGTTTTGCAGGTGATTCGTGTTGATCATTATTGTGACTTGGATCGATTGGATGGGTAGAGATAGGGAAATATCACGATCTCCCTCGCATCGTCGTAGGTACTCTCCTTCCCCGTCTCCGGTGAGGTACGGTCGCCGGAGTCGGAGAGATAGAAGCCGTTCACCCTATAGTTATAGGAGGTGATACCCTTTTACTTATACCGGCTCCTTTTATCTAACGCATAATTTGTTTTTTTTTTTTTGTGCTTGTTAGATTAATGGTCAAACAGGCACTTTGTTCAGGTTCTGAGTAGATTGTATAGTTTTTGTAGTTATACTTTTGAGGTTTTCAGCCACGTATTGCTGTATATGAAGGGTGTTTTATTTTGTACAAACTACAGCCTCTGATTTATGAATATAACAAAATCTTCCTTTTTTTTCCATAAATTGATCTGTTATGTGTTTTTAGTTTTTATGGCTGAGTTTCAATATTGGGGGTTCATAGGTCAATCAGATTACAACATCTTTTAAGCGTTATTGTTCATACAGGCTTTTCAGTATTACTAACCGAACTTATCATTGGATGGTCATCTCTGAGCAATCACGGCATAGTGTCCTGCATCTTCTTTATGTGTCAGTTTATCTTGATCTTATTCGATGATCCACATGCTAATGGAATGTGTTAACTTGTCCTCTTGACATGTTGCTGTTTGTGATTATCACTACTTCCCACCAGCTGCTTTACATTCTAGATATGTTATCGCTGTTGCTTTGATCATTGTTAGCGTGCCGTCCCAGTGGTAAAAATGGCGATCATTATTAAACATTTCATGGTTCACATTCTTGGGTATCAAAGCTGAGAGTTGTATCTATGTGCAAACAAGTAAACTGAAACGTCAACAACGTTCATATATAAGGAATTTAGCAAAATAAAAGTGGCTTCCTCAAATGGGAAGTCAACAGGTGATGGTTGCCGATGGGTGTGATTTCACTGCTCGATTGTCTATTAGCGGTTTCTTATGATAAAAGATGGAGGACACAAGTTTATTCTTTGCAATGTATGAGGTAACTGTACATGCTTTCAATTGATGGTGACTATGGACTACGCGAGGTTACGGACATCGTGGATTGGAGACCAATATGTTTTTTTCTTCAAACTCTAACTACTTTTCTTGATTCTACAGAAGAAGTCGTTCACTATCCCCTCGACGTTACAGAAGTCGATCCCCCACTCAACGGGCCGTAAAAGTCGGTCTCCCACGTAAACAAAACAAAAGGCAAAGAAAAAGGAGCACCTCGTCTCCTTTTAGAGCATCTCTTACTGCGAATGCAGGTGCTAAAGGGCCCAAAGATGCAAGTGAAAGATTAAAACAAGAGGAGAAAGGAAAAGGTAATATTTAAAATAAGCACCTTTTCCTTGTAAATCAGTTTATGTTTTGATGGAAGCTTCTAGTATTGTCTATCTTATTGATTCACGGATGCACCCCGCACGTCATCGGATTTGAAACCATAGTTTGGATCAGGAATTCTTTAGAGGTGTGCTTTAAAAAGCATGATCATGTATTTTTGTGCCATTCTCACTCAGCCAAGGTTAGTTGTCGAATACTTATTTGAGTTTCCATAAGTAAATATGGATAGACAAGCATCTCAAGGCAGTGTTCAACTTCAAATAGAAAGAGCTATGGTCTTCTCAACATTTTTCTCTTACAACTGTTCGAATCGTACTTCTAATGCATTTTACTTGTTCCTCCAGGCGCCAACGTGAAGCAGAACTCAGATTAATCGAAGAAGAAACTGCTAAAAGAGTTGCAGAATCAATCAAAAGAAAAGGAAGAACGTCTACATACAGAAATTTCAAGCTGGAAGTAGAAAAACTGGTGGAGGAAGGAAGGAAGAAACTCGTATTTGAGGTTGCTGCTCAAATTGAAAAAGAAAAGGAAGAGGCTCTTATAGAGGCGCGTCAAAAAAGAGCGTCCATTTTCTGCTATTATTTCTGATATTCAATATTTATCTAAACGATAGATTTCCACTATCATCTATCACAAACCACGAAAATGTTTGCATTATTAGGAACGAGCGCAGAGGGAGAGCAGAACGTTGCACGTCTTGGTAATGTTCGCCAAAGCGTTGAAGGAGCTGAGAGATCAGCTGTCATCTAGACGGCAAAACGGCGTTACAGAAGGAAATAGTGAGAACAACGACCGAAAAGGTAATGAGAATAATCGTAGTAGTAACAATAATATATGGGAAAGCTATGGTTTCAAGGTCGTAGTTTCCATGTCGATGCTGGTCTTGGTAATGTTCGCAAAGCGCTGATGATAATATTGCGAGAAATGATTAGCTTTCGTGTGTCTGTCCCAAGGGCGTGGGCCTAATATAGATAGAGTTGTAGACTTGGAATAGTTTGTTTGTAAGAAATGTAAATTTATCAAGATCTCGTCGAACGTGTATCTTATTGAATTAGTACATAATCCCATATTGCGTAGGACGACTAAAGAGTACATATATGTCGAATGTATATGCAAATAATAGGAAGTCATGCCAACGTAAGATCGACCGATTCTTGGCTCGATTCTTGACCATGTTTTCATGCAATATCAAGTGTACAGCCTCGATGATGTGTTATGTAGTGGTGTATATCTGTTTGAAATATTATATGACGATGGTTATCGTGTAATAAAGAACATTATCGTCGTTACGACGAGGAGGTGGCGAGCGGGCTGTAATAGAAGAGACTTGGAAGAAGAATTGAGGCTAAAGGAGTGTCGTCGTTGTATTAGCGGTTAATGGAGGGCTCTGATAAGCAACGCCCCCGCCGCGCCTCCTGTAACAGTAGTCGTAGGGTTGCTTGGATTTGTCGTTGGAGGGCTAATACTACCTATAATCACACTATCAACATAAAAGAAGATATTAATAAGTGGAAAACCATAATAATATGATAATTTATATACTCCATCGCAACAGCAACTTTATCACATAAGTTGCTGGACACATAAATTAAGGTGGCATTATTATAATAATATAGTACAATGTGAATAGATAAAATAATTTGCCTTAAATTTAAACTTTTTCTTAATTTTTCATCTTTACTTTTCCCTCCAATTATATTTAAATTGGTGTTTAACTTTTATCAAAAAGGAAAGTGATAAAATTATTGGGACGCCCGGAAATGGAAAAATGTGATAAAATTAGCGGTGGGACGGAGGAGTATATATATATGAGAAAATGTAGTATTATTTTTTATACCCGTTAATTGGTGGTGGTCCAAATGCAGCGTCGTTGTTGGTGTGTTGGACTTGGATCAGCGCTTGCCGGAGGAGTCGTAACTACAATGTCCGGCGGCGAGCATCGCCGTTGGCAAGGAGCCAGTGTCGAAGTGCATGAACCCGACCTACATTTTGCACGCAAATTCTTATTTTATTACTAGCTTATTTTTTTGAGAGTTCAGTATATTACTAGGATGGCAGTTTAGTATACATTGTGTTTAAAAATTGAAGTAAATTTGAGGACATTTAACGCAGAAGTAAATCAGGGTTCCGGCGTTAATTGTCTTCAAATATAACGAACAAATGCATGCATGCATGCATGGGTATGGCTACTACTAATACTACGACGACTTACTCGGGTCGAGGCTGGTAAGAACGGCGCATCCCCCGAAATCGCACGTAACTTTGCCCCGATTCCTCTGATACAAACTATCGAAGGCGTACGAGGCGTGGTTCAAAAGCGTGTTGGGCTCGTAGCAGCTCCCGCCCTGCTGAACCGCCGAGCAATCTGCTCCTCCACCACAAGCATAGTCCAATGCAGACTGAAGGGCCGCCTCGGAGAGCCCGCTCTTGGCCACGCACCACCACCGCCTTCCGTCGACGGTCGGTCCACGTCGGGCCGACCCGGGTCGGTGGTAGTAATTCCGGGATTGTAAGTCGGAGAGGCGGGATTTGTCGGGATGGTTACGAAGGGCGGGTTTGTCGCCGAGGCAGGAAAGTTGGCGTTCGGAGGATCGTCGTTGTATTTAATGGAGAGTTCTTTACGGTGGTGGTGGTGGAGTGCTTCGTCATCGGCGCCTGGCGTCGTTTGCTTGAGACCTGAAATTGAAAAAAAAAAAAGCGAAACGAATTTTGTAAGAAATTGGCAAAAAAAAAAAGAAAAACAAGTGTGAAGAGAGAGAGGGGCGGAGGGGGAGATTTACCTGCGGATATGTTGAATGTGAGAAGTGAGAAGAGGAGGAAAGAGAGGAGGAGATTGGGAGCTTTTGTGGTTTTATTATCCATTTTTTTTTATGATCTTGAGATGATGCTGATGGGAGAAGAAAAAGTTGCCTATTTCACAGGTCGATCGAAGCCGAACAAAAAGGTTGGGAATTTGCGGGATAAAGTGAAAAGAAAGGAATGTGTAAGAATTTATGGAATAAGAAAAGGGGGAGTGTTTTCTTTGTCACGAAGAATGAAATTTTGGACAAAGATTTTTCCTCTCAATTATGTTAGGAATCAAAGGAAAACAGAACAAAGTTTCACAGGAAAAAAAACAAAGAATATCTAGTCTTCTGTCTGCAGCACTGCTTAACTAAATTTAACAATGGAAATAAAATGAGTTTGCAGCAACCATAAGTTAAAACCCAACTAAATAACGTTTGCAAATAGTAATATACATAGAAATGAATAACTGGGTTTGTTGAGTTTAACTTATCATCAAAAGATCGCCAAAGAAAGGGTCGGAGATGGCTTCTTTGGACGATCCGTAGCCATTCAGCCGCTTCTTAAACGAACGTAGTCCTCTTTCGTCATTAGATGTTCTTTGCTGAAAAACAAAGAATCGTTTTTCTTATCAGACGTAAGTAATAATAATATAGGGGAGGGGACATGACTTGAAAAGCCGAAGATAACAAGAAGCCATCTTACGTAGGCTTTCTTGAGGAGCAAAATGTCAACCAAGTACTGTATCCACAACACGTTTGTCTTGGGGAAACTGTTAACATGAAATGGTTAGCTTACAAGCAGAGGATATTATTTTATACGAGCAATCCAATGACCAGCATTCCTTGATATTCTTTTTTCGATTTTAGAGATAATAAGGAAGATCTAGGTGGAGGTTAATGTTCCATTAGCAAAGAGAAAATATATCGAAAAACAGAGTTGAGAGAAGTATTTACCTCTCCTGCCAACATTCATCAGTAACGTCCCTCATCTTCCTATATGTGTCGGCCTGCACATAAGAGAATTGTGTTCTAACTCGCAAGTAAATCTTAATACGATTAAATGGATTCGCTTATTTTCTTACTTGTTTGTCTCCCTTTGGACCTTCAAAAAGTTCTGGGTCTGATGATAGGTCCAGAAAGAGTATATCTTCACCTGTTGTTGAGACAAACATTCATTGAATTTTAATATATGTCGAAGCAATATCCAAACGTATAAAATCAGTAAATAAATTGACAAACCAACCTGTATTAATCCTGGAGAGAGTGAAATCAATTATAGATACAATCAACCCGAATGTTTTGACTTGTATATTTCTCCCCTCGAGTATGAATTGTAGAGTAGGAGAATCGTCCCGGCGTAAGAGGATATTTCCCCTGTTTTTCGACGAATAACCATGTTAAATGAACGACTTACCAAAGTAATGGCTTAATAATGTAACAAATATGACAAGTATACCAGTGCAAATCTCGGTGTTCAAATTCGTATGCAGCCTCAGCTACAGCCAAAGCTAAAGTCACCTGCAAAATACATTACAGCGTAAGGAATAGTTAAAAACTGAAATGTACTCAAACATAAATCCAAAAAAGATGAATATCATTTACCTGAAGTATCAAGCTCCTTGCTTCATCAAAGTTCAAGAGCACAAAGTTTTCAAGATCCACACCACCATGTTCTTGTATAAATACCACATAGCACTGAGATGATAAATTGTTATGAAATGTCAACTCATATTGAGGCGAATTTGGGAAACCTTAAAAGGGATATACAGGATTATCCCCTTAGGTTACCTGATCTGCAGTAAAATCTCTTGGATTATCATTTTCTGAATCATGCTTCTCATCCCATTCTTCCCACGCATGTATTAAAGCAGAATCATAGTGGCCTTGGCACACTCTCAAACTATGAAATAGGATGAAAGAAATACAGATTTATCGATTTCTGATTTCTCAACTCAATAAATATACATATGGAAGAATGGGTATGAGATTTTATATTGACATGAAGAAGCCTGTAGGCTGTATGGGATGGCTGCGATAGCACATACTTTCCAGGCACTAGTGTAATTTTGGAATGAAAATGAGGCAGGTATTCTCTTACAAGAGGAAGAAAACTTACTCTACTGTTCGGATGAATGAACTGCATGCATTAGATGCACCACCTTGTAGGTGATTTAAAGTGCAAGAGAGTACAACCTCTTCCAATAATTCTTCTGATTTCTGAATCACATGCAGGTACAAAAATTAAACATTTAAGGAATGCCACTGGTCATACTAATTTAAATTGCAAAAAAAAAAAAAAAAAAAAAAGAAAAATGGAAGAGTATAACAGCGGTGGGTTCAGAGATGGGTAATAATTCCCTCCAAAAAAATACACCTTTTGAAGTTCTCCATTGACTCGTAAATCCCCGTCAAATGGAACAATTTTGCAAACATGACGGCCAACTCTGAACGCTTCACCATATGTTCCCTCCCCAACTTTGGCGATGCTTCGTCCCTCACTGTTATAGAAAAGAATGCAATTACTATATCAAATGGAAACAAAGTAAAAATGAATGCCTTCCTAATTTGAAATATTAATTCATCACATCCAAAAAGTCATATATTTCCTTAAAATACAATGAGAACGTACCTATTATTGGATCATTAAGAGAGATAAAAAACATAAAGGGTCTCAGTTGTAGCACTAGACAAAATGTAAGGTAAAAGACAACCCACCAAGATATACATTATGGCAAAATGGGAGCAGAGACACACCGGTAAGTCAAAAGCATGTCAGCAAATGTTGAAGGCGTCGACTGCCCGCAAGCCGTTAATAGAGCCGAAAAAGAATTCCAGCCATGACCATCTAGTAACGAAACCCTTGAAGTCAACGAGATTTGAGCAACTGCATTTTCGATATCTTCGCTTGTCTCCTGGATTGGCATTAAATAGCTCTGTTCATGATTTAAGCCCGAACCACATTCTTGCTGCATAGAATCTGGCCTCATACGAAATTCTGAGGAATGTTTTCCGGGAGTCTTCGAAGTTGACCTTGTCAAACTATTATGAGCCATGGGATCCTTAGATATTTCAGGAGTCTCCAATATTTTAGAAAGTGAACCAGGAAATGCATATGCTCGGTTCATTTTCTTTGAGATCAGCCATTTTCGCAGCACTGAGGACAATTGTGGTATCACAACATCATTTTCTGGGGCATCCATTGTCCAAGTAAAAGCCTTTTTCGGTGATGGGCTCTCTTCTAACAGCTCAAAAGCATCAACCTCCTGGAAGTATGCTCGTTCTTTATCGTAATTAGGAGGTGGTTCTTTTGCCTGCCAAGCAACAGGAAAGGTGGTTCTCTAATGCAATGCAACCGGGAAAATGGAGACGTAAACGATTGAAAAAGATTTAAGATCATACTCTAGGAAGAGGTGGTTTAGCTTTTCTTCTGGGTTTCCTTTGCTGTGGTTGATTTATGCACACAGTGGCTGCAATGCTCGTTCTTCCTCTGTTGGAAGAACAATGATACTCCGAAACTAAGCAAACACGATCTCACTCATCCCAAACTTTGAAAGAGAATAAAAATAATTTGCTGAAAACACACAAACCTAGTCGAAAGAGAACGATTCCAACTGACTCTCTTCAAACCCGCAACACACACGCTCTTCCGACCACTTGCTTCCGATTTATTCCTCCTACTGAACTAACAAAGCAATAGGATGACATACCACAACTAAAAAAAGGAACGAAAGTAAAATCCGAGAAACAAATCCGCAACCTTGAATCATCTTTCCGTACGATGGAGTTAGCCTTCTGCGTCCCATGAATTACTTCAACTTCCGTCTCTATCACTTCTTCTTGTGCAATTTCTGAACGGAGGTCCACTGTACCAAAATCACCTTGAACGTCAATTGCTCCATTTATAGATAAAACAAAGCAGGTAAACGACATATAAAATCCAAGGAGGCCGAGCGTACCTGATCGCAAATCCATCAATCGAGACTAATTTAGGTTAAGAAAGTTCAAATCTGCACCCAACTGCGAGTGAAATTACTCGAGAAGATGTGTGAATTTGATTTGAGGACTGGGCGGGAGTGACATCGCCCTGCAATGGCATATTAATTACGTAACCACTGTATCTGTACTAGAAAACGCTATTCCCAACAACGTTTCTTTTTCCTTGATCTTAATTTTTTTAACAAGCTATATAGTATCTTCCCTAGAAAACCAAATTAATGTAACTTTAATATTCAAACTGATTAAACAACAAAATATAAATTAATAAAGCAGCATATAAGATTGAAAACAATAATATCAACCACAGTAAAACAAAGATATATAATTACAAGATTAAAAAAAAGGAAAATTGCCCTCTCTTTCTGCTTCACACTCTCATTAACATTACACCTAGGACCATCATCTTCATCTAGCAGACAATTTCCAGTATGTAATATACAACTCCCAAAAAAACATTCCATGTTCAGGGATTCCACGACCTCAGAAACGGCTGTTGCTGCTTACCCATCGACTCGGTATTCTGCTGCTGCATACCAATCCACCCGAGGTTGTTACTACCCATCTTATTACCATTGTTACCAGAAGCAACCTCATTACCGCCAAAGTAACTGATAGGGTTGTTACCGTTCGCCGACTGCTGTAAGAAACCGCCGCTCGAAGGCATCATCATCCCTCCACCGCCGACGAACCCATTGTAGTTCCCAAGATTGAGCAGCCGAGGGTCACTGTGGTGGGCCATGGGCGGACCATAGCCAGGAACGAGCGGTGGCCTTAGCTCGTTGCATTCAGAGAGAACGCTGAACAGGGTTTGGTCCGAACTGTTGCTGTTGTTCATGTTATGATTCCCATTGCCAAATGAAGAAGAAGAAGGCCATAGGGACTGATTCTCAGCGCTGCTGCTGAACCAATTCTGAGCTTGGCTCAAGTGAGGCATGGCGGTGTAGCGAGCGTTGGAAGGATACACAGCCTCGGGAATGTTATGCTGATCCATTGGGTGGTGGTCATGCACTTGATGAAGGTGTTGCTGAGGGAATTGAGTAGCCTGCATCAGTAAATCGTTGGTGGGTTGTTGTAATTCCAAGGCGGGGTGCTTTGGCTGGGTATGGTACGGCATGATATTACTGTTCTGACCCTTGAAGAAAGACTGAAGCAGTTCGTTTCGGTCTACTTCGTTGGGGAAGGGGCCGGCGAAGAAAGGCTCGCCTTGGGGACGCCTTCCAGGGGCACAATCGTCTATTATCCCGACTCCTTGATCGGTCATAAAGGGGGGCAATAGCAGGTCATGGCCGGACGGTGCTGTGCTGTTGTAGCCGCCGTTCGCTGAGGTAGCGTGATGGTGGTAATAAGATCCGTGGACGCTGTCACCACCTGGCCAGGCATCATTGGACGAAGAAGGAAGTGGATCGGGCGATGGAGCGATCAGTGGCCGTTGATCGATGTGGTCGTGCCCCAGAACGTGGCTGTGAACAGCCTCGTGCTCGATGTTGTTGGGATCGATGGGTGTGGGCCCCGCATAGACGTAGTCGTTCTTCATCTCCTTTTCTTCTTGGTCACTGCATAGATTCTGCTGCTCATCCTGAAAGAGTAGATATAACGATCGAGAAATAAGTAAAAGAATCGTCATTTGAAAAACAAAAAAAAAAAAAAACAACTGTAATCCACCTCTGTTTCAGGTGTCATCTCATGCATCGGTTCATCATCGTCGTTGTCAATCTGCCCGACAAGCATTGGATCAGAATTTTCTTCCTCCACGCCCTGATCAGTAATCTTGTGTTAAACGATTGTGCTGGGGAACAAAGAGTTCGTCGAAATATAGCAATATAAACTGCTTCGAGACAGAGTGGAAACATGATTCGTCGAACAAGCTGTGAAATCAGCAACATGCAAGAAGCGCTCGTGTACCTTAACCATGGTTGGAAGTTGCGTTTCGTCGTCGTCATCGTCCGATTGCTCTATTGGTTTTTCACAAGAACCTCCTTTCTCTTCGTTTGGTACCACCTGCAGAAGTTGAAGGCCAAGAAGTGATGGGCGAAGAAATTTTCATAATATTGCAAAATCATTAACCACGGTCAAGAACATCAACTATTAGAATAAATAGACACAAACCTCCTTGTGCTTCATATGTTGTTCCATTTCTGAATTTAGTAACAGTAGTATTTGTTGTAATTGTGATTGGTGCGTTCTCATATTAGCAAAAGCTTTTGGAATGTCAATGGTCGCGACTTTCAACCTGCAATACGAAAAATATAAGGTAAGGCCGAGCCTTTGTAGAGCTTCACAATAGCTCCAGGCTACTAAGCAACTCACCAGCATTTATGCAGCTTTGTCCTCTCTTCCTCCTCAAATATTTCAAATGGTTGCACATTTAGGGAGTCAATACTGCCTAAAACATTGCTTAGAAACTTCGGCTTAATGCTACTGCCGACATTCTTCATGCTGTTTTTAACGAGTTCATGCTGTTCCTTGCTTATCTGAGAAAATAATTACAAAAAGGCTATCAGACCAAAAGAGAAAAGCCAACAACCAAAGGAATAACACCAAACTGTCGACCAATGTCAATGGACCAACAAACAAAAGGAGGCATATGGAATCACCATTGATTCCCCACTGAAAGTAAAATTGTTGAGTCGACAAGACATTAGAATGTATTTAAGAAACCACAAGTGAGCGAAAACAAACTAAATCATTTGCCACATGAGAGAGAACCTTGACATATGACATATATTTGGATCCATTTTCATGCTGAATATTGCGCTTTTTGACTGTATCTCCTTTCCTTGGTGTAGAAAACCCCTTAAGACCGCTGGAAGAAATATCGGGTGTTTTGTTCAATAAGTTTTTTCTGCAAAATCATTTATGTATATCCATTCGGAGTTAGTGGTCCAACAAGAAAAAACAGAAGCATAATAATAATGCTTCAATGATTAATGCAATGATGCAGTTCAAGAGATAAAGCGTTAGCATAGATAGATAGTGTTACGGCGATGAGATGAAAGAAAAGGCCAACAGCACAAAACTACCTTCTTCGAATTTCTCCATGCAAAATTCCTGAGTTTTGATTATCGCTGCTGTAAGCTTTATCAGAATCACCCCAAGAGCAGGATTCAGGTGTGGCAGCAAGGTTTTCATCAGGGTTACAGGTTCTATCTTCTGATGTAGGCATACTTGACTGAGCATGCTTCCGAGACCTGTTACAGTAAGGGATGTTATAATAAGAAGAATAGAAATACACTAATATGTCAACACTTCATAAAAAGGGTTACCTCCATGTATCCTGCACAACTTCCACTTCAGGATCCTGGGAACTGGACCATTGTTCTTTTAACGTATGCAAGCTACCGATCATACTGCAGAGGCCCATATCATCACGATAAAAATACTATCAAGACCAACAAAACTTATATAAGTATGCTAGAATGTTCTTGAAAAGGGACGTACGTGCTATGATACTTCTCTAAATCTTTGTAGTAGGCCTTCTTCCCAGCTTTTAGGGCCTGCTCCTTTATTATAACATTATCTGGATGAAGCTCCCCAGAAGAAAGAGAATATCCCCTGCATTAACAAAGCAAAAATCAAACAGGCATCCCACACTGCTGATCCAGCTAAATTACATGAGGATACTAGCAATAGGTAAAAACTTGCCATTAAATGGTTTAATAACATTTCTACCCTAGAGAAATGCATCGAAAAACTTGCCATTTTTGCAAAGGATTTCCAAAGTGGAAGTTATCCCCATCAAGCAATTCTCTGACAATTGTTTCTGGTTCAGCTACTTTAGGTAAAAACTCCGAAAGAAGGCCCCTCTCTCTTTCAGACAGATGGTTCTGCCAGACCTATAACAAGTTCCATCCAATGACTATTCTGACAAAACAAATATCATCCAGAAAACAGGATTGGCTACTATAAGTCGTTACCTCATACGACAGGAGGGCAGATATATTCTCAACTTCAAATATCTCCAGAGGAAGCGAACAAACATCAGCCAATATGTTGTGTCTATGGGTACCAGGATCTATATAGGGCATCAACTGCCTTCTTGAAATACCTATCTGCTCTCTCTTAGAAACAACACTTCTTCCTTTTCCATCCCACTCAAGAGATATGCTAGGTCTCACAGTCAGGTCTTGAGGTGATATTTTAACTTTTTTCGTCAACTTTCCGCTAATCTGCTCCTGAGATGTGCTGCAAACCAAACTGGCTGAACTTATCATCCTTCGCCGCCGATCAGTCGTCATTAGTCCCACCAAATATGTAGGTTACAATTGTCCAAAGACAGTCATTTACTAATTTGACATTCAAACATAAATTACGTCCTTCAACCTGTGGGATTAGAATCAAAACTTCAATAAATTGATAGGAAGGTAACAATTTTCACAAATTTCAATACTTTAGAATATCATTGGCCTTGTCAAGGAATGATCAGCACAAACCAACAGAGGCAACAACACCCAGAAAAAAATATTCCAATTCTTCCTCCACACAACCAGCACAGACAACCTATACAAAAACGTCGAGTAAAAAAAAAACAAACAGACCATTAAAACGAAAGCCACATAGGGACTAATCCGAATCTTAAAGACACCAACATCAACGTGCAGGATTAAGGTCTTCCATCGGAGAAAGCGACACTCTTTCCAACAATTTTTATTTTCGATTTCTCCAGCAACGGCAAAATCCTATCAATCAATAACTCAATTGCACTGGGTACGTAAAGCGACGAAAGACGTTGCGATTTTTTTTCATCCCGTACCTTGATATCGGAGACCAGAATGGTGCCCAATTTCACTATCAGTTTCCTCGTCTGCCCTTGCTCTCAAGCTGAAGAGTGCCCTCCCATCAGCAAATTGAAGAATTACAAAGCGACTGCTTGATTTAGGGTTTGTTTACTGCTGCTATTATCACATTGAAATTCAGATGTGAGGAGACGGAGCTATATGAGGTAGAAGAGAATTGAATTTCCGCCTCTGCCCTTTCGGCGTTTAGTTATCTTCCTTCCTTGCGACGAGTGAATTACAATTTTTGGTATAAACTCATCGCTCAAATTGCAAAATAATGTTAGGTGAATCTATAGAAAATACCCAATTGGATAAAATTTTACACATAGTACCTATGTCAGAAAATTTTACAGATAGGTACCCGATTTAATTTACCAGTTTCTTTAGTTATGTAGTACTTCTTGTGTGTATATTGCGTACCATAACACGTTGATATAGGGTACCTAAATATAGCACACGTCGTACCTACGGCATACCTGTGTGTTACATGGCGTACCTAAATATAGCATGTCGTACCATTTCTGTTATATAGGGTACCAAATGTGTTGATATAGGGTACTCAAATGTGTTGTATTGTACTTTCGGGATCGTACCTATGTGCAAAAATTTATTCTGTTAGGTATATATCCTGACAGGGTACTAAATTACATGTTTTATCCAAATAGGTACTTACGTGTAATAATATGTATATGTATAAAATTTACAATTATTTACAGAAAAGTGCAAAAATAGTATATATAAAGTATATAAAATTATCGATCGAAAATGAGGAAAAAAAACGTTTGTATCATTTTTAACATTCTTTATTTTGTTAATTATTATTTCTTTGTGCTAATTCCTACTTTCGAAGATGGGGTCACCCATCTAACTTGCCACATGGCATGTGTGTCTTGTGCCTATATATGTTCATACAATCTTTCGAATTGAAGACTAAAAATATTTAAATAATAATTTCATCTTTGATGAATTTGTTTGGAATATTGAAAAGAACAATGAATTTGTTTGGAATTGAATTGGACATTGAATTTGATACTTTCCCTCTCTTGTGTGCCACGCACCATTGATATAAACCGTTAGATCAGAATTATAAGGACCGCATATGATCCGATGCAAAGTTAGAGGATAGAATCGAATTTAAAGATATTATTAGGGACTAAATGTAAAAGATTACGGCTTTATTTTTTAGAAGAAATTACGCATTTCAAAATCACCTTATATCGTTCCGTATGAATTACAAAGAACAAAAAAAGGGAAAAAGGAAAAGGAATCGAAACGCAACGTATTGTCATTTGCCGGTAAAGTTACATACGCCCTACGCACACGGATAGATACAATACGCGTGTTATTCGGCGGCGTGAATCGATTCTCGAAGCTGCTTAGGTGCGTAACTGCTCAGATCTGATTCCCAGCGGTGGTTTGTCTCTCTATGTTTTGGAAATTTTTTATCTGTCATTTTTAGATTTCCAATGTTTTTTTTTTTTAATTTGGAAGCGGTGGATGTAATGTGTCAGCTAACTGAGCGTATGCATGATCTAGATGTTGGATATGGATGATATTGGCGATTGGTATTTTTCATTGTCAATCTCTTTGTTGTTTGTCTTTCTCTTTTGTGTGTGATGATTGCTTGGGGTTTGAGACCAAAGCTTTGTTATATAATTGTGATGCCTCTGATGTGGTGTGAATGCAACTGTAAAGAGATGATTGGTTGTTTGTAGGCATGATTTCCGAAAGTATGTATCTTTTTCTATTTCGACCTAGTGTAGGAAGTGGCTTATTGCAATATCTGTTAAAATTTTATTGGTAGCTGTGGCGTGATATGGATAACTAAGAGGCAGGATTCCTTTATTTGACTGGCATTGAAACCTTTGATCTTTGTAATGTGCTCTAGTGATCTGCTATGAACGAAGCAATTTTAAATGTCTTTTATCTCTTTCCGAACTCCATTTATTGAAGTCGTTGGTCGTTGGTCATGGGTCGTTGGGTTTATGCACTTTCTATAATATGAGAGAGTCCAATTTGAAATGGACTATTCGTGCTGGTTCGTGTTACTTGGTAGTTGGTTTGAAATCTTTTACCCAATTACCTCGTTTATGACGAATCATCTTCCGAATGTGGAGTGACTCAATTTTTCATTAGTTTAAGATATGAAATGAAAGGACTGCATGTCGTTTAGCGCGTATGAATGAATCACATTGTAGCATCTGTTTATCCTAAACCTTCTTATGGTTGTTTTCTCAATGCTTGACTATATATGGTGCATTTCCAATAAATACATGTTTTGATAGAGATTCCTATTGCACTTCTGCCGGTAGGTCGTTTGCATTTTTGGGGAGGTTCGAGGAATGGCTGATGGAGTATCTAGTTTCTGGGGGCCAGTCACATCCACCCACGAGTGGTGTGAACCAAATTACGTCTATTCGTCTTACATTGCCGAATTTTTCAACACCATCTCTAATGTGCCGTGCTTCCTCTTAGCATTCATTGGTCTTGTGAATTCCCTGAGACAGAGATTTGAGAAAAGGTTTAGCGTACTTCACATATCAAATATGATACTTGCCCTTGGAAGCATGCTATATCACGCCACATTGCAGCGCCTGTAAGTTTTTACTATCATACATCTATGTGCTCTAGCGGCACCTTATCATATTCACTGCATGCTTAAAACTAACTTAATCATTTCAGGCAACAGCAAGGGGACGAAACACCCATGGTTTGGGAAATGCTCCTCTACATATACATCCTCTACTCCCCAGATTGGCACTATAGGAGCACGATGCCCACCTTCTTGTTCCTCTACGGTGCACTGTTTGCCATCGCACACTCCCAGCTTCGCTTTGACATCGGTTTCAAGTTGCACTATGTTCTTCTCTGTCTCCTTTGCATTCCTAGGATGTACAAGTATTACATCCACACACAAGACAAATCAGCCAAGTGGATTGCAAAGCTGTACGTGATTACCCTCTTGACTGGGAGCTTGTGCTGGCTTCTCGACCGCCTTTTCTGCAAGGATGTGTCTCGCTGGTACTTCAATCAGTTCCACGCGCTTTGGCACGTCTTTATGGGCTTCAACTCCTATTTCGCCAACACGTTCCTCATGTACTGCCGTGCTCAGCAACGAGGGTGGAACCCCAAAATCAGGCACTTTTACGGGGCTTTCCCCTACGTGAAAATCGACAAACCGAAAGCCCAGTAACGAGAGAACTTGTGTAGTACATTACATAGCTATGGGTAGTTGTGTTGGGCCTGTTGGTTGAATTTTGACTGTGAAATTAGCATTTTGGTGATTGTACAATATTCTTTTTTGCCTTTAAGAAGTCCACTGGGCACTTTTGACTGCTTCTTGGATCGTTTTTCCTTAGCTTTTTACTATTTGGCATTGCAATGAAAAGGAGTATGTGAGAACCAAATGACCATCGCTCTTGACTTTCTTCACCATCATCAGTTTGACTTGCACTTTCAATTTCAATGACCATAGCTTAAAATCAGAACTTTGCTAATCAATAGAAACTGTGTCCAAGAATGAAATGATCTAAGAAAGAAATTATCTGATGTTATTATGTTACAGAGACAAGCGATCCTCGTCGAGCACGGCGATTTCCCCCTTATTTCTTGGGAATAACCATAGCCAACCTCAGATTACCAAGCTGGCACAACCTCGCGGGATTCTTGTATATCGTGACCTTAGCCACGCTGTCGTAAGCCAAAGTCACGTGGGCGATGCTGAAAGCCTCACCTTTTTCGATGGCAAACTGCCACTCTCTCATCGATATCAAGAACCAGTTCTTTCTCCCAGACTTTGTGGCTTTAACTTCGACGAACTCTCTGCTGCCACTCTCTTCATCGCCCAATACAATGTCATATGGCAGCCCAGTCTCACTCGCTTCATTGACCCATTTCACGAGCCCTTCGCCCAATTCCCCTACGAAATACTTATAAGCTACGAGCTCTCCCAACCTACCCGTAACGATGGCCTGCTGGGCCATTGCATTGTCTCTCTCAGCTGAGGCTGATGAAGCGAAACTGTGTATAAAAGTGGGCATGCCATCATCAACGGCGTCGTTCAGCACATTAATTGCAGGGTTTGGTTCAAAAAGCTGTGTGTAGGAAGGAACTGTGATGTCAGGTGGGTCAAGTTCGACGTTTATTTCACCTTCGACCTCACGAGGGGAGATGAATTGGATTTTTCTGGTTCTCCATGTTCTGCAATTTGCGAGGCACTTGTTATTGGTTTCTTTGGCCTGTGCGTGGTACTAAAAGGACTAAAACCAGGTGCAGTCTTCCAATCTGCAGGTGGCCACTTAGAGTGTGAGGTGGATTTTCTCTGCTCAACATTAGGAGAAAGACCGTTTTCTGACAGAGCTGCTTTCCCCTTTGATGACGACGGTGATGTAATGGATTGAAGGGACCAGTTAGTTTCTTCGGAAGGGAGCTTTGGTATTTTCTGACTGTTTGTAATGAAGAACTCTGTTTGCTCTTCGGTTGCACCCGACTCTGCCATCGTCGTGATCATGTGAAGAAAATTCGCAAAATGCAGCTCTTGAGTTCCGTTGAATAGCAGAGAAGATAGCTCTAAGAATATCGAGTGTGGGTCTGACCCCCTACTGCAGTATACGATGTTGTCCTGTAAACGTTGATAAGGGAAACAAAGGTCAAATTTTGGCCTGTGGGCTTAAAGGAATGAATATCAAATTACGTGACTTGGCACGAGAAGTTCCATACCTGGAAAAGACAGTTGCATTCATGCGTTTTCTTGGATCTTATCTCTGTTTTCTTGATAACATTTCGATAAGACAATTTCTCGACTACAACAATCTGCAGATGGCTTATAATTTCAAAGCCAGACTGCTTCAGCTGAGAGTACATCTCGGGATGAGTATGGTACATATAACGCTGAGCGTAAGGAAGAATCCAATTCACCAGAGAATACGTTGTACTACAGTCCACTGGAAGATGACAGATTGGCTCACGAACTACAACCTGCAAAAGCATAAATGCTCTTTTAATTTCGCACAAATGCCCAACTGAATTCTTCAGTTGCAATGGATCCGAGAGACTCGGCACGTGTGCTGGAAGTTAGTGACAAAAGATTCATCCATAATGAAATGCACTTCAAAAAACAGTCGAATATTATATCAGATTATAGCTGGGCATCAACTAGCGAAACAGAAAGTTATTCAATATAATGTAATAATTACTTGGGATGTGGCAACCAATCCTAGAGAGAGCAATTCAAACAGTATAATGGGGTAAAAATTAAATGCAACAATATCTGACAATCTTATCGTCGAAACTTGGACCTGAACTTCATTTTTACATCTTGTCTGATAACATGAACCAACTTGGTTTGGGAATACAAATCAAAGCAATATCATCTCCTGAGTGGACAAATGAAGTGTAGGAACCCAGAGAAAGTTCCAAACAAACCCAAAGATGAAATATTAGTAAAAATATTGAAATTCAGTGAAAGAAAGAAAAAACAGAGAAGACAAAAATCCAAGAACTAAAAAAAAGGATAAAGGGAAATTTAACAAAATTCATCTCTTGCCAGAGCAATCAGCACAATACAGCCTTTTATATAAAGGTGGCAATATCATTTTGGCTGATGTGCATGTCTGAAATACTCACCGAGTGCCCACCTTTTCCAGGGCACGAGCCTCAGACCTCAGAGAGGCAAATAATATGCAATACATAGTATTGCTAAGAAAAAATAATATCTAAACAAGCAACACATAACCAGCAAGGAGGTTTGCCGTCTAGCTGCTTGAAATAGGGGAATCAGCTCGCATTGCTTCACTTACATCATCAATACAGTACTGCCTTTTCATTCCATAACTTACAAGAGGTCTGGAGATATAATCAAATAGTAGAAGAAAGGTTTCTACCAGGGTCAAGAGGAATCATATATCAGAGTTGCACAGGCACGCTCAAAATTGAACAGCATGCTGCATCGTCTATATAATAATAACAAAAAATTTAAAAAATTCCATTAAGAATTGGCGTGAGGCACCTTCAATAGTGAAGGAAAGTAAGGTAGTCCACAAAATTTCAAAAGAAAAATATCACCCAGTCAAAATGTAATAAAAATAAAAGAAAAGGAGAATGAGAACATAAAACCAAAATAACAAAGGGTAAACATTGTATCATGGTAAAAAAGATAATTAAGCTTGGAGCAATGCCAAGGAGTAGATGTATTAGCAAACTTCATGTGGTGAGCAACAAGCAGGGACAATAGATAAAAGAAACTGGTGTTATTTAAAAATTCATATCATTTTAACCTCCCAACCACAAGGAAAGAAGCATATATATATTATATATACATACATGAGAGAGAGAGGGAGGGAGAGAGAGAGCGAGAGAGGGAGAGAGAGGCGAGAGAGAACCTCAGACAGCGCAGGAATACCAAGTCCTTGCATAAGAGTGGAAACCTTGGACTGAAGCATGTGATCTTCATCAGTAGATTTACCAAATTTCAGGAAGTCAATGCCTGAAAGGTGTCTGAATTCCCTTCCCAAACTATCGTTATCACACCAACAAATTACGCCAAATGATGGGTGTAAGGAAACCCATTTATCTTGTCTGGTAGGAAGCACTGCGTATTCCTGTTTTAGGAGACTTTCTTGCAGGTACCCAATATCAAGAGAATGCATTAATCCAGATTTGATTGCATCAGACCAACTTAAGAACACCTCAAACACCTATCACAAGTTTAAAAGAAATTTGAAGTAAATGGGAAACCAAGCTCAAATCAACCAGTTCGAGAGTAGCTTACCGTCTTTGCAGATTGATGAGGCAAAGTGACAGTGGACAGCTGCATCAAAATCTGGAGGTAGGAACTGAATGGAAGCTTTTCATCTACGCCACACTCATTTACAAAGAAGTTCTGCAAGTTTGGATAGAAGCTACACAGCACTTTTCTGTTAAGACCACTAGATGTGCATTCAAGATATGATGGATGACGCAACTTTATTTGGTCAATTGAATTAATAGGTTCGTGCCAATAAACTTGGTCAAGGGATAAAAGTTGACCAGATACCACATCCTCTAGTGAGAGGCTTGAGACATTTGGAACAAATATGAAAGGCCCAGACAACAATTCTTCAAGAATCTTCTCTTTTTCACGAGCCATTTTATTCCAAAGGAATGCATAAAAGTTGGACATTTGTAATACACTGCAAGATAGAAAATGTGTCAAGGGTCTGGTGCATTATGAGGGATTAGAAGAGTTCAATGAGTCCCACCGAAGAGTTGACACAAACAAGATTTAAGAAAATTTACTTGGGCCTGAACAAAAAGAGTATCCAAGCGGAAATGATAACAGATCTATTTGGCTGAAGAAAAATTACTAATTGGAACCAATGTCATTAAGCCCCAACAGAAAGCATTTGGAACTGATGTTTCACAATGATAGCAACATATATACTTTGATAGAGATAATCACTTTGCAGAAAATTATAATAGCATCAACACTTCAACTTAGAGTAATAATTCCTAAGAGCAATTAATTATCGGCTACGTCGTGCAACTACACAAACCATATATCTTCCGGAAATATGAAAGAAGATATAACTGGGTAGTAGATGACTTCAATTACAAAAGAAAGCGAGGCATAAAGCAAGTGGTTGGTTCCACGAATTTGGGAAAGGAAGTGACTAATTGATATTTTACCTGGCTCTAAAAGAAGAATTAGTTCGCCAAATTCTGAGGACAGATAGCGCATCGTCAAGGGTAACTTCAGTTTTTAAACCAATAGCAGCTAGAAATTTTTCACTTCTCACCTGTTTTGAATGGAAACGTAGTTAGTCCCAGTTTAGAGCATATAATGATTTTAAACAAACACATAGAGCATAGTCAAGGGTAACTGTCATGCAACAGTTGAAAACTACAACCTCCTATGATAATTAATAATTACACAACTCAAAACCCTGACAAAGATAATTTCAGCCCTGATATTGCAAGAATACACAGATGATCGTCTAGATAGAGAGTCCAGTCCCACCAATTCCAAGGAAAACTATGGCTAAGCTGAAAAGTAACTCAGAGCTACAAAAAAGGCTAACCTTTGTGATTGTGTATGGGGCACTAACGCCAAGAATTGAGTTTACCATCTCACAGACATGATATAAATCTTTCGGGCAGTGAAGAGCATCATCAATGGTAGACATTATCCACGGGGAATTTCGGATAATTTTGATAACCGGCGACAAGTTGGATGGTCCGCGTTCTCCAGAGGATTCAAAATAACAACCGGCAAGCTTGTCACCAAAGTAGCCATCCCATATCCTATCAAGAATCTCCATGAGAATTTTGGACTTCTCATTATCACCTCTTGAAGAAATACCAGACAACAAGTGGAACAACTCTTCGGATTCCCAATTTTCTGCAACTGCTTCATCAGGTACCACGTCTGTGGAGCTTAATTTGTCCATAAAATTATGGATTGACTCCACCACACCATTCTTCCCAACTCGAGTCACTTTCACAAAATCAGTTACTCCAAGTTCCTCAAAAAAGGACCTCCAGTTAGACACCCCAGCAGAAACAGATTTGGTTATCACATGACGTGCATAGCGAGAGTCAATTTCATACCATTTCATATTAAGGCCAGATATAAGTTTATCAACCAAAATATGGTTTCCATACTCCCGAGTAAAATGAATAGGCACCTCGTTCGGTCGTTTGAAGCCATAATTTGTTAGAATAAGAGCTCTCTCGCGTAACTCAGCAACAATGCCATCTTTTTCTGTGTTACACATCACACAACTTGATTGCAAATGAAACATTACAAATGCAAGGTACTCTATCATCAATTCTTCCTGGCCAACTGCATTTTTATCATCAGATATGTTAGGTAGTATTTGCACTTTAACAATGTCATGAGCAGATAACTTCTGCACACCGACTTTATAAAGCAGCTTCATGACGTCTTCAACCACTGTCGAGTACGAGGATGAGCCCTGCACAGAGGCGGCCTCAGATAAAAAGGCCGGATTCACAATTCGTAATTTAGCAAACAATTTTGGGAAGGCTTTGAGAAGATCTTCATCATTACTGCCCAAGCCAACTCCCTCGGAATGCAACCAAATTGTGCCATCCTTTAGTGAGGCATAGCATCCATCTGAAAGAGGAATAAATCGATGTCCTCGCAGTGCATCCACGATATCATCTTCAGTCCCAAAACTTGGGGATTTCTGCACAAATGACTGTGATAGCATCATATAAATAGCACTGAGACAAGAAGATAACCAGCTGAAGCCCATTGCAACCAAATCATCTCCCGAACTGCACAATGAAGATAATGCATCGAGTAAGATTTTAGGTCCAAAGTCCTTCACCCCCAGTACCCTTGCCAATGAATCAGAGATGACTATGTCTTTGTTCAAGAATCCAAGCCCAATGTGCTCACGAAGCAACGTATCAGGTAAGAGAGATCGAGTTTGTCGGCTCCAGTTTCTTAGGACCTGGCTAGGAGCTACCCATTCTTTCTCATTATCTTCAAGAATGAAGCAGTTCGCCATGCGCAATTTCTGTATTATCTTTATAGGTAGACTAGCGAAAAATCCATGTACATCACCAACAAGAGGAATAAAGTTCATGAAAACACTAATAGCTTTTCCCGGGTTGCCCGTATAACAAGGAAGATTGCAAAATGATCTCAGAGCACTAACAAATAAATCAGGGAACGCTGACAGCAATTGTTGATTCCAAGGACTATTCCCATCAACTTCTTCTCTGGATGAAGGCAATACAAAATCACCTTGAAGAATAAATTTAAGGCCGTATGTTCTTAGAGGAAGAAATGCGAAAACGGGCTGTTGGTCCAACATTGGCATGTATTGTCCATCAGCTTTTTCTTGTAATGCAAATGCTATCGAAATTTCTGTCATTTCTGCACTGGAGTGGATAACATCAACCTTAACTTTCTGGGACTGTACAAACCAGGTCATCTTATCCTTACCATGAGCAACCTCGACTATGCCATCTCCCTTGACATTCTTCCTCATGACAATGTGTGAACCATTAACTACATTTTTTATTTTAATACATTGAAGTCGATGAAGAAACAATAGCAAGGATGGAGAAAGATCTGAAAGCATGGGCTCCAGCTTGCTAATGGACTGATCTTTTGAGAAGTTTGATCTGAAAGGGAGCTGTATGCACGTATTCCAAGAATTTTGATGAGTGCTGCGATCATCTGCTGACGCCAACTTCGCATACAACCCTATATCACATGGAGGTACGATAGTTGGGAGAATAAAACCGATCTGGCCTTTGGTAATGTCAAATTTGATATGAAACCCTTAGAATGAATTTCGGGTGCATCAGTAACCTGGGGAACAGATGAAATGAAAATGTAATGCATGCTGAAAACTGTGACAACTGGGAAGAATTAATGCATGCTAAACTCTGACATTCATAGGAAAATAAATTGCAAGAATAGAGAGAAATGGACACTAAGATGAGATTGGAGAAAGAGAGAGAGAGAGAGAGAGGTACCCGGAATACTGATTTGAAACCAATTCCTTTCTTCCCAATGTATCCCACACTACCTATTTTGGTCGAATTTCCAACATCACAAAGTGCTCTGATGTCACGAGCCGTAAAACCTCGCTCATTGTTTAGCACAACGATGCCTTTCTCGTGAAGGATGAATATCAAAGTTGGTTCCACATTTTCAGGATAGGTATTATCATCAGCATTTTGAACCTTTATGCAGTAAAGGAAAGAAGCATGCAAATATATCTTAGAAATTACTGAATAGATAAACAATGTGCATCAAATATCATTATCAGGGATAATGTAGGAAGTAAATTCATCAGTCTTTGCAAACAAAAGGAACTGCTGCAATATTATCTGCTAAATGGTTCAATGAATTGCTAATTTCTAATCGGGCCTGAGATCCTTGTGCTTGCAGGCCTTAGCAACCAAATTATACGGTCTCAGAAGAGAAGCAGAAATAATAATGACGACATGCAAATCAAACAATGAAAAGAGGTGATAGGTATCCCTTACGGTTATTGAGTTTATGCATACCAGTTCCAGAAGAAAATGTGAATCTTCAGAATACAACTCCTGTGAAAGACAATGAAGTGCTCTGCCTAACCTAGCATGTTGCTTCTCCAACACAATATTATCAGTGGCTGAAAGGTGTGGATCAAGACCAAATTCTTCTTGCCTGATAGACTCAATAATTCTGTTTGGATCAACATCATTAAGATCATTTGTTGAGCTCAAACGTTCCAACTTTGCATCCAGATGGTCCTCAATTGCAAATGAATCGACATCATATTATCAGCCTGAGTAACCACTGGTTCAACTGAAGAGATATGCTTGTCTACTTCATCTGGGCTGAATTTGGCTCTAGTAATAAGCTTTGAATCACCCTTGTTGACGTGTGAGGATCCATCTCCCCGAGAGGAACAAAAAGCATGATAATCATTTATCCATTCTATTATTCCTAGAGATATCCCCACATCGTGAAGCATGAGTCGCTGTTCTATTTCATTACATACACCCAAGATTGCAGAAGGGACATCTTTCATGAAAGATTTTAAACCAGCTATGAAGACATCAGCAGCAAAACTGCAAAATTCTATTGGTATATAGCCCAAGCAATCAAGTATAAACCTCGACATAGATGGAGCTGCTTCGTCAATTTTTCTACTGCGATAAATCTTCCTCTCTGAAGGGAAGAATGACGTATCCCCAAAAGTAAGATGATCCAAGGATGGTTTTTCGTTCAAGATTTGGTGGTTCATTTCATTGTCTGATTCCATCTCCAAATAATTAAAAATCATCATTTCAAAGGCTCTCCGTGCATGACACTTCAAAAGAGCAAGAGGAGCATTCCTTTCACCACCATATGATGCAATGAGAGACAACAGTTCAACTGCAGTTTCACAAGAAGATCCTTGGACAAAAGCTTTTGAAAATGAGTCCAGAGACGCCGAATGGTTCACACGGATTATTTTGCTATCTTTGGTTACTAAACACAGCAATTCTTTGTTGTTGACCTCTTTTAACAGCCATTCCAACATCGAACCCAGAGAGGGAGCAAATAGAAGGTCCCAATGAGACCAAAGATACAGATCAGTAAGCATAGGGGCCTTAAGCAAGATTTCGATGGCATTTTTTGTTGTAAATGATATTCCTTGTGAGTTTGCAGCAATGAAAGCCAAATGCCCAGCTTCTTTGAGTTCCTTCTCATTTTGGACCAAGGAATCACCAGAAGTTCTCAGTCTCAACAGTGGTGTTGAAAACAAAACACAACTTGAACTTCCTTTGCCTCTTAATTTTCGTAGAAGATCCGAAAATTTTGGCATCACATTATCCTGGACCTTAAGAACTACCAAAGGGAACTGCCTTGCAAGCAACTCAGAGATATCCTTCACATCTATATTTTTATCCTCCCATAAACTACTTAGTGTTTGTGATAATAATGTGTCCAATTGAATTGAAAGCAAGCGAGCCTCCAAAGAAGCATTCTCATGCATGTCTTGCGACATATAGTTGGGTAACGTGTGGGGCAACTGGTCTCTGTATTTCACCAAAAACTGTAAATAGTCACCATAACCAAGGGACTCAAATCTTCCAATCGAATATCGTTCAACAAGCCAACATTCACATTTGCAAAGCTTCCGCATGACATGGAACTCGTCTTCTCGCGATGTATTACCGTCCAAGGTGTGTTCCTCAAAATATTCAGCAATTGCTTTTATAATATCTTCTGCTGTAATATCTATGAAATTGATGGAAAAATGAGAAAGAATAGACGTAAAAACCAACATATGTCGAAAGCAGATAAAGCAATTAAACCAAGATCTTAGCCTTCAGAAACTTTTTTGGCACCACAAAACATTATTACAGACGGCAACAAAAATCAGCGAGAACTGTCATCCCCGGTTTAGATATCGATGTAGCCTATGTTTAACAAAGATCATACATTTTATTAAAAAGTTGAACGCATTTTCAAGAGAACGCATAGATATCACGTTCTCAATGCGACGAACCGTGCTAACGACTAAAAACATGCCTCAGCCACCTTGGAATGGAGGATAAACCAGCAACTAAACTACTAAACTAGAATAAATGAACAAACACAACCGCATAGATTGTTTTCAACTACACTCAAACTCAAAGAGTAAGAAAGGAAGGAAACTGATTAGTTCATCGGAAGACTGGGTATGCTCGAGGGCAGCACATGAAAAGAAAGCATCCATTGATGTTAAAAGCGAAATTTTTAAGACATAGCGACTCACTTTTTTTGTCTGTAGCAGTTCTCTGTCCTGAATCATCATGATTCTTCTTATCTGGTTCAACATTAATACTTATAAAATCACTTGAACTCTCAATTTCTTTACTATCCTTCCCAAGCTTGTTAAACGACTCGAAAGTTTCATACAAGTTATCCAGCATTCCATATTTGATGCAAGTCACCTGTATCATCCAGCTGGTAGTTAGTCCGATTGGATGCATAACAAATTGCGAAGAGGAAAATGATTCTTCTGATCCAAACAGTAACATCTTTGAAACAAGAAAATATACATTCATAATTTAAATGCAACAGCCCTCACAAATGTGATGGGCATGAGGTCGTTCTAGCAAGAAAAAGAATATCACGTTGCACTTAACGATCCTCAGGGCCCAGATCAACATTTCGCTAACCCATTTATGTCACATCTATCAAAGCTCAAAGAACATACTCAAAAAAACAATGCATACTTACAGCAGCATAGAGCAATCCAACAAATGGGTAGGAGGCAAACAAACGTTTCACTTTTTTCTTCTTCTTTGTGTCATAGAACAGTAGCATCCTCTCCAAAACCTATATATGAAAAAATTATCATCAAATCAATAAAGATGATACCAGGAAAAATGATGCATCATTCAAAACCTATAACATATAGGTCTACTAAGGTAATAAATTCATGTCTGAGTAAAGAGCTTATATAATCCAAAGTAACTTTTTGCTGAAGAAATGTACATAGAACAGTTGTGCATGCAGGATCTACCAAGACGTTTACCTCATCGGCAGTGTTCTCTCGGCATGCCTCTTTCCAGGTTGCAAGGAACATCCTTACGGATTCATCAGAAACAGGTTGGGAGCTGATGTCCTCATTCCCACAGCACTTCTGCATCAGATTTGAAGAGGCATCCTTTTTGGGCAGCTTCCGGGGTGAAGATGGATTCTTAGTCTGAAACTTCCTCTTCTTTCGAGGAAGGTCATTATCAGAGCTGCAACTATTCTTACCATTACTCATGCTAATTCCACACTCAACGTCACTTTTCAACCCCAATCTTGTTATCTCCTCAGTCACCGATGGGTAAGGGCAGCTACTGACACGGTCTGACTTAGCAACTTTCACAGGTGAACTGCAGATGCTGTCATTATTCTTCGCATGCTTATTACTTCTACGTTGATTGGTGTAACTGTCATCATCTTCTGAACTTGACGAAAGAAATCTTATATGTTTACCAGAAAATTGGACATTTCCTGATATAGATGGATGATTAGTCTGAGACGTGCTCTTCTTTCGAGGACTGTCATTATCAGTTCTGCAACTCTTCTTACCATCAATCGTGACATTGCCGCACTCCATTTGACTTTTCAACCCCAACCTTGACATTTCCTCATTTGCTGATGGGTATGGGCAGCAACTGACACGATCTGATTGAGCAACTTTCGTAGAGGAACTCCAGCTTCTGTCATTATTCTTCTCATTTTGTAAATTTTCGAATGCATTGGTGTCACTGTCATCATCTTCTGAACTTGAAGAAATAATATTTACATGTTTACCGGAAATATGAACATTTTCTGACGAAAAAAATTTCATACGTCGGGAAATCTCAGTAAAATGATCATCCATCTGCTTTTTGCGTGCAGAAAAAAGGGGTCTCCTGTTTTTCATCTTAGCGGATTTCTTTTTCAAATCATCATAACATTTTTCAAGCACAGCATCTTCGGAGTGCTTGGTCTTCCTTATATGACTTATCAACATTCTGGAAAAAACAGTCCACGTAAGAAGGCATTTCAAGTTTCAACGATCGGAATAAGAAAAAGAACTACTTTATGCAGCTCAGTGATGATAGTGTTGGCAAGAGAATTATGCATATCGCTACCGAAAACCCTCAGATAAATACTGCATAACGTCTTAAACAGGGATGTGACCTATGATTGGCTGAAAACAATACGTAAAGTCGTAAACACAATGTGCTCCATAAAAATGTACGAGAAATTATATGCACAAAAATGTCAGAACAAAAAAGAAATAAGTATTGATCAAAATTATATGCCGTGAATTTGAGCTCCCATAACCTCTTGTCTAAGACAAAGACAACAACGGCAGAGACTTCTAACTATCAACAGAAATTCAGATTGTCGTGATGGTACATTGTTACACGAAGTAACAATTTAAAACATTAAAGCAGCAAATAGAAGTTCCGTACCCAAAATTGTGGACGCGTACGCAAAGCTTTTCTGGACTGCTCACAGATTCATTTTTGGATATAAACTTTAAAAAGGCATCAACTTTCAATTCCTTCTTTTTGGCAGTATCCATGAATTCGCAAAGGTAGGAAAATATCTTGTCCATTCTTAATTTATGCACTACCGTCATATCAGAAGTGATAGAAAAATAATGTACAACAAGGGGGTGCCGCAACAATGGACCCAATTCCAGCTTTTCGAACTTTTCGATGCCCTCATTTTCACATATTGCCTCTTCTAAATCGTGCAACGTCGCGACTCTTCTAACAGCAACAAAACAATGGATAAACGCATAGACCTATAAAAGGGTGAAACACAAACAACCCAAATTATGATTTTTCTTCACATGCTAAAATCGTAATAAAACCAGCTTACAATTTCTCTCGAAACTACTCAGAATGTTGCAATCACTATGCTGCCAGTTAACCTTAAAATTAGCAAGTCATCATTTTTTCATAATTAACAACCGCACTGTGCGCCACAAAAAAAAACACGAAAACCACATACCCCCCACAAAACCCTAAAAAGTAAAAAGAATTATCGAGTCGTAAGTATAGTTAACGAACCTTTCCTTCTGTTACGATTAGACGATTGAGCGAAGGTACTTGCTGCATCTGAAACCCCAAACTCTCCCAAGAATCTGCTTTAACAGCCAATAAAGCTGCCTCCGAAACTTTCCAAGCCGAAACATTCCCATTCGAATCCAAAATCTCGCGGTGAATTCTCCTCACTGCTCTATCGACTTTCTCAATAACCTCGCCCTGCGAAGCAACCGTACCCTGATTCTTCGGCGGCGGAAACTTACCATCAGTATGCGGCGTCGTGTTAGGGAAGGCACTGCCTTCACCAACGTTCATCTGAACGGGGGCGCGTTGTTGAATTGGGTGGTAAACGCCCCCGTTTGGAGCGAACTGAGGATAAAAACCAGGATTTGGTTGACGAAATAACACGAAATTTGGATTTGGGAAGACGTTCGGGTTTAAATGAATCGGCGGCATGCCGCCTCCTCCGTTGGGATGAAAAGGCGGTTGATTACCGACGTTTGGATAGAAAGGAGGCTGATTCCCGCCTTTAGGATGGAAAGTCGGTTGATTCCCGCCGTTGGGGTGGAAAGGCGGCTGGTTTCCGCCGTACATATTGAAGAAGACGAAGAAAACTGAACTGTCACGGGACAGACGCGGCGCTCCTAGGTGAAGGCAAAAACAGAGCTCTTAAAAGTTAAAAAGGGCTGAGCTTTTACCATATTAATTTGTAAATAAATACTACTTAGCCCAATATTGTCTTTGGCATATTTCTCTATATTCAAGGATTGGCCCATATCACTCAACTGTAATATATACTTATTCTACCCAATCCAAATTGGCCCAATTCTATGGATATTGTACGGCAAGCTATTTAGCAAAGACGGTTACAGGAAAATCTAATTAGGTCTTCAACGTTAGGTTTCGAAATAGGTTTTGTTTTCGACTATCCCCTACTTATTTCAAATTCAGGGTTTACGATTCCAAATTAGGATAAGACTTGAGAGTTATTTAACTCGTACGATTAATATCCCGAAAATAGTATCAGACATTCGATATGTTAAGTGAACCACATTTCCTAAGGGTGCGTTTGGTCTGCGGAAATCGACGCGGAAAAGAAAAGAAAAGTCTGGTGGTACGTATCGAATTATTGTACTTTACGGTTCACGTGTCGTACAATCACAACTTTTCTTTTCTTGTCCACATCGAAATCCACGAACCAAACGGAGCCTAAAAGGTTAACCCAGATGAAAGTGCGTCACTTTTTAATTTTATAAAATTTATTTTCAAAACGCTCCCAAAAGTCTAGGCTGATTTCTCTATTATCTAGCCCAGATGTATAACTCTCATAAATGGGTGGTCGTGAGGATTTGCGTACCCAGGACCTGCGGTCCCTAAAGCTCAGATACCATATTAAGTCACCACTTTTTCTAAAATGTTAACCTGAAGGGAGTGCATCACTTTTTAATTTTATATAATTTATTTCCAACACGATACCGAAAAAGGAATAAGTGGGACCCGCGAGGTCGAAGCGTGGAAACCCATCTTCGAGCAAAATTCGTTATCCGCAGTAGGAAGTACTCACTCGCAAAAGAAGTTATCCCCAATACAAAGAACACAGAACATTGCCAAACATATTAAAATCTCTAAAATCTTTCCCCCTATCATCATCATTATCATCAGTTTTTTCAGTGACAAGACATGGAAGCTAAAAAGAGAAAGCCGCTAGGCATCACAGCCAAACAAACAACATACATTCTATAGCATTACCACCAGCAAATCCTGGTATTAATAAGCGAATTGTGTGACAGAGGAAAACATGGAAAGGAACAAAGCTTGAAAGCACTTGAGAGAATGGTCTAGCCTGTGATACGCAGCTTACTGGCGACGTAGAGAAGGTGGCTGATGTTTGTTGACGGATAGTTTTGGAGTAACTTGAGATTCGATGTGAAATCACCGGCGAGCAAGCGTTTACGGACAATGATAAGCATCGCACAGCAGATCCTAAGTAGAGTTTCCTGCAATTGTCACAAAGTAAGACCCGATTTCTGGCAAGGATTTTTTCAGTTTCCGAATGAACATCCACAAACTGAGAAATATGTAAAAGGACTAACTTGAGGACCATCGGGGTCACTAAGCAGTGTATCCCAGATGACGAGGCAGTCTGCAAAATTGAACTCTTGGGTCAAGAGAAATGTGATCCACCTGAATGCGTAGAACTGTGGATTGACCTGCTCAAGAAAGACCAACGAAAACAGAGATACTAAAAAAATTGAAAAGAAGCGAGCTATAAAATCGATAACTTAGCAAGTCAGCCGAAGTTAGAAAATACACTAACAATGTCCCTGAATGGATGATCTGTGTTATTTTAGCTGATAGGTATTTACATGGTTTCGATAACCATCATTATAGCAAGGAGTCCACATGAAACAATGTATTCCATCAACCAAGAAACAACGAGTAAAACTTAAACAAAGTAGCAGTACTTTAGCTTCTTACCTTTGTTGCCATCTCAAGATGGCGCCATAGTTCTTCATCATGGTCCTTCAGAAGCATTGATAACCTAGTAATGGTAGAACGTATTCCCACAACACTGTTGTCCAATTGTTGAACAAAATTATCCCGAAACCCACTGAGCAATTCCACGAAACAAAAGAAAGCGTCTCCTTCAGCATAAACCTGCAGAACTTGCAAGAGGAAGAATTACTCAACAGATACCAGTCATAATATGAAATTGCAAGTAATGCTGCAACAGAATAAAAAAGTGTTATAGTCCACTCTGTGTAATTGTAACTTGAAGAAAGTAACAGAAAAAGGGCACAACCATTAACACTAAATCATACACCATTACAACCTCTTCAGAGCCATCACTAGAAACAACCAACAAGAAACTGAAACGTACCGCATTATCTTCATCCGGGTCATTTTTGAACACATAATATAATGGTGCTAAGATTTCATTCATCCCTTGGACATATCTTATTCCAGGATTCAGCTTTGCAAATATGATCAGTATTCTCCTCAACGCCTCCTGAAAAAAAAGAGTATGGAGAGAAAGTGAACAATTTGCTACAATGCATCACCAACAACAAGAAAATTACAAGAAATAAACACTACAATAGACCTGGTTGAGCTTAGCAAAAGTCGTGTCCCCTGAGAAAAACTGTATGTCTGGATGGGTACGCTGGACATCACGGTCAATCTGTTCAATAATCTCCGAGTCCTTCAAAGTGCATGCTCATGTTAAGTGACATACTACGATGAGCCAAACTACCCTTATATTGCACTACAGAAAAAAAATATCAAAGGTAGTACCTGAAAATACTGGTTCCATATGCTACTCTTCCCAAGATTTAAGGGATGCTCCCCCTGAGTGACCTCTGATCTAGAGAGGAAACCGGGGGAGCCCACAGTTTCATTGTTCTCAAGACTTGAATGTTCCAGCCTCCTAGCGATCTCTGACTGACTAGCCATGAAAATATTAAGAAATTGCCGAAAGGTTGAAAATATGCAAGTTATGTTACAGATTTTACAAGGTCAAAGGTGACGCTCGCAGATACTATTTCATGATGCATGTTACATATTTAGCCTAATAAGCTTATTACAGAATGGGAATGCTGTCGCTCATATAATTATAGTTGCATCATGGACTGTAACAACGAAGTACGAGAACATAAGAGTAGAGACTAGGTTGAAGCATAAGGATGAGCCATACGGATGACCATTACACAATCAAATCTGCTAGAGAAAAGAATTACGAAGCAAGCCAGCAGCAATTTAGAATTTAATCAATCACGGTGTTTAATTTATTATATACTGGCTTTACTCGTTATTCCTGATCAGGTTAGTACTCTGATAAAAGGAAAACTTTCCTTATTTATTTATGAAATTAATTGTTTATTGGACTATAGGTTTCATAATATATTTCTCTTAACTAGGTCCTAAGAAGTAATATACTTACCGGATTCATCAGTAATTCCTCTTTGAAATGCCTATATTGAGATCTTTTCTTCGACAATTCTGAAGGCCAAAGTGAATGATCAGCCGGAAGATACCCTAGTAGTAGCTGCAACAGCCGAAAAGACCTTATTTAGTAATTTATTCGGCATCAAATAAAATAAACGACACACACACATATAAACTATTGTGTCATCAGCTATAATGTTGTTATTCTTCATAGAATAAAATCCAAATTAATATCATGTAAGAAGCAATTAAAGACATCCCTCGACACTTTTGCATACAGAGCTTGTTACTGACTGAAATCTAAAGGTAAAGAATGAAAGACAGTGGGAGATATCATGCCCTTGTATCATCCTCGCAAACCATGTATTTAAAAGTAAGCGTCACATACACCATCGTTACACATTGTACCTTCCAGACAATAGGACGAATTTCCGCTCCATCAGGGATGCCTTGTGATGCTAATCTTCTTAATTCTCCCATGTTGATGACCTTCCTTGAAAGCTACATTCAGAAAATCGACACGCATTCAAATAAAGACATAAAATCAAACAAGATGCTCTTACCTTATAGCTGTCAGATAACAATTGCAGAAGGCTGGGATAGGAAGAAAATAACGGCCAGAACATGAATATTATCCATTGGTTGTTTTTTTTTTCAAACTCCACATGCACCATTTTTTTCAGTTTTATTAACTTAAATTCAGAGAATGCTACTGGCATTCTCCAAAAGAAGTATGTACTTAGAAAATTCGTCAATTTGAAAACACCTAAGCCCTATAACGTGGGAGAATGAAGCTTCTAAGACAGGTGAATGAATCATAGGACGGTCATCTGGGCATATTGCTCTCATTCACCGCATAGAAGCAATGCCCACTGCACCAACTGGTAAAAAAGCATTTACAACACAAACTGATACTAGACTTAAGAGGTGCATGATACAATTGTACAGATTAGGAAAGCTCGGTTGGCAACGTTTTGCTAAATATTAGGATTACATCGTTAAGTCAATCTTTAAAACAATGGGAAAAAAGGGAATGGCTTCATTTAAATAAAAATAAAGATGGATTCTTTCTCCCAACCACCATGATATTAGCAATCTCAACAGTCTCCCGCAATATTGTTAAACTGAATACACATCGAGTGATGGAAAATAATCAATAGACGATAAAACCCCAAATTTAAATCACCCAAACACAATGCTAGAGGGTTCCATCTTAAATCCAATTTCACATTCAGTGAGGATATAACAAAGTGGATCATCAATACTTCTGATAACTGCACCAATAAGTGTGTACCCCACATATTGTCAACGACGCCTCTGATTTACAAAGATGTCAGTGCACTTACTCACCAAGAACACGGAGACGGACATTACGGATAGAACGAATCATACCTCTTGTAAAATCTGAGCCTGTCTAGAAAAATCTGGGGGAATCGTGGGACCCGCCACAGTTGGAGAAGGAACCGAACGAGCAGTCACAGAATTTGCAGAATTCACTGAAGAGCCCTCATTCTCATCATCACTCCCGTAATAATTCGACGCACCGCCGCCTCCTCCATTAGGCCCGTCATTAGTATTCCCGACTTCATAGTTATTATTCGCAGCTAACGGATCCCTGATTTCCCCACCAACTGCGTTAGTCCTGCCACGGTACGGCTCCCCCGGCGCCGGCGCCTGAGTCGGGGAATCTACAACGGCGCCACTCTCTTGCTTCGGCGACTGCGGAGGCTGTGGGGTAGGAGCTGACCAGACAGAGCTATTGAGCCAATCAGGTACGCTCTTCTTCACCATCGTCGTCTCACTTCCAACCTCGGCCTCGTAAACCCAAAATCGATCGATAGCGTCGACTAGACAATGATCCACGATCAACTACACAATCATTCGATCGATTGCTTGCTCTTTGTTGTGAGCGGATTTTATGGTAAATTACACGGAACTACAGGTGTTAGGGTGTGTGTGTAGATCGCCAGGTGGACGCAGCTGAAAGAACATGTGTCACACTTCCCAATATGAACAATCCAACCCCATGAAACCTCTAATTTTCATTTCGCTCCTTTTTTAGCCTCGATCATTTTATCAAGGTCCCACTCCAATTATTAATAATTTAAAAATCTATAAAAAAATACCCAATTGAATAAATTTTTACACATAACCTACCCATGTCAGAAATTTTACAGATAGGTACCCGGTTTAATTTTACCAGTTCTTCAGTCATGTCGTACCTTCCTGTGTGTATATTGCGTACCATAACACGTTGATATAGGGTATCTAAGTATAGCATACGTCGTACCTACGGCATGCATGTGTATTACACAGGGCGTACCTAAATATAACATACGTCGTACCATTTTCTGTTATATAGGGTACCCAAATGTGTTGATATAGGGTACCTAAATATAACATACGTCGTACCTACGGCATGTCTGTGTGTTACATAGGGCGTACCTAAATATAACATACGTCGTACCATTTTCTATTATGTAGAGTACCCAAATGTGTTGAGATATGGTACACAAATGTGTTGTATGATGTACTTTCGGGGATCGGGTACCTATGTGCAAAAAAATTATTCTGTTAGGTACCTATATATAAAAAATCCTGATTGGGTACTAAATTACAAGTTTTTTCCAAATAGGTACTTATGTGTAAAAACCTAATTTAAACTCAATCTACTTTTTTGCTGGATGCATAACGACATAAAAATGTAAAGTAAAACCTCCATAAAATATAAATTATAAATTAATAAACTCTCAAAAATAATAAAAATGGTCCCAACATGAGCCTTTGTAAAAACTAATTAAAATCGATAAGATAATAAGATGATAATTTTTTATACAAATATTAGGTCCCATAAAAATTTAAATTAATAATTCTTAAATATTACAACTTAATTGGTAATTTGCTAAATACGAATATATGATTACTTGTTTTTTCCTTAAAAGTCAAATCTATTTTAGGCATAACATTTTTAATTGAAGCAAAGAGTTTCAAAGGAACATATATAAAATACTAAATTACCTGATGTTATTAATTTATAGAATTTTAAATGTAAATCACGTGAATCAGTTAAATCAATATCAATGTAAATGCTTATTCAAATAAAAGGAAAAAAATTAATTTAAATGCACTTTAAATCACTGGGCCTAATAAATAGGCCGTCCCTTTAAAAGACGAAAAATGAGCTTAAATTGATTATCCCTCTTAACACCAAAGGCTTACCACTTGTGGAAGGTGATTAATTAGCTAAATGGTTCGATTTCATGTGTGCTTATTGGGCGTAGCCCATTAAGAAGATAAGCTAAAGCCCAATATGTATCCGTGCCATGGGATTCATCTACGTGTCTTAAACGTACGGCTCTGATTTCAATTGGATTGACAAGTCTTTCTAGGGTGCTCTGATTTTCAATTTGAATAGCTGGGTAATTGTGCTTCCAAAGCGGACAAAATTGGGTTGCAAATAAAAGGTCTTTCGATTTATCCGACAGTGGTGCGAATCATTTCGATGTGCTTTGATGATCATATGTCTACTTCGATGAAGTCCAATTGCTATGGTGATGTTTGCCCCTTACAAGAAAATAAGTGTTGCGAGGTTGAATCAGTCAATGCCTCTCGTCCAAGTAGATATGATCTGGACCGAGGTTGGGCGGACCTAGCTGGTCAACTGATAAATGTTGCTACGCGACAGATTTGATAGGTTAGTTGTCGAATTTATGAGATGATTATTTGCATATATTTTATACGTCATGGTTTTCGATTGGCTTATGGTAGAACTGCTCTTTGGGACGAGATAAAAATAAAAATTGGTTGTTTTCTGCTGTGAAGCATCTTTTGGGGTTCGGGTAAGAGTTTAGCTTATGTAAGTAGGAAATAGGAATCTATGATATACATAAGCGCTCTTATAATAATTATTATTGTTATTATTATTATTATTATTATTAGTATCTATAAGCATTTAATAGTGATCAACATGTATTGTCAACTATATTATGTTCATGTCCCGTTGACAATTATGTATGACCATCTAGTGTCCATTTCTGTATTTCATGTCCTTCCTTCAGAATTGTGAATACATGTGAATGTGATTGGTTTAATAATTGTGCTCAAGTTGGTCAACATGTCTGAAATTGCTAGTTGTGTTAAAAAAAACCACGATCTGTCATGTTGTTCAGAAATAGTTATATTATCATAGAAGGCCTTGAAAATCTTACTCTTTCTGCATGAACATGTCATGTACAATCCTGTCGAAAGCATTCTTACCTCTTCGTGTAGTAGTTGAAGTAGATAGTAGATAATTATTTTCAAGAGTCAGGCCGTGGGAAGTGAAAATGATTGGCCAACTATTTTGCTCGAATTCTTGGACATAATCTATATATATGATAGCCATCAAGTGGTGGACTTTCTGTTATGTTTGGACCAATAGTAGCAGTTTACTTGACATAGTCGCATGTTCAAAATGCTTGGTCAATTTAAAAAAAAAGGAATAGGCAAAGAAACTGGGGGAGGGTGAGTTGGGATAGAAAAGGACTATAGCATTGACCTCTGTGCTGGGCACACTTCAAATAAGAAAAATAGCTTTACTTTTTAAGTGATTTCTTTTCCCGAAACCAAATTATATAACAGGAATCTGAAGTTTGCAATAAGCTGGATTGATCTTTTGTTTTGCTTATATGAGAATATGGTATTTATTATTGTAAGGATTTGGAAGACCTTTGTGTTACTTGCCGTGGCTCAGGTTTTGCTTGTAGCAGCATGGACAAATCCCACTGATTGTATGTGCACTTTTGCTTTTCTAAAGTGCTTTTGTTATATCATATTTTTTTATGTATATATTTGTGGTTTGAAATGCCTTTTGATGTACTGCAACATGACTTTATATATGTTATGGTTTATTTCTGCAGCTGCTGTTCTACAATCTCTGAAATCTTCTTGGGCTAATACGCCTCCAAGTTGGGTTGGTTCCGATCCATGTAATGGCCAATGGGAAAATGTTCGTTGCGCCAACAATCGGATTTTTTCTCTGTGAGTTTCTTCTGTTGTTTAATGAGTAACACTTAAGCCTAAATTTGTTTGTCATTCCTTGTCTTTTTTCTAATTTCAGCACACTGGCAAACATCGGCTTACGAGGTCAGCTCCCATCAGACGTCACAGCATTATCCGAGTTGCAGATATTGTATGGTTGCTTCTCTACTTGTCCCGGGAATGAACTTACTATATGCCTTTTTTTTTCGTTCTGTTCTTGCTTGTGTATGAAGAAATAACTGATGATTAATCTAGGAACTGATGTTGGACCATTAGAATTTTGCTATAGTAGAGATTGTAATATATGTCTATCGAGCCATTGACTGTTTGATTCTTTGTACTTGTTTGGATGTTAAATAATTCTCTGTAGATATTTCTCTGCAATTGTTTCACGATTTCCCTATGCAAACTCCATTCTTACGTGATATTATCTTCTGTATCAGAGATCTATCGTACAACAAAGGATTGACGGGGATTATTCCAGGGTCAATAGGGAATTTGAAGAAACTGACGAGCTTGTAAGAAACCACTGACAATTATTATCACCAGCTTACGACATTATTTTGTCTGCACTAAAAATGCCATCCATTGCAGAAGCCTCATTGATTGTGGATTTTATGGTCCAATACCACCATCAATTGGTTCTTTGCCGCAACTGGTTTCCCTGTAAGAAATCTTAGCTGTTTCTTAATTTAGTCACTTGGTGGAATTCTGTATTCAGTCAGTACCATGATCTTTAATCTTATTTTCTCGATTCTTCTTTACACGTTCTTTATGATTTTTAATCCCTTCAAGGTCACTTAATTCAAACAACCTTGTGGGTGAGATACCACCTACCATCGGTAATTTGTCGAATCTTTATTGGCTGGACTTAGCCGATAATAGACTCACTGGGCATCTTCCAGTTTCTAATGGAAGCACACTAGGGCTTGATATGCTTGTTGGTGCAAAGCACTTGTAAGCGAATTATGTTTCGCATAGTGTTAAAGTTCCTATGTGAATTTGATGACTTCAATTACAATATGTTTGTTGTGTTGCAGTCATCTTGGATTAAATCAGTTTAATGGTTCAATACCACCTCAGCTTTTCAGCTCCAACATGAATCTTATACATTTGTAAGTATCTCTCAGGTCTCAGATTGAACGTAAAACTGAACAGCGATGCGATCAAATTTCTACTCTTAGTACATAGTAAATGAAGTGACTTAATTTTGTAATTCTCCAAATATATAATGAGTAGGTTACTTGAGAACAATCAGATAACTGGAAACATACCTTCGACGCTGGGACTTGTGAACCATCTCGAAGTTTTGTAAGCAGACTTATTACTTTTACTATTTCTTTACACATAGATGTGGAGCTCTTTGAGCGGACATCAGAAAGTTTCTTTGAAAACTATAACATCCTTTGTTTACGTTAGGCGGCTCGATAGGAACTCTTTTGGCGGAACTGTTCCAAAGAATCTCAACAACCTCACCTCTCTCCAGGAATTGTAAGTGGAAAAATCGTTGGAATCATTCAGTCAATTCTTTTCTGTTTAAGATCTTTAGTTCTAGCATAAGTTGCTTTGTTCTTTAGTTACATTCACTGCTAATATTTTTCAGGTACTTAGCAAATAATAAATTAACTGGACCCTTGCCCGACCTAACTGGCTTGAATGTGCTCAACCTTCTGTAAGCGAAATGCCATATTTTCATGTTCACTATCTTATATTTGGTCTTTTGCTTGAGTTCTCATCTCTAGAACAGTTACAGATAGTTTGATGATCATGGTTAGGATGCTTGACTTCAAGATTCAACTCTTGCAGGGACATGAGTAATAATTCATTTGATCCAACTGATGTTCCATCATGGTTGTCATCTTTGTCATCATTGAGTTCATTGTAATCTCTCTCTCTCTCTCTCTCTCTCTCTCTCTCTCTCTCTATATATATATATATATATATATATATATATATATATATATATACTCCACCTGATGTATTTACTCGTGCTTCATGTCATTAAATTTGAATAGCAACTCCAATTTATTGCAGGACAATGGATAACACAACAATTCGAGGGAAGCTTCCAGATTCTCTGTTTAGTCTTTTCCAGCTGCAAACTGTGTAAGCAAACTCCTCATGATAATGCTACAAAATTCATGCAACTCAAATAAACACTATCTTTCTTGTTGGGCATATGTCCATAAAAGTCACCACCATTCAATATTGTCTCATTTCTCCTTCTATGGATCAGCTCCATGAAGAACAATCAGATCAACGGTACCTTGAATTTCGGTGCCAAATTCAGTAGCCAGCTACAGCTGATCGATCTTGAATATAACGAAATCGAATTCGTCACACAAGGCGCTGGCTACAATTTCAAAGTCATGTAATATTACGCCTTGCACTCAAAATCCTTTCCTAACTCCCTCTTTCTCTTCATGATTTCTCTAGAAAATTGTTGTTTGTAATACTCTTCCATGTTTGTCCTCAACCTATGTCCTATGCAGACTTGTAGGCAATCCCATATGCAGCGGTGGAGGTGCATCAGATTACTGTACCGTCGTTCCTCAACAGAGTAACTACTCAGACTCGGCGCCACCGCAAAATTGCGTTCCATTACCATGCAGTTCAGATCAAGTTTCTAGCCCAAACTGCAAATGTGCAAATCCATACACTGGGACGATAACTTTCAGATCTCCTTCATTTTCCAACTTTGGAAACTCCACTACCTTTTCATCTTTGCAGCAGAAGCTAATGTCAGTATTTCAATCCCATCAGCTTCCAGTGGATGTAATATCTGTCTCCAATCCCTCGAGAAACATACAGAACTATTTCATGCTCACCGTGAAATTTTTCCCGTCTGGCCAAGACTTCTTCAATCGCTCGGGGATTTCTGCGATTGCATTCCTTTTTACCAATCAGACATTTAAGCCACCGCCTGGTTTCGGGCCATATGTTTTTTTCGGGCAAGACTATCAGTATTTCCCTGGTAAACTCATCTAAGATTGTCTGGGCACATATGTAACCTTTACCCCTATAACCGTTGCTCAGTTACATCTAGAATTCCCTCTATTCGTAGTTATTAGTATAAACTACTTGTACATATCTGACAGGTGGCGGGTCGCACAAGTCCGTGAGCATAGGTGTCATCATTGGAGCCGCTGTTGGTGGCGCTTTCCTAGTGATACTGTTAGTTATCGCAGGAGTGTACGCCTGCAGACAGAAGAAAAAAGCCGAAACAGCTGTGAGGAAAAGTGATCCTTTCGGTAAGAGATTTCATATTGCATTACTTTTGGGAATGTGTAATAGGATAATGGTTTACTATAATCTCTGATTTCAGCAACATGGGATGCAAACTCGAATAGCGGTGGAGTTCCTCAGTTGAAAGGAGCGAAAAGTTTTGCCTTTGATGAACTTAAGAAAGCGACAAATAACTTCAGCGAGACGAACGTACTGGGAAATGGTGGATATGGGAAGGTTGGTTGTTTCCTCATCTCTATTCTTTCATCTGCGAAACTTGACGTCAAGTAGTAAGCTGAACGTGTAATGTCTTATTCGTAGCTTGTTTCTGCTCTAGGTAGGATCCAATTTGTCATAAATGTTCTGACTTAAAGTTCATATATCTCTTACATTTCTCAGGTGTATAGAGGAAATCTTTCCAATGGTCAACTAGTCGCCATCAAACGAGCTCAGCAAGGATCTATGCAGGGCGGTTTGGAGTTCAAAACTGAGATCGAACTCCTCTCAAGAGTTCATCACAAGAACGTCGTCAGCCTTGTAGGCTTTTGTTTCGATCAAGGCGAGCAAATGCTCGTGTATGAATTTATTCCAAACGGGTCATTAAAGGACAGTCTCACAGGTACTTTTTATACTTTCTTACATCCCAAATTCTGTTTATCCATTGTGTCTCGTCTCGTCTTACGGATTATCGCACTGATAATTTGTGGAATATCAACATTTCACAATCCACAATGCTCGTCGTTGTCTACGTAAGCTGCAATATAACTGGTCCTCAGTATCAAAGTCCCTGTCGTCAAAATCAAAATCAAATTCGTCTTGAACGTTATTTGATGAATCGATCCATTTGAGTTTTTAACTTTTTTGTTTCAGGGAGGAGTGGAATACGTTTAGACTGGATGAGGCGTCTCCGAATCGCACTCGGAGCAGCTCGAGGCTTACAATACCTCCACGAACTCGCAAACCCTCCCATCATACACAGAGACGTAAAGTCAAACAACATCTTATTGGACGCTCGCCTGAACGCCAAAGTAGCCGATTTCGGCCTCTCTAAGCCCCTCGGCGACACCGAAAGGGACCATGTCACCACGCAAGTCAAAGGCACAATGGTCAGTATAGATTCTATAAACTAATTCCCTCAATTTCTTCGCAATACTTCATAAAAAAATAAAAACTAATCTTTTTCGCCTTTTTATCTCTCACGTTTTATAGGGATACTTGGATCCCGAGTACTACATGACCCAGAAGCTGACAGAGAAGAGCGACATATACAGCTTCGGCGTCCTACTATTCGAGCTCCTAACATCGCGCCCACCCATCGAGAGGAGCAAATACATCGTCCGAGAGGTGAAAGTAGCAATGGACACGTCGAAGGACATGTACAACCTCCAAGAAATCCTCGACCCGTTAGTGGCCTCAAGCATGTCTTCTCAGAGCGTCGAGCGATTCGTCGACCTGGCGTTTAGGTGCGTGCAAGAATCGGGCGCAAACCGACCCACCATGGGCGAGGTTGTTAAGGAGATTGAGGGCGTGATGGAATTGGCCGGACTTAATCCTCACGCCGAGTCGGCCAATACTTCGGCTACTTATGAAGGGTCGAGCAGCAAAGGGTTCGAGCATCCTTACAGTAATGAGAGCCTCTTCGCTTTTAGCGGCGGCTATCTTCCTTCAAAGTTGGTGCCCAAGTAAGACCAATCTGTGTAGTTCTTTTCTGGCGTTTTCTTTACGCGTGTGATATATTTTGGCTTGCGGTGTGGTGTACTGCGTTTTTACGACGTTTTTAACTGCACCATGGCGTACTTATCGTTTGTAAAGTTAGCCATAGAAGATGCTGTGTATTTGTTGTGGTCATGTTATAAGGACGTGTGAATAGTATCAAACAAGATTCGCATTTTCTTTTAGGACAATAAGTTTCAAAATTGAAGCAATTTTAGTATAATTAATGCCAGAGTATTGAAACTTGATCTACTCAAATTGCTTCCACTTTGGAACTTATTGTCCTTAAACTGCACATCTTACATTATATAATTGGAGAAAGCATTAGAGTAACTAACCAATTTAATTTTGTATGTCAATTTTATCATCCTTAAGTACAATTCAATCCTTTCCTTTTTAATTTATTCTAATCATACCACCATAAAATCATTTTACAGTTCTTAATTAAAATAGAATATCAAAACATATATAACCATATTAAACTGAAAATAAATCTATATATATAAAATAATATCGCATAAATTGACGTTATTGGTGCATATGCGTTGGAATGTGCACAATATACTAATTTAATTTAAGTGTCGTCAATTTGCTTCAATTTCGAAACCATTGCCCTGAGATTGCTTGAATATACGCCCATAAACAAGCCAAAACCCTATTGAAACAACACAAAAATTCAATCTCCTATTGATACAAAGTCCATCGAATCAACTCATTGGTTTCTCAAGCAGTGCAGAAAAATACCACTCATTCTTCTCAATCCCCTTATCAAGCTTCATCCCCGTGTTCCACCTCAGCCTCTGAAACCCGACCCTATCGAACATCGGCACATACGTAGCGTTCAACTGCGACCCGAAGCAGAAGAACCTATCGAGCCAGAAAAGCCCGCCGGGCCTCAAAACCCTATAAACGTCGTACAAGATGAACTCGAGCATAGGGTCGGGAATCCAATTGCTCAAAACGTGCATCGAGTGAACGATATCCAAAGTGTTCTCGAAGAACGGTAGCCTCTGAGAGACCGTAACGTGCATGGGCACCAAACCCCTCGAAGCTATAAAGCTATTGAACGGCCCATCGAAGTTCATCGAAGTCGTCACGATAGTCACGTCCCTCTCCTTCATCCTCGCCGCGAACGAGCCCGCCCCGCCTCCTATGTCTAACCCTATCCTAACCGTCCCCTTAACCCTAGTTTTCAGGACAAAATCGATGCTGAAATCCAACCCACCGTTGTCCCCCAACCATCGAGTCTTCTCCCGCCCCTCGAGAAAGAAGCAATCCTTACAGTCCGAAAACCCTGGCTTATTCCTCCTTTCGATCAAGCAATCATAGCTCTTACAAGTGTATGAATCCCAATTTAGGGTTTTGTCGGAAGGGATGGCCCACAAGCTCTCGGGCAAGGGCTTGGGCTCGACGTACCCATGCGGGGACTTTGGGTGGCACCGCCTCCTCGGGAGGGGCTCGCAACCCTTGAGCATCAAGCGTTGCGCGAAGTTGTCGTCGGGGGGACATTCTTGCCCCACGTTGTAAGACATGTACTTGTCCAAATCCCCTCTGAACTCTAAGCAAGCAGCACCGACTGAAGCGTAGATTGAGTCAGAACCAATCTGATGCTTGAACCCTAGAGGAAGTTCGTGGGGCCCAATGGCTAGCTTGGCCTCCTCGGATAGGCTATCGAGGAGGTCTTCGAAGCTCCATGGCTTGGGCTCTGAGTTGGCGTTTTCGATGGCACCGTTTAGGCGGGCTAGCTCGGCGAGGAGGCGATCGACGAGCGAATGGGTCGATTGGAGCTGCTTTCGAAGCGATGAGATTTGGTCTTGGCTTCGTGTTAGTTCTTTTTCGGTCGAATCGATCTTTTGCAAGAGAGATGATGATGGTGACGATTCTAGGGTTTGTGTGTTGGTGAGCCTTGAGATTGGATTTGGGAGGTTGAGATTAGGGTTTGTGAAGATGTATATGGTGAGGAGATTGGTGGTGATGATGAGTAAGAGTATGATGAGCTTTTCTTTGATCGTTTGGCTCCTTTTGCTATCTTGTTTGTTCTTGCTTGTATCTTCTTGGCTTCTCATTTTATTATTACACTGTTTTTTCTTTTCTTGGAATGGGAGGATAAATATGGAGTGAAATGAAAGGTTGTTGTCTGAAATGTGTTTGTGGAGAGGAGTTGATGTTTGTACATACATATATGAAGGTTAAGAAGGTATTTAATTTCCGTTGAATTTTTTTTCTTCTGCATAGGCTTAGGAATTCGGCATGGCTCCCACGTTCATGCAAGTGATTGAGAATAAAAGTCAACTTAATTATGGATCTTAAGATGGCTTGTTTGGAAATCCATTTCAAATGGACTTTTGAATCCAAAAGTCCATTTACAGATTTTTCTTACGTTTGGTGATTAATTCCAAATGCACTTTTTGATAAGTAACTTATTTAAAAGTCCATTACGGAGAAGTGAAAAAATCTGACTTTTGAGAACACATTCACACATGATTTAAAATGGGCTTTTAAAATGTGAATTTACCAAACAAAACAAAAACTCAATAAAAACATTTTAAAAAGCCACTTCCTAGAAAGTCCATTTTTAAAAGGACTTTTGTCTCGGAAGTGTTTCCAAACACCCTCTTAGATTCAGGCTTACAACGTCACGCTCTTAATTGGATTCGCTCTTTATACACGACGTAGGCAGTTGACCTATGGTGATTGTGGTGATAGAAATTTGCAATAAAAAATAAAATAGAACGGAGAAAGCACGAAGTTTGCGGTGGTAAGAAAGTCAACTTTAGCTCGTTTCTTGGGATCTATGTAATCAATTGTAATTATGGCTAATTTGGACTTGGAACGTTTGGTTATAAAAGTAAGAAAAAAGGCCATGATAATATTAAGCTGCGTTTAGTTAGATGGATATAAGTCAAGAAAAGGCCCATCTTATAACATTAAATATGATAGTAGTTGATTCTCAAGATTGCTTGTCCAGTGGATTGGGCCAAGATTATAAACTCAGCACCCCATATTAAATACTCCCTCCGTCCCGGTAACTTTATCACATAAGTTACCGTACACGTAAATCAATGTGGTATTATTATAATAATATAGTACAATGAAAAGGTAATAAAGTGTATATTTTGACACGTCTTTTAAGAATTTAATATTATTATATTGATTGTTAGTGATAGTTGTTTTGCTAAATAAGGAAATGTGATAAAATTAGTGAGACGTCCGAAATGGCAAAATGTATAAAATTAGTGGGACGGATGGAGTAGACAATTACCAAAATATCCTCAATAAACCTAAATGCAGAAGATGTTAGGTTTTCACACATCAGAAGACATTACAAATTGCAAGGACTTCACGAGACTGCAAATTTTCAGCCAAGCGCCAGAATCGAGTGTAGCATCAAATTTCACAGTTCGACGGTCTGAGCATGGCGAAAGTACAGTTGTGCGCCATTGAAAAAGGCTTTGAATAAAAATGAGATATCAAAAGGGGTACACTTGTTCGAGGTTAACAGTGTCCAAGAGCGCATGCGGTAGTGTGTGGAAGAATTCGCGGTATTTGTTTCTAACAATCTGACGAGCGCGTACATACATTTTGGGGATTTCCATTTTGCTCGCAAGGTGTTCGATCATATGCAGGAAAGAATTTCGTTTCTTGGGCTGCAATGCTAAGTGGATACCATGAAGCTTTGAGGTTTTTTGTTAGAGCTTGTTCACAATGGGACACATGCAGAGACGAATGTATGCAAATTCAAGTTGGGTACCAGAATGACTCAATCGAGTTTCGTCAATTTTTCTTACGGTTTTCAAATTATGAAAAGGGTTATATTTATCAATTGGCATGTATAAAAAAAAGATACTACCTCCGTCCCAAACGGTTATGGACATTTGGGGTATGACACGGCTTTTAAGAAATTGAATATTTTAATAATATAGTACAATTAAAAGGTTAAAAAGTGTATATTTTGGCACGTCTTTTAAGAATATTTAATAGTATTATATTGATTGTTTGTGGTAGTTTTTTGCTATAAAATGAAATGTCCAAAACGGTTTGGGACGGAGGGAGTACCAATTATCTTGTCTAGTCAAGTGAACAACATTTGAATAATCACGGATGGGATTATTATCTCAGTTTTTAACATGGGCTTTATAATACTTCACTTTCTTGCGATGGCTGGGGGCAGAGGAGGAAGCACTCGTTCATTCGGGAGGGAAGAACAAAACTAACTTCGAGTATTTTTCCATGACCACGCAACGTCCAAAATTCACAACTCTTTTGGACTATTTGCAAGGGGGACTATTGTTACCCCCAGATTCTCCGGGTCAATGGCAAAATACTCAAAGTTAGTTATAACGAACCAAACCCGCGAATCTTGCCAACTTGAGGGACGTCGCCGCTAGGGGAGCAGCCCTACCGTCCCTGAGGGGTTATGAAGGTCGAGCCTTGTAGTCACGGGGGTTCGTCTCAAAAGCTTCCCGAGGAGCCGCGAGACCCGACCCTTCAAGCTTCGAGAGCGGCTCGCGGAGGATGTTCTCGACAATGTACCTCGAGGAGCAGGGGAATCCAACCCCTCGACACAATTTCCCAGGGAGCCGCGGACCACGAGCCTTCACGTTACGACAGCAGCCAAGAGAACGTCCTCGAGACAATTCCCTAAGGAGCCGCCAACCTCGACCCCGCGCACCACGAGGGCCGTCGCGAGGACGTCCTCGAGATAATAGCTCGGAGAGCCACTTCGGCCTCACGCCAGGCAGCCGCGAAGATGTCCTTGGGAGAAATATCCCGAGGAGCGGCCGACCCGTGACAGCAACCTCGATGATGCCTGCGGCGAAATATCCCCAAGAGCCACCGACTCCAAGGGCAGCCGCGAGAATGTCCTTGGGAGAAATATCCCGAGGAGCGGCCGACCCGTGACGGCAGCCGCGAGGATGTACGTGGTGAAATATTCGAGGAGCTGTAGACCCCGAAGCCTTCGCAACGCAAGGACGTCCGCGCTAGAGGTCCTGGGGTTAAGAAGGCCGAGGAGCAGAGAAGTCCGAGGAGCAAGGTCCCAAGGCATACTACTACGCCTAGCGAGAATTAAGGAATCGTGGCCACACACGACCCCCATGCATGCATAACCGACCGACTGAGAAGAAACCGTCAAGGGTTAGGAAACCGCTCCAGGTCATGGCTATGTGCAATCCCCACGAACACATAATGGACCGAATGTGGAAGAACCGCCGTGGGCCAGGTACGCTTTTAGGAAGCTATAAATATCGTTAGACACCCCTAGGGTGCGCCATCCGTCGACACCGTCACTACCATTTTTACTACATACTTAGCCATTTTTATCACTTTATGCCATTTTTACGTTGCTCTCTATACCTTGAAACGGAAACACCCTATTGACTAAGGCAAGAGGGCAAAACGACCCCCACCCCTACCCTGTTTCTACAATTCTCAGGCGGAATTCGCGGCGAAGTAAGGGCGGGAAGAAGCTCGTTAGCCCAAATTCGCGGTAGGTCATTTTTCGAAGGCATTAATTTGGCGCCGTCTGTGGGAAACTCTAGTTTCTCTCTAGTAGAAATTTAATATGGTGGTTGTCGAAAATGATCAAGCACCGCCCCACGTGAACGAGCCAAATCCGGCCGATACTGCCGGTTTATTCGCTGCGATCATGCAAGAGATTAGAAGGATCGGAACGGATGTGGGAGTACTGATGGCTGAAAGAAATCGGGGAAATAATCAGCGCGAGCCAGATGAGAATCGCGACACCGATCGGGCACTGGCGAGCGTGAGGACGAAAATCGCACATTGGCATCAGAACCTAGGAGAGCACGCGCTAACAAGAGAAGACGCGCCGAACAGCAAGAGGCTGAGATGGAGAACCTGAAGGAGGAGATCCGAAAACTGCAGGAATGGGCTCACCCGAAGGAGACGCTGCTTGTTCCTCGAGGATCGCCTTTCTCCCCAGAAGTGATCATGGCGCCCTTACCCGACCACTTTCGTACCTTCGAGATGGGTAAGTACGACGGAGCCGGACACCCCGAGGATCACTTAGCCAGCTTTGAAGGAAACGCGGCGTTGTACCAGTTGGGTGATGCTGTCAAGTGCAGATTCTTCGTGACTACTTTAGCAAAGGGGGCTCAGCAATGGTTTACCTCGCTACCTCCAGGAGAAATACGGAGCTTCCAAGATCTCACTAGCAACTTCCTCAAGCATTTCTCCAGTAGTCGGGGGCGCCCCTCGTCGGCTGTACAACTGCTGAACATACGACAGGCAGAGAAGGAAAGCCTGAAGGATTATCTTAGGCGATTCAATCAGGTCAAGATGGAGGTGCCTAATACCGCACCCGAGTTGCTCATCGGGGCCTTTCACCACGGATTAAGGGAAGGAGATCTATTCATATTACTGGTGAAGAAATACCCAACCACAGTGGAGGAGCTGGTAGTGCAGGTGGAAAAATACGCCCGTGTAGAAGAGGCTCGAGGTCGCGAGTCCGAAGAAAGGAGACGCAAAAGTCTGACGAGGGAGCGAGGAAGGAGTCCCACGAGAGATCAAGAGCAGATGCCTCTACCTCGAGGAAATGATTTTCCCGCACCTACCGCCACGATGCCTCGAGCAAGTCATCCCCGATGGCGGGTAAACAAGGTGCGGGCACTAGAGATATGCGCCGAACATGACTTTATCAGAAGGCCTCCCTACATCGGCAATCATCCGAAGAAAACTGCCTCGGATACTTACTGTGAATACCATAACGAGTACGGCCACACCACGGAAGAGTGCTTCCAACTAAATAGGGAGCTAGAGAAGTTGGTCGCCACAAACCCGAAGGCCCGAGCAAAACTGGCGGGAAGAAGCTCGTTAGCCCAAATTCGCGGTAGGTCATTTTTCGACGGCATCACTAACTAATTCCTTTTGTTTCTGTCCCAAATGCAGACTGAATTAGGGCTTTTTTAATTAAATAATGCGAAAAAAATTAATATTTAATGAAATAGGGTCGTTTTTGAAATAATTAACAAAATAGGGCAATTCGCGTATAATACCCGCGGCGTCGCACCCATTAGGGGCGACGTCGCATCCATTGGGGGCGATGCCCCTTTTATTGTTTTTTTGTTTTCTTATTTGAGTCGCCCCTACGACATCTTCCTTTTATTTTTTTTTATTTTTTTTACTTATTTTATATAATTATTAATTATATAATCCACCAAATCATTAAATCGTGGTTATTTCATGTGATATACATAATAAAAATTAATAAATGCATCTAATTAATTGTTTGTTTCACGACGATTAAAATGATATGCATATCTTATATTTTTCGATATTCGAAAATAATTTTTTATTTTTATAAATTAAAAAATACTTAAATTGGAATAAATTAAATAATTTCGATATTCGAAAAATATAAGATATCCATATTATTTTAATCGTCGTGAAACAAACAATAAACTAGATGCGTTTATTAATTTAATTTTATTTTATCTTTTGGTATCCGAGGAAAGCCGAAGGTGAAACCCCTAGGCGACCCACTACCTGCAAAACAGGCCGACCAGGTCAATCGCATATGTTTGGACCCATGTGGGCAGGCCTAAATGTCACAGGATGACCGTCGCTCCTCATCCAATTTCTATATGACCGTCGCTGAGGGGCGATCATTTCTAAATATCATGAAATAACGATGTGGGGCGACACTCATTTAAAATCGTGCGAAATAACAATGAGGGGCGACACTCATATAGAAATTGGATGAGGGGCGACGCTCATGTGATTTACATAATAAAAAAAATAATAAACGCATCTAATTTATTATTTGTTTCACGGCGATTAAAATTATATAATATCTTATATTTTTCGAATATCGGAAATTATTTAATTTATTCCAATAATTAATAAAAATAAAAAAAAAATTTCGAATATCGAAAAATATAAGATATGCATATCATTTTAATCGTCGTGAAACATACAATAAATTAGATGCGTTTATTAATTTTTATTATGCATATCACATAAAATAACCACGATTTAATGATTTGATGGATTATATAATTAATAAATATATAAAACAAGTAAAGATAAAAAAAATAAAAAGAAGATGTCGCCCCTAATGGGGCGACTCAAATAAGAAAAAAAAATAATAAAAGGGGCATCGCCCCCAATGGATGCGACGTCGCCCCTAATGGGTGCGCCGCCGCGGGTATTACACGCGAATTGCCCTATTTTGTTAATTATTCCAAAAACGACCCTATTTCATTAAATATTAATTTTTTTCGCATTATTTAATTAAAAAAGCCGAATTAGTGACCTTATGACCAATCTTTGTGTAACAAAAGAAATTAGTATTAAAACTTTTTTTTTCTTGTTTTCTTTTTTAAGAAAATGAAAAGATTTTATGAGGCTTCAGTGCTTACAACCGTCGGCTAACGGGCGAGACAATCGAATGGTCTACTTGGGAAGTCTATACAACTGCCGAAAAGAGAACTGAATATACTTCTATCGAAATCAAACGATAAGTCGAACTCCATCTTTTGGTTTCCCTATGATGTGAGTGAATGAGGATTGTCGAGTGAAAACAAAGGCGCAAGAATATGAGCAAAAGAGCTGCGATGAACCCATGAAATGAAACCCATATCCACCGCCTCGCCGTCGACGTCGCCGTCGGCATTGGGATACTACTATTATTTTTCTAATGTCGTGGCTAAGAAGGGTAAGACGCCAAATTCACCGTCGCCCAAGGTAATTTGCTGCTGATTTTGTGTGTGATTTTGAGTCTTTAGCATATGGGCTGATTAAAGAACTAGCTTGTTAACTTGCTGCTTCACTTTTTGTTTGGGAACTAACCTTGTTGAGCGATATGCTACTTTTTTCAGTTGATTGAATCTCTATCTTTGCAATTTATGATCGTAGTATTTAACCGTTCATTTGCTGGCAACGCGGTGAAAGTGATCATAAAGCAACGATTTTTATATGATCAAAGCCTTATTGGATACTTGGTTGCAGTTAAGGTTACTAAAGAAAACATATATCAGATGACAGTGATTGTACATCCTTGATTATTCATCGTGCAAAGTTTATTTCGTTCTGATGCTTAATTGGGTAATATATCGTTTGATGGTGTTTTAAATTTTTCATGTGCAAGGTAGTTCTTTTAGCATTTTGAGAAGTGAAGAGTTTTGATTTTTGGCAGGGCTCGGAACCACCGCCACCAAGAATTACTTCGAACGTGAAACAGAACTTGCAGTTCTTAAGGCTATGGAAGGTTATTCTTCGGTCCCAATTTTCGTGGCCAATTAATTTTCTCTCTCTCTCTCTTATCTGCATATTATTCACTGCTTTTGATGATTAAGGAACTACAGGAGTTTCAAAAGAGCAAATCTAGTACACCGAGGCCTTCAACTAGTTACCGAAGAAAGAGATTAGAGAAGGACGAATTGCCAGAAGATACCGAGCTCTATCGGGATCCTACTATGTCACTTTACTAGTAATGGATCATTCAATTGCGAAAGTAAAAATAAAACGAACGAACTCCACCAGAAACATTATCAGCTTTCTTTTTTTTTCTTTTCTTTCCGAAGTACAAGTCAGGGCTTGGAGACAGCAAGCCCCGTGTTGCTCGTTGATGGTTACAATGTATGTGGCTATTGGGCAAAGCTGAAGAAGCATTTCATGGGTGGAAGGCTCGACATTGCACGCCAGAAGCTAATAGATGAGCTAATAACCTTTAGCATGCTTAGGGGTAATGTGCTTTTTAACCCATTCTCAGTCACTATTTTGCAGATTATTACATGAAGCAAAGTGAAAATACTTCCAACTATATGTATGTCTTGATCTAGGTTGTGTTATATATATTTTGCTTCTTACATGTACAGAGGTGAAAGTTGTGGTAGTATTTGATGCCATGATGTCTGGGCTACCTACACACAAAGAAAATTTTGCCGGGTATGAACCTAAAGCATTAGGCATCAAAATTAATCTTTTTCTATATTTGAGTGCACAAGGAAATTTATTTTTTTGTTCTGAAATGGTGCAGCATTGACATAGTTTACTCAGCTGAAACCTGCGCCGATGCATGGATTGAGAAAGAGGTGAGCCAAAAAAAAAAAAACGAAGATCGAAAATTTCCACAGAGAAATTCTTGATTACCCTTTCAGCTGATCTCCATTATCAAAGTAAAACAACTGCAATTAAATCTGTTATAGCAATGCTACGTAGAAAACAGCTCATAGTTCTTTAACCCTGCTAAATATATGAAGGGCTAATTCTCTTGTCGCTTATTCCATTTCCTTAACATCTAATAAAGGTTGTAGCTTTACGTGAGGATGGCTGTCCAAAAGTGTGGGTAGTTACGTCTGATCATTCTCAGCAGCACGCAGCTCATGGAGCGGTAATTATTATTGTTTATGCGTAATAATTATCTCGTTGCAAACTCAGCCTTCATTAGTTCAGGCTTACAGAGGCATATATCCCTTTCTTCCCTACTGTAGAACTGTTAAATCGTCGAAAGACAAAGAGACACTAATAAAAAAAATGCACATTCTTGCATTTGATTTTATTGCAGGGAGCTTTCGTATGGAGTTCTAAGGCATTAGTCTCTGAGGTATTTTTCGACGAATCATTACGGGCCTCTATTATTGTCTCTTCACCTTCTGTTTTCCTTGTGAAGTGAAGTTAAATAATATTGCAGATAAAAGCATCACATAAGGAGGTGGAGCAGATGCTGCAAGAGCATAGGTATTTATTTTCTCACTAGACTTTTTTGTATATATATCAACTAATTCAATGTTTTTTTATTGCTTTTTCGTATCTATTTAAGGGTTTTTTTTTTCTTTTTTATGGTGTTTTGCAGATCAACGTCTATGCAGGGTAAATTGTTGAAGCACAATCTTGATTCTGAAGTTGTAAATGCTCTCAAGGATCTTAGAGACAAACTAGCAGCTACTAATGCATTAGATCATTAAGTCTTAAATCAATCCTTGTCTATAACTGAGTATACAAAATATATATAGCAGTTTGTTTCTTTTTGCCTTCAATGTGTGTTTTGAAGAACAAAACTTCTGTATAATATGTTGAATCTGGTTATAATGATAATCATCATCATTTATAAATTTTAATAATATCATTCATTACTTTAATAATATCATTCATTACTTTGGAAAATATCTAGGCTAAAGAAAAAAAAGGGTAAAAGTCGGAGCCTCATTAAATAATAAAAGTTTTTTTTTTGTTGTCAGTCATCACCAATCGATCTACTTGTCATACATAAAGTGGCACGCTTTTATTGTTATTTAAATGAATGGATCGTAGTTAAATTAAGGGACCTTTACAATTCAGCCCCCATTCAACTTTAAAAATCGTGTTCAGCCCCTATCAGAAAAAGCAATTAGTTTTAAGGACCCGATTTTTCATACCACTTCATCGGTCTGTGGTACCACTTTTTTGTTCTGTAGTACCACTTCTTTGTTCCGCAGTACCACATAATTGCTCTGCAGTACCACTTCTTTTGTTCTGCAGTACCACTTCATTTTTAAATCGTACTGCAGAACAAAAGAAGTGGTACTGCAGAACAAAAGAAGTGGTACTGCAGAGCAATTATGTGGTACTGTGGAACAAAAAAGTGGTACTACAGAACAAAGAACTGGTACCACAGACCGATGAAGTGGTATGAAAAATCGGGTCCTTAAAACTAATTGCTTTCTCTGACAGGGGCTGAACACGATTTTTAAACATGAATAGGGGCTGAATCATAATTAACTCTTAAATTAATTATGTTACGATGAAAATGTCAAGATTCAACTTTACATTAATTTGCATGATTAATTACTCATTACTTAAATAGTAATGAGTTAGTGAGGCGTATCTGTATTTCACCTATTACAAGAAAAAGTAACTTTGTTTTCCTCAAATTTTGGTCGAGTGGATATGCATAATTTAATACGTACATTATTTCCGATCATTTGATAGTGTTTTTGTCGTACGCGTACGCATTTCATGCTTCTATATCGTATATTATATATTATATTATGTAAAAATGGATAAATCGCAGTCCATTCGTTGAAAATTCTATAGTTCGTTCTTACGTATAAACGAGTCTATGTATAGTCCAAGCAATGAATGAATGGATGTGTTGCAACGGTCAATTTATAGATGTAAGCTCAATTATTAGTTGAACCTCGATTTGTAATAAAACACCAAGTCTTGACATTCAATGTAGATTTAAGCGTTACGAAATTTAAAAAGAATTGATGAGACAAAACAAAAATCATAGAAGAAACTTGGTACCATAATGGAGTTATCACGGGTTTCTCTTGACTATGCAGATCCTCACACACATATATACAAGAATTATATGTGAACATATATAGTTCACCTTCTTGTCGTATATATTTGACCTAAACAAAAATTAAATAGCACACATTGCCCCTTCGACACCAATTCATGTCCTTCATCTATAAGAAGCTATGATATAAGATCATCTCACATAATATACATGTTACCATAGTCGAAGAAATTTGAAGACACAATTTGGTAATTATTTTATTCGAAAAGCCATGTTTGTACATATGTGTGTGTATTTGCGTAATATAGTCCTAATTAATTAACTTTATATATTTTACTTATCTACCTCGTACTCAATCTATAGCTTTATAAAAGTTTATTCAACTATGATCAAGTAGTTTGTGTAAGAAACAAACTAACCAAACTTATTGTAAAATAAAATTTAACAAGTGCTTCAAACCCACCGCTCATTAGAAACCCTATCTTGTATGATATCCCCCCTCTTGTGTGAAGTCCATTTCCCATAATTAATTAATACACATCATCTCTAATTTTCAAGTAGGCCCTCCATTAATTTATTGTAGATTATTCGCTGTGTACTCATCTCCATTCATCTTTTTCCTTCATCATACTTCCATCTCCTATACCTAAATTATATAAAATAAAGAAATGAGAAGGTAGCTATACAAATTAAATGCCCCAAAAGAAAGAGAAAGAGAGCTCTCCCTTGATGAATCGAAAAGCAGATGTGATGAATCTCTGTAGTACTACTAACAGTCAAGAAAATGTCGTCGGCAGCAACCCTAATATTATTACAAGGTGCGATTTTGATCATTACAAGAAAGATCAAGAGAGCAACGAAGACGACACTTTGATGCCTGGATTTCGATTCCATCCCACCGAGGAAGAGCTCATCGAATTCTACCTTAGACGTAAGGTCGAAGGCAAGCGTTTCAACTTTGAGCTCATCGCTTTTCTTGACCTATATCGCTACGATCCTTGGGAACTTCCTGGTAACTCTCTCTCTCTCTCTCTCTATATATATATATATATATATATATATATATATGGTTGTACTTAATCAAATTTTCTAGTGGGAATTGAAGTAAAAAATTTCAACTGTATGTATATGCTCATTTGTATGTATAGCTTTGGCTGCTATGGGTGAGAAAGAATGGTACTTTTATGTGCCGAGAGATAAGAAGTATAGGAATGGAGATAGGCCCAATCGAGTGACTGCCTCGGGATATTGGAAAGCAACTGGCGCTGATCGAACGATCAAAAGCGAGGGTTCTTCGAGGCCTATTGGGCTGAAGAAAACCCTAGTTTTCTACTCGGGAAAAGCCCCGAAAGGGATACGATCGACTTGGACTATGAACGAGTATCGACTGCCTCACCAAGAAACCGAACGCTTGCAAAAGGTGGGATTTTATTTTTTTTTCATTTTTTTTCTCTTGATTGATTGGAGAAATTTGTGGATGTTGTGTTATTTACTTTGCTGGGGCATTTGAAATTTCCAATCTTTTTCTTTCTGACACACTTATGTCTGCTTCAGTTATACGAGGATTCTTGTTTGAACACAAAATCATTAAACTGTTCCCCACAGAAACTCACAGGCAAATCGTGGAAGAACGAACCTTTTTTGAAACACTCAGAAAATCATTAAATACGTCCCATAAATTTCTTTATCATTACTATGTGTTCTTTCAAACTTTATATTAATTTTTTTTTTTTTTTGCTTTTCAGGCTGAGATCTCTCTTTGCAGAGTCTACAAAAGGGCCGGGGTGGAAGATCATCGCTCAATCCAATCTCGTCAATCTCTTCAGAAACAAAAGCAAGCCAACCCTAATAATGAACAATTATTTCAGTTCGACTTCATCGAAAAAGCCTTGCAGCAAAACGAAGAAGATGACCTATTAACAACCAAGTCGACGACGATCCAAAGTATTACGAGCAACGATGATGACATCATCGGCATGACATCCTTAGCTATTACGCAGCAAAGCTCTTTACTTCCCATCAATCCTTCGATCGCTATAATGGCCTCGGCGAATCCTAACAATGGAAGAATAGATACCGATGATCTTCACAAGATTGTGAATAGTAGTAACAACGATAATAATAGGTACTCAGCTTCTCTTTTCTCGACTCCTTTGCCCTATTCGGGGAGGTTGATGTGGGATTGGAGCATTGCAATGTCTGCCGAGGCGAGCGAAGATTGTTCTTATTATAGCCATCGTTTTTAAGTTCTTAGTATGTGTTATTATTATTTCTTGTTATTCCAAAGATTATGACGATGATATTATGTTTATTTACAGGCGATTGCTTCGTGTTTGATTATTGTTTGTATGTCTTACCTTTGATTGAAGAATAATATAGTAGTATTGTACATTGTGTCTCAACTTGGGAATGGAGTCATATATTTAGGGTTTCTCTAGTTTTTTTCTGATCACTTGATTTATATTTATTTGCTCTATTAGTCTTTCATTTTTCTTCTACTAAAATCATACACCTTACAGATACAGAAAAATGCAATTGATGCCAATTAAATGATATCTCATCATTGACTCGCAGACGACTTAAGATGGACAGTATAGGTAGGTTGGAGTTTGGACCCTCGTTCACGAGCCAACAAATTGACACCAAGTACTATTATTACACTCTTTCTTTGAACTATTTTGAAACTTACATAAAGATAAGCATATATATACAACATAACAATACATGTAATTTCGAGGGCAACGTACTCGAAATCGGCGTTTGTATAAAAAATTTGATTCTTAGTACATCATCATCGTGTGATCCTAATAAATATGCAGGCCATGGTCACACTGTTAGCTTGAATGTCCAATTACTATAATCCTTTTGGACTAATGTCCACATTAATTAATGAGAGAGAGGGAGAGGGAGAGAGAGAGAGAGAGAGAGAGAGAGAGAGAGAGATTAAAAACATCCATTTCATGAAGCAACAACAGCAGTTTTGTCTGAAGCATTACAAGCACTTCTCTTATCAGAAGACATCATAGTTCTACTAATGGCTTTCCCATGAAGAGCTCTATCAGCTCCCTTCTTCTTGCTTGTACTGCTTTTGCTATTACTACCTTCTGTATTCCTAAGCACACTGCGCTGAGTTATCCTAATGGGAATCCCTCCCAAGTCGAAATCTTCCTTCAACGAGTTTGTCAGAAACCTCAGCTCAGAGTCGGATAATTGCGCTTTGCCCCCAACAAAAGGAACAAACGTCGGCGGCCTGGCCTTGACCTGAGTGAAGTACTTAATCTTCGGCTGGGCAGATTGGTCTTTCCAAGAATGTCTGCTCATTATCTTATCACAAATATTGATATGCCAATAAGTTCGAGTGTTACTCTGCAATTAACAATATAATAGTAATAGAAGGTGCGAAAAAATTAATTAAAAGGAAAACAACCTTTCGTAGCCAGCGATTGAGACGAGCTGTGGGCAATCTGCAACACCATTTTTCGTACGTGTGTATGACTTCGTTCATCACTGCTAACCTTCCTTTACCCTCGAGTGCAGAAACGAAAACGACTGGTATTCCACGCACCTAGACAAAAGTGATATTCGATCGATATATAGAAATATGTTTCTTGAAAATTTAGTATTTTCTGAGATTACTGGAAAGAGTTGTGAAGAATAATGGGTGTTGAAGGAGGTGACATTCTATTACAAACAAACCTGAGGTATGACTGTCTGAACTTCTTCGGGGACGGCGTTGATTACGCTTTCGTAGGTTTTCAAGTTACGTTTGCCCCTCAAAAGATCCATCTTGTTCACGACGATTACGAGGCCTCTCCCTTCTTCCACGGCTCGTCTTGCTATCACCACTTCGGCGTGGTTCATGCTTCGCCTAGCATTGGAAATCTGATTAGAATAACGATAAAATCAATCTGCTAAACATCAATAGCAAAATATATGGAGCCATATATATATATTTACTATATTGAGATTCTCAACTACGCCAACTAAAGCAGTTAGAGCACAGTTAACAGACCTCTTCAGCATCAAGAACTAAAGCGACGACATGGGCCCGCATGAGATTTTTCCTCGATTGAACTATGCTCAGAGACGATGGTCCCTTGTCTTGTTTTGTCCTCTCCAACCAACCTGCGGTGTCGACCTGAAAAAAATAACTCCAAAAAACAATGTGATGCTTCGAGGAGTACCATTACCATGTCTGAGAATGGATAAGTTCTTCAATGAAATATATTGGCCCTGAAAGAAAATCTACAGTCACCGTATACTCACGAGGTACACATCTCTCCCTTCATACTCGAAATGAACTCTGATTGAATCTCTGGTCAGACCAGCTTCGGGTCCAACCAAGACACGATTTTCTTGTAATATTGCGTTAAGCAACGTAGATTTGCCAACATTTGGTCTCCCGACGATTGCCAATTGCAGTGGAAGCTTAGAGTCCATGTCCTCGTCGAGAGATGAGCTAGGCTCACAATCTTGTATGCAATCATCTGGTCCCATAACAAAACAGAAAGCATATAATGTAAGAATAAGAAATTTGAAACAAGCACAATAAAGACGCAAGCCAAAAACTCACTAGTTTACCATTTAAAACTTGGAGCACATACTCTTGGAGAGATGGCCTCAAAACATCATACAAGCTAGTCATTCCCAGCCCAGTTTCAGCAGATAAGGCAATAGGATCACCAAATCCTAAAGTATACGCTTCACCAGCAGCTGAAGCAAGAGAACCATTTATATCATCAAGCAGTTCAGCTTTGTTCATGACCACAATCACCTTCATCCCAGGTGCATGCTTCCTCAACCATTTTCCGACATCCAAATCCATGGGCTGCAAGCCATCTCTGAACTCAAAAAGTTGCAAGGAAAACTTCAACGTTTATGATTAGTGCAGGGTGGTTAGGAAATCATGCATCTTCACAACGTCCACACATGATAAAATGCTTCTCAAGTGAATGTTGCAGCCAACTCAAGCACATGGCCTGGTTCATGAACAAACTTAACTTCAGCTACGAAATTGGATAGGACACAAATAGCATATTATCAAGTGTTCATCATATTTATATGGTTTTCCTGTGAATATAACTACGAAAAGAGAAGCTTTACCATAAACGACTTTTCAACTTCTAAAGCATACATAAGACAGAAAAATAAAGTTTAAAATCATTTTATGTGAATTAGATATCACCTTGCATCTATTAAAAAGAGGGCAAGTTGGGCCTTCTCCAGCACTTCCCCGGTCATTGCTGCAGTTCTTCCCAAAACAGAACCCGAAGAAGCCTCTGCCTCCAAGCCAGCAGAGTCAAGAACACGAAATCTCAAGTCACCTAATTTAGCAACCCCATCTCTTATGTCTCGCGTAACATGGTCATTAGGAGTGTTGTAAACAAGAGCTTCCCTCCTTCGAATCAAACTACGATTTGAGAAAAAAATTACATCAGATTACAATTGTATATTTCTACATAGAGTTTTCGAGTAATGTGGCAATGAGCTGATTATCCATTTCATCAAACACAATCCTTTCTGAACTTCATAACTTGCTTGAAAGAAGTACCCAATGCCAAGAATCAGACTAACCGGTTAAATAGAGCTGACTTGCCCACGTTTGGACGCCCCATAATAAGGATAGTTGGAAGCTTGTCGATAGGAATTTTAGTAAAATCAACAAACTTTTGGGACAAAGTTTTAGCCTTTAACTTATCAAAACCAGTGGACTCAGCAGAACTCCCAACACCTTCACTATGTCGATCACTATATGATTGTGGAACAGCAGAACAATCATTCTCTTTCTCACTAAAACTCTGTAGTCTCCTTCTTAGACAAGAAGGTGCCGGAAAATTTGATCTCCCAATAGTCAAACCTCCTACAATAAACAATTATATGATTAGTATCCAAAAAAACAAAAGCTTGATTTTTTATACGTTTCTGCAGACTTATAACAGTGCCATGATCTTTTACACACTAGATTCGTACCAAAGCATGATTTAACTTGATTGCGGTGACTCAAAATGATCCTTTCACCACTCGTCGATATCGAAGCAGCGTTGTGCAGTAAACATCGTAAGCCAAATTCTGAAGACAGTACGCCAAAATCGATTCTTCGACAGGCCAATGCCCGAAACAACGAACGATTCATCACAAACTACACCAATTTGCCTACAACGATTGCGATTAGCGATGCAAAACGCACTCAAGTAAGTGCTGTTTCCTAAACTTAGAGTTTAGGGTTTAGAAATGTTGTCTCCCATTAGGCAAAATGTAAGATCCCGTGCAGCTTTGATCGATTGAAGAACGAGTTGTGGCTGCCCTCTTCTGTATATTGGTTTATAGATAATGATATAATACTATTTTGGGTATTTTTGTTGATATTTCGAGACTGTAAATAAATGTAATCGAAGAAAAAGAAGGGAGAAGATGAGATTGAAGAAGAAGAAGAATCGTTGAAGAGATGGAGAAGACGATAGATGAAGGATGGAGAGATTTCATTTTGCGACTCCCATCGATTCACTTCTCAAGGTCCTGAGAGAAATTACACATTTGATCCTTAAACTTTGTTATATATAATTTTAATCCCACTACTATTTACAATCAAATCTGCAATATAACTTGGGAGGAGCTCCACAACTTAATAAAGCATTGAATTTTAGTACGTGAGTTTAAGGGACTCGAACAAAAACCTCCTGCCCAACAAAACAAAGCCTACATAAAACACATTCCAAGATTCACAGTAGATTCACAGTTTGACAACTAACTGTTCAATAGCCAACGAACAGTATGTAGAAATCATTCATTCTTCTAATACTCAGACATATTTGGTTCGCGTTTCGAGCGAACCAGTTCGAAGCTCTTCACTTTGTCCTTCCTCACTCCGGCTATATCCTTGATGGAAGTGAACCCAAGGTTGTGTGCGGTAATCGAACTACCCCAATTCATCGACCTCAGTTCTCGAAAAGTCTTCTTGCTCGGGCTAAAAGTGACGAGGCACGTAGAGGTAGATTTGAACAAAAGCTCTCCGTTGCTCAAGAACTTGATGGGCCTTTGGAGGTCTTTCACTCGCAAGTTACAGTAGAAGCTGAATTGAATGGTGAACTCCTTCGTCCAAGACTCTCCAACGCCGTACTCCCTCATGGACCATACTTCGAACTCAAAGTCCATGTAAGTGTAGCATAGGCAGAGGCAACCCCTTAACACCCCTGTATTGATCCAAGTGATTTTGTCCACGTAGTTCTGCGTGAAATGAGGTGGGGTCGGCGTGAATAGGAAAATCTCGTGCTCCAAGTTGAATGTGCTTATAAGCTCTGATGCCTTATTGCTGCTGTTTATCCAGTGAAGAGCTCCGTTCAAGAATGGATCGAAAGAGTCCCATTTCAGATTAGGGACGTTTTCGATCGTTCTCCATGTGGTTGATCCAACGGTGTGTATCTCCATTGCAATTGGACTCGAGCAATTGGGCGTGGGCAATTTGGGATTTCTTGGAATCATGAACCGAACAACCTTGTACTGTTTAGTCCCCGGGCAGTAACCGAATCCTGAACGACATACACGGGTATAAATATGAGGGTTTGGCACACTTATATCGGGAAGCTTGTAGCTCTCACGGAGTAAGATGTTGTAGATTCCATAAAAGGGCTTTGCTTTCGAAACATATTTCGCATCGAAGTACAAACACAGTATCCCATTGCACGAATCGACGAGATAAACCCTCTGAATCTTAGCTTTGAAAGTGAAATCAGCAGTGGACCTTCTCAACGAACCGAGCCCCTTATAAAGACGAATCCCATTTTTCTGATCATCATCATGACCACTGCTCGAGGAGAAGAACGAGCCCGACTCATCGAGGTCTAACTTAAAGAAGTGAAGTGCTCCATGATTCCCAGTGTTGAATTGAAGGATTAGATTGGTCGATGAGATTGGTGCTCTGGCGAGATGCAAGCTGATGAAATAAGGATCTTTGATCACTTCGAGGAACATCTTAGAGGCGCTCTTACAGCGCAGTATGTCCTTTAGAGGCAATCTTGAAAGGACATCGCACATTACGTTGAGAGGCAGATCGAGGAATGGGAAGTGCTGTAAGCTGTTACTCGCTGAGGCATCAGAAGAAGCCAACTTTTGTTGCTTGCATTGCCTTTTCTTTGACGTCGATGTGGCCGATGAGTAGTCTTCTGCAGACATTAAGGACCATCCTACAAAAAGTAAAAGCGGGGATACAAAAAACACATACTGTTCAAAAGATGAATTCAAGAATTAATCTCGGAACATGAATAGAAACAAGCGGAATTCAGATATATAGATAGATCGATCAAGAATATTCACAGGGCACTTCTATACCCCAAATTGAAACCCACAAAGTGTGGGTTCAATTGAGATTTTTCCCGGTTTTAACACAAATTACAACATAAGAATCAAGTGCGACCCAGGTATTTACATTGGCGAACATACGCAGATGAAAATTTTATATAAAATTGCTGGGTAACGTGGTAAAACGAACCAAAAGGGCGAGCCCTAGATTTCCAGCGGCGATTCATCGGGAATTTGCTCAGCGTAGTTCTTTGATTAGAGAGAGAGAGAGAGAGAGAGAGTCGAAACACTACCTATGCTATTATAATATTTAAAATTCAATTAGTTTTCTTTATATTTACTTTAAGTTACAAATTCGTTAAATCTTGGTTAATGGGAGCAAGATTATGTAGAAAATATAACATTTCAACAACGTTTTATTGGGTATAAATCGACGGGTTGGGATCCTCTATTCCACTTTCTGTATTCCACTCCGTATTCCAACGAACGAAAATCGTTACACCTCCCCCGACAAGTGTTAAAACACAAATAAACATCATTACACATATGAATTTCATTACAACAAGTGTTTAAACAAAAAAACAACCTCATTATTACGTATTTTTCTAACATGGAGTAGAAAAAATCTGTATTATATATTAAAATAGAAAAATACGTAATAATGAGGTTGTTTTTTTGTTTAAACACTTGTTGTAATGAAATTCATATGTGTAATGATGTTTATGTGTGTTTTAACACTTGTCGGGGGGAGGTGTAACGATTTTCGTTCGTTGGAATACGGAGTGGAATACAGAAAGTGGAATAGAGGATCCCAAGCTGCAGTCTTAATATTTCAACTTTAATATTTAAATAATAAACCTAGGACTCTTATATTGTTGGAAATAATATTTCAAAAATCTGGGCCCAAAGCTGTCTCCTCAGGCCCAGCAAAATGCTTGCTTTCCCTGTTCCATTATCCAATACTTGCCCCTCTCCTCTCTCTTCAAAATGAACAAATACCAAGCTGAAGATTCAACCTCCTCGTCAGTGACAGAGACCGAAGAGAATCTGAGTTAAAGCTTTAGCTGTGAGTCAGTTCATCAATCGCTCTGAATTGTTTCTGTATTCGTTTTTTTTTTTCAGTTTTTCCTGCTTTTTTTGGCGAGCAGCTTATTGAACATGAGAGACCTTCGTGGGGAGCTTTTTCGATGATGGCTAGTTTTCCTGTTTTTTTTTTAACAACGTAATATCCTCCAAATATCGATGCATTGTACTTGATTTTATGTTCTCCCGAAGAAGGAATATAGGGCAAAGTGAAGAGAAGCATTTCCAACCCAAACAAGCTCGAAAATGGAGAATGGAGTGAAGCGTTGAACAAAAAAAGTAAGAATAACAGTAGCATAGTGGATGAGCACATATCCAATTTTCAGTTGTTTAGTCGTTCTAAGCTGAGATTGCTTTCGATTTTGAGATAGGGGTGAGCAAAAGAGTTCCTTCTTCCATTTTTTTATCTTTAGATTCGATAATAGAGTCCCTTTACTTTCTATTAGTTAGATTATATATATCAGTCAAGCACTAGCGTTTTTATTTTATAAAATTAGGGCTAGAACCTCTTCTCAGACGTAAAAATGATCCCGAAAACAAGAGAAATATGTCGTTTTGGGAGCAAATTTTTCGAGAAAGTTATTTGTCGATTTTGATCGGCGTGTTTGACTTATTTGCGCTCGTTTTTGTAGGCTTTGGTATTAAACGCTCTCGAGTTTAGTATATTGCTACAACTCAAATGCCTAAGGCTCAAAATCTCGACTAATCGGTCGAAGCTTAAATCGCTGCTGAAGAGCATGGACTCAGCTCAAGTATGTGTTCTTTGAGTTTTCTTCTAACTTAATTGCTCGAAATTCGTTATTTTGGCGCATATTTTGCCTGTACAGCATTCCAACGAGGGTGAGGACGATGGGACGCTGAGGAGCCAAATCGACGAGATAAAGTCTTCGAGAATCGCGCCGCGTAAAAAGGCGCAGCGTGAGAAAGTCGCCGAACGCGTCGATAAATCCCGAGAAAACGACGTGCCCGATGATGTCGTAATACTCGACGATTTTTCCAACTTGAGTGAAGAGGATAATAAGCCTTTCCAAGCAACTGCGAGCATCGGCGATCGAGTGAGGAAAAGAAGACGCTCGACGCTCGCGAGTTCGCCGGCCGAAGAAGATGTAATATTGCTTCGATCAAGCGTTTTTTATTTCCATCGGCGCGCCGTCATTTTAATCCGCTTTTTTAATTATTATTTCTGCCTTGTGACGGCAGCCGTTCATAGACATCGACGTATACAATTGTAGTCGAACGACGAAGGAAGACGCCGATGAGTTCAAAGGTAGGGCGAATTTCATCGGCCGCGGAGACGCATCTGAAGAAGACGTCGAGATGGTGATGGAATTTCTCGCCGGTGAACACGACTTGGAGTAATTAATTCGTTTTTTTTTTCTGTTTAATATCGTAAATCGACGCCGTCGCCGTTCGCAACGTATAAATTCTCGATTTTCTTGCAGCGCAATCGTTTGGGACGACGGGCGTAAGAACCTCAGCGGGCGCGAATTATGCGCCTTACTCTTCCGTGGGCCCGTCGAGTCGGGGATAATCGACGCCTACATGCGAATAATGCAAAAGCAAAGCCTCGAAAACGGATCCGAAATTCACTGCGTTGACACGAACGTTCAGGTCCATAAACGCTCCGTTCTTTTCTTTTTTTGCAAAAAAAAAAAATCACGACAATAATATACTTCGTCTAGGAAAACGTCCTCTACCACCTCGAGAAAGCGTACGGAAGGAAGAGGACGGTGCCCGAGACTGAGTACGGAGATTTTCTCTCTAAGCTTTCGTCCTCGACGAGGCGCGGGCTAACGGAGCTGAACGAAGATACGTTTAGGAGATGCAAATACGTCGTTTTCCCAATCAACAGTCGATGGCATTGGTTTTTGTTGGTCTTCGACGCCCGACGAGGGGTTTTCAAGCTTTGGAGCTCCTTGCACGACGTGCGTTCTACGAGGACGGCGGAAGCCTACGTAAGCGTCTTCGTTTGATTTATCGAAAAATACAAAAACCCTAAACCTTAAACCATAAACTCTGAGTCTGTGCTCTGCTTGAAGGTGAAATTTCTGGGCGATTACTTGCGCCTTTTCTCGGGATTTGAGCTGGCGAGTCGGGACGTGGCTAAGGAGCGGTGCCGCCAGCAAGGATCAGACGTTAGCTGTGGCGTTTACGCTTGTCTGTGGTTGCATTGTCTTGCTTATGACATGGATGAACTATGGGAGTACGAGAAAAAGGTGAGCGTTGAGGGTTATCGTGTTCGTATTGCTGCTGCTATTTTAGGAAGATCGTCGAAAATTATTTGATTGAATCTTTCCTTTTTGTGTTTTGAAAACTTGTGTAAAATATTCCTAATGAAGCATAATACGTTTGAGGGTTCCATTCAATTTATGTACTTGGGACTAATATGCAATGATGTGAAATTGTCCCAAATTTTATTTGAAATCGAAATCTTTCAGCGTGTAGAATATGCTTCGACCCAATCACTTATAAGTGAATTCGAAATGAACATAATATATCTCTTATGATATTATATTAGAAGAGCAAGAAGATAAATTATATATAGATGTCAATTGGGTATTTATATATAGATGTCACTCATTATAAACAGGAAAACGAAATATATGTAATTTAAATCAGAAAGTGATGAGGATTGGATAAAACTTGACATTGACAGTAACGTATTCTGCAATGCAGAGAAGGGAGTTTATCAGTGGTGAGTGAAAGAAGTGAGCTAACCAGCTAACAACCCTAGCGAAAGAAACAAGAAATTATGCGCGCGATGCTCCGATCATCGGCGTCAAGACTACGGCATTTAGCCGCCGGTGCGGCCACAGTGCTCACCGCCAGAACCTTACGAGCGACGTCTGAGCCTCTGAGCAAGTCCATGGATTGCACGATTAGATTAGGGTTTGTCCAGCAACAACGCCACAAGTGGGAGGGTAGATCGGACAAATACGATCAAATCAAGGCGCAATTAGAGTGTCCTCGATGCTCGAATTTGATGACCGTCCTGTTCTCTAATCGCCCGTTTTCGATTATATCTACCGAACCTGGTGTTTACCACGCTCTGAACATGTGCCATGCTTGTCGGGCGGCGTTTTATTTCAGGCCGTCTAAGCTCGAGCCGCTGCAGGGGAGTTTCTGGGAGATTGGGACTGTGAGGAAGGACGTGGAGGGAAATTGCGGGAAGGATGGGGGTAAGATGTGGGAGAAGCTGAGGTCTTATGGTGGTGTTAAAACAATCAAGGAGAAAAGTGGTGGTGATTATGATAATGACGAAAAGTGTGATTCTGATGAAGGGACTTTGGGGAGAGAGGAGTTGGTGTTGCCAATTCCGAAGGAGATTTGCGGGATTTTGAATGAGTATGTTATTGGGCAAGACAGGGCAAAAAAGGTTCGTGATCCTGTTGGTTTTGTCTTTGTTTGTGTGTTTTGGCGTGGGTATGCGAATAGCGAATGCCTACTTGTGTTGGTAGAAGTTTACAATGATCACGTTTTATGTCTATCTGAATTACCAAACCACCTGGTGAAGTATTTCCATTTTGATAGCTGTTGGGTAGTAGATTGTACATATGTGAAATTGTAGTTGACAATGGTAGAGGGTGGAATTCGTCTCGAACTCACAAATTGATAATTCAATGCCCTACAAGGTATTGGGTTGAGGGAGTGTACTACCTATGCATACCTTTGATTCCCTTAATTTGAAATATCCAATTTTTATATCGAGCGTAACGAAAAAATGGCTTGTGTATTTATTGCAGGTGCTCTCAGTTGCTCTTTATAACCACTACAAAAGAATAAATCTTGCCTCATTACAGAAAGGGTGAGCTATAACGTCATTGTTCAGTAAGCAATTTGAGATTCTATTGTTTTAGGTACTTTTCTCTGATGTTTTGCCATATTAGTCACAATATTGGTTACACGGCATACAATGCATATTTTTATTCCTTCTCCATAATAGCTTGTGATATTGGCTAGTGATTGTATGATATTTTGTAAGACCTCATAGTGTTATTGTGGTGCTTAAAAATACTCGTGGAAGTTTGTGTTGTGAACATTGATTGCCATATATCTATCAGGACAGGTGACGAATCAGAAAATCCTGATTGTAACGATACTGATGCTGTTGAGCTGGATAAGAGCAATGTGTTGCTGATTGGCCCTACTGGCTCAGGTCTAATGCAAGTTTCTTCTTTAATTATTTTAAGCCCATCCTAGTTAGGGTTCAAAGTTCTAATGTATTTTAATGGGATGGGAAGAACAGGGAAAACATTACTTGCTAAAACGCTAGCCCGTGTAGTCAATGTCCCATTTGTTATTGCCGATGCAACCTCGCTGACCCAGGCAGGTTTGATGTAGTATCATCTTTTTACGGGCCCACCATCTGGCACATTTTACTCTCTTGACTATTTGTCGAGTCAATTATGCTTTTATTGAGATGACTTTTGTTGCATATGGGTACACAGGCTGGTTATGTTGGGGAAGATGTGGAGTCCATGCTGTACAAGCTATTGATGGTAAGTTTGTTTTCTAAACATACAATATAAAGTATCCATATGTTTAATCAAGCTAGATTAAAGAACTGTGGAATAAAAAGAATAATATTATTCAAGCTAGATTTGAAGAATTGTGGACTAAAAAGAATAATATTGTCTTTGGTTGGCATTGGATTGCCTAGCACTCTTGTTCACGTTATTTTTCGTAATTTTCGATAAGAAATTAATTAACTGGCGGTTTACGAATGCAAAAATAAGGAGCCAAAGGTTTCTTACTGCCCTGTTGTGCTATAAATTCGAGATAAGGGAATGAGGTTTTTAAATGATGTTATTCTCTTGTTGATTGGGTTTTAATTAAATATGAAATCTCTCGCTCCCCGCCTTCACACTCATAAATTTTGGTTTACCAGATTAACCTGCTTCATTGCTGCGAAAAACATTCCATTCTGCTGGAAATTCGGAGAATTTATCACATATTTGATATCTGTTGCCCATATATATATCGTCTTCTTGTATGCTTTTTAGGCTGCTAATTTCGATGTAGAAGCAGCTGAGCGAGGAATTGTATATATAGACGAAGTTGACAAGATAACTAAAAAGGTGCACAAGATGTTCAATTATTTAAATAATAAGGTAAGGGCTATGTTTTTGTAAAATTTCCACTTTATCCAGAGTGAGAACTCAAACATTGGTAGAGATGTCTCTGGAGAGGGAGTTCAGCAAGCATTGCTAAAGATGCTCGAAGGAACAGTGAGTAATTTTTCATAGATTTTACAAAGATCGTTTCTTCTCTAAATTCGGAAGACTTGTATACTTTGTGAGCTATCATTAAATTTCTCAGTGTTTAATCTTGATGCTTGCTGAATCATTCGCTGGGTTCTCCAATTTCGCAGATTGTTAGTGTCCCCGATCATAGAGCTCCAAAGCATTTGCGAAATGACACCATTCAGGTTAGGTTTCGATGGAGTTGAATCTCACTCCTTTTTCTTTTTCTTGTAGTCACAATTAGATAGGCTGTAGTCTCATGCTACAATTATATTATCATTCCCATCGAATATTTATCTTACATATTTGTTTGACTTGGCAGGTGGATACTAAAGACATACTCTTTATCTGTGGTGGAGCTTTCGTTGATCTGGAGAAGACCATTTCTGAAAGGTAGTCACATCTTGAAGACTTTACAATTGCTGTTGAGGTTTAAATTTTATTGATTTCTCCAGACGAAAAGATTCATCTATTGGTTTTGGAGCACCAATCCGGGCTAATATGAGACTTGCGGGCTCGAATGTTACTGCATCGTCATCTCTTCTTGAAAATGTGAGTCATGAATCTGTCAAAGTTTAAAAAGTTGATTTTTTCTGTATAAATTCCATGCTTCCAAGCAGTACCAGTGACTATGGGAATTTTGAGCACCGCTTTAGATTTTATTCCCGAGTAGTATCAGTGGTGACGACTTTGTTTTTCAGGTGGAGAGTGGCGATCTCACAGCCTACGGTCTTATACCCGAATTTGTTGGACGTTTTCCTGTGCTGGTTAGTCTATCGAGTCTCGATGAAGATCAACTTGTTCAGGTGTGGCTCTATTTTTAATTATTTCTTGATATATCTTATATTACCTTTCTTGATATATCTTATTTCGTTAACTGTTTTCCCCACTGATCTTACTCTGCCTTTAAAATCTCAAATTGGCGTTGCAGGTTCTCACCGAGCCTAAAAATGCTCTTTGTAAACAATATAAAAGAATGTTCGGCATGAATAACGTAAGTGATGCTTTTAGTCTCTTTGATTCTTGGGATAAGTTTTTACAAGTTAACGGTTTTTGTACATACCTGTTGATCATCTATCTTCATTTCATAAGGTCGATTTGAAGTTCACAGACATTGCTATGAGACTGATTGCAAAGAGAGCGATTGCCAAAAACACTGGCGCGCGTGGATTACGATCCATTCTTGAAAATATCCTTACTGATGCCATGTTTGAGGTATATGCTGAAGGAAAAAAAAAACCCAAAAATATTAACAATCACTTGTTGACGATTTGTATAGCTCGAAGTTCAAATTCCTTATGATTCTGTAGTGTTCTTGCGATTTGTAATTGGCATATGTTAGTTGTCTTTCTTTCGATCTTTTACAGTGCTAAATATATATTCATTTACAGGTCCCCGATGCAAAACCTGGGGGAGGATATTTCGATACTGTTTTGGTCGATGATGAGGCCGTTGGTACATCAAATTCACCAGGCATCGGAGCCAAACTGCTGTGCTTGAATGAACGATCAGGCGAAAACTTTGCAAGGAAAAAATTGCAAGAAAAATCTGTACGTCTCACTTTCTCGTCATCGTATCGCTACCTTATTACGATGATTAGATTGGCAAATTCGACTCTTGGGATTCGGCATGTTGCATATTTCTTGTTATATACATATTTATCTCTGATGGTGGTTTAATACTTGTTATCAGGAAGAGGAAATTCAAGCCAAAGCAAGTCTGCAGGAAGAAATAGATGCTCAGATGCCTTCAATACTCTTGTGATTTAGAAAATCCCTAACATTCGGAGACTCGTGTAATAATCAATCTTGTACATATCTTGACCCATCTTTCAGTGTTATTACATCCAAAATTGAAAAAAAATACTGTTAACAAATGGTATTCTTCTTTCAGATGATCAGATAGAAACTTCTGTACTTGCTAAAGAGCTCACAACAACGACGAATTGAAATCTCAAACTATTCGATTCCGAGCCTGCGGAGAGAATCTGGGCCAAACAAGAAGACGCGCTTCTTAGTTTGATATCGGAAAACAACTACTCCTTTGTATGCAGTTCTTGGAATTCCATCCTAATAAATAAAAATTGCACCTCAGTCTAAGTCATTTGCCCGTAAATACTGATAATTATCCAACTAGGTTCGAACATGTCATAAATGAACCTACGTATTCCATGATAGCTCTCAATGATAAATATCATTTAGCAGCAGTGACACGAAGGCGAACGAGGTGAATTAACAAGTTACCTTCCACTCTTCAAAAATGCCAAACTGACGAGCAATATGCTCGAAATCTGACTGATCGCGGTACAAAATTCGTACATCTCCACCCATGTTAGCAGCTTTTAGAGCAGCGTCGTTTCCTTGGACTTGAGTTGCCTTTTTCAGCAGTCCAGCAAAATGTTCCACGTATTTGTCCTGTATAAATATACGTAATTTTCAGTAACTCACTTCAAACAATATGAACGTGGCGCTTTGTTTCAATGGTATATCTTAATGACCGAAATTTTCGAAAAGCTAATGCTATTAGAAAAGTGTATTGACCGTCCCCTGACGTAATAACACAAATATACAAACGAAATGTACCTCTTCCAAGTAGCTCAGGTCCAATGAAGTCCAATCAACCTTTCTCAAACGAGGAGAAAAGTCAGCGAGCAAACACAGGAAAAATATGAAGGAAAGTGAGAGGCGACGAACTAAAGGATTATATCAGATGCATACCAATACGTCGTTCAGTTTGATAGGTTCAAGATATTGCTTGAAGAACTGGCCCATGCTGGAACCCTATGGAAAAAATGTATGGGCACACTTGTTAAATCATGCATTGTGAAAAAAGAAAAATGCATTGTTAACTGGAATCTTGTTGATAAGTTCGAATTATTTAATACGCACGATAAGATTGAGAAATCAATCATGACATTCATCTATCGTGTTTTGACTAAGTAGCAGAAAATTAGAACTGAAAATTGTAGAACTAGATACAAGAAAAGGAAGAAAAAAAAAGGAAGAATGCATGAAAAATGTCGTTATGTAATATAAAAAATGCATTTCTATGATACTTACATGCTCCCCGAAATTGTAGGTTCGACACACTTCAGGGCGTACGAACTGTCGTCCTTTGTGATTTTCCTTCAGTCTCAGCCAGTCATCCCAATATGTAAGTCATTAAGTCAAGGAGGTTTTCCAAATAAGTTCATGATATATAAACATGCAAAATATTAATGCTTTTAATGTTATTTCGAAAAGATAAACTCATTAAGGATATGCTTTAGGCCATTTAGGAGACAACTCATCCCATGTAGATCTAGAAAGCATCCACCCAAGACCGGGGGAAAAAATCTGACCGGTAAAGCACATCTGCAGGAGATTTAGGAAAACAAATGCAATAAAATCAAGGAAGTTCCAAAGGTTTGGTTTGATGTGCAATTGATTATCATACTTAAGAATATCTACATTTCATTTAAACTGAAATCATATAATCGCCTTCATGTATCTGCACTGGTCCGAGAGGCTATCAACAGGAAATTGAGGGACTTACAAGGATCATGCACAAATTGCCTTTGTCCATTGTCGTTCCACGAAGAAATTGCCAAGATGGATCTACAATTATTAAGTTGGACATGATTGAAAATCTGGTAAGAAAAAGTGGGAAAACACCAATGACAGCTACGCTTTTATAAAGTAAATACTCACTTGTCTCGGTCAAGAAGGGAAGCTCCTGCCTCAAAATAGTCGAAGAAATCAGGTGCTATTTCCATATCATCTGCATATGTCAAGACGGTTAAGCAAAGCAAGATCTTAGAGTTCAAAGAAAAGACTAAAAAAGAAGAGTAAGCACCTTCAAGTATAATGACTCGGCTGAAGTTGTGTTCGTAGAACAACTTATCGAGAGCCCATTTGTAATGGCCTAAAAAGGAGATTTAGCCAATAATCCTTAGGGCTCCGTTTGGTTCGTGGATTTCGACGTGGAAAAGAAAAGAAAAAGCCTGATTGTACGACACATGAACCGTAATGTACAACGATTCGATGCTTACCACCACACTTTTCTTTTCTTTTTCCGCGTCGATTTCCGCAGACCAAACGCACCCTAGAAGTCCACCAAGGAAAACGAAAGTTTCACTATGAGAACTTACGTGCAATCTTGTAGTATGCAATCAACTCCCCAGGTCTTTCTGTATGCACAGGTTCGTAATCCAAATGCTGGTTGAAAAAATAACTCTATTAACGTTGATTAGATGGTCAAGAACCAACCACGAGTGGTAAAACTGTAACTGTTCAACCATCCTTGATAAATATTAGATTTACAAGCTATCAAGGACTATATATCCATGACTGTACGAATGTGAGTCTTTGATGCTTGTATTACAACGTCTGACAAGAAATTTTATAAACGTTCGAGCTACATACCTGCAAGTAAGTTAGCTGGTTATAACTCAGCGCCTTGCTTTTGACATTGGGATCTGATCCGTCCTATTAAAAAGCGTAAAAAGAACACTTTTTACATCTCACAACCACAAGGCAAGCAACACGAAAAAATTCCAAAACCATTAATAGAGACTTCTTGATATTTGCACACCTGTGATATGAACAAAGGATATCTTGATGCAACGGAACTTTGATACCTAATAGACATAAAAAAGACTAGCTCGACAGTTGGAACATAAAAGAGCAACTGAGATGGCAATATATTATCATACTTTAGAATAGATTTGATGGTCCTGTCAAGGTAATCGGCGCGATTACAAGCCATTACTACTACCGCTGCAACTGCTACCTGATTTTCCATTCAGTAACATTTTGCTGATGAAGAGTACGGCTCAAATGCAACACTATTAATCTCCTATATATTACAAACCTGTTTATCACCAGCCAACTTCTTGTAAGCATTCTCTGCAATTAGTATGCAAATGGAGTGTGAATAAGAGTGCTTCCATGATACCAACATTGGCAAGAAATTAGTTTTAGGGAGATCAGGGAATGGAAACATACTTTCGAGATCTTGAACAAGCGCTTTCAATTGTCTGCATTCCTCCCCTCGGCGTTGCATTTCTTCTGAAATTCAGAGGTAGTTCATGATCATGGATACAGAAATAACAACGTGCTCCCAAAAAATAAAAACCATCTAACAGAATAACTCTCACAAAAATCGGAGTACATAGCTACTCAATCTGATAAATCACCTTCAAGTGAAACAATCCGTCCTTGTTGCGTGCTAATTTGATCAATTAGCAAACGCGTCTGTTGAGTACACTGATTTCTGCCTCAATCTGAAAGAAAGAGAAAAGGCTATGCCATGAACATACAAAAATCAAATGAAGATAAGAATCTCAATTAGAGCTCAAGCTACAGATTGTAAGAAACGAACCGTAAAGAATAGATCAATCAGGAAAGACTTACAGCACCAGCGAGCCGATCAGCATACTGAGACTGAGTAGCAAAGAGACGCATCTGAAGTACGAACAAATTCAATGGCAATCATCAAAACATTGAAGAAGTAACTCACGCTCTTACAAACCCTCATTCCACACAGTAAATCAAAGTCAAAGAACAAACACATCAACATTTTTTCTTCTTGCCCAAAGACGTGATCTTTGACATAAAAGTTGAGACATTCAATTTTCAAACGACGTAATTAGCTTTGACCTGGATATAGATGAACGGAACCACCGCAACGAGGAGGAGATACCTATAGTCGCAACGCCACCTCGCCATTTTTTCCGATCACTTGTTTCTTCAGCTGCCAGCTACTGTATACCTTGTATTTGATTAAATTTCAAATGAAAACAAAAAAACAAAAGACCATCATCTGCATATGTGCATTCACTCAGTTATGGCTACATACAGATCAAAAGCTTTAGTTCAGATACAATTGAAACACGGTTTTGCATTATGTTCCGACGACGAAGAATGACTCGAAATCTTGAAAAATACCGGACCCCAAAATAGGGGTCTAATTGCAATAACATTACTATTTGGGGCTTATTTTTTGTAATTTTGATTTCATCCTCCCCGAAGATTTTTATTCATTTCAAACTTCCATTAATTTTATTTTCACTTCTGTATTTTAGTTGTTAGTCTCAAAATATTCTGCAAATTTCAAACTTCAAGCACTGATTACATATCTACATGTAGTATTATCCATATAATATAATACAGAGATTACGTGATAAATTAAAAATAAAAAATAAAACTTTCTCTAGCTGTAATAAAATAACATCATAAAGCAAAACATTACTATGCACAAATCGTAGACAAATAAGAAGAATATCCAACGATCAAAGCTCTTTGTGGCGCACAACTTGTTGCCGAGCTTCAATAGGGAACAGAGACAGCACTTTCATCCTATCAAGAAAGTGTAATGAACATATCAAAGCTCAATCTTGGTACTAATTCTACCCAACAATAGCTTCAAACTCCTGATAAAAACTGCATTTTAAGTCAGAAAGTTTCGTCCTAAATACGAATATACGAATGGCTTACGATAGATAATCGGCGGAGGCGAATATAGGGACCCTTCCTAATCCATTGCCTTTCCATTTCTTCCTCGGAGACGTAGCTAACGAATCTGCTTCAGAGCCAGCAGCTGTCAAAACGAACTAAAACGAAAAAAAAAAAAAGATGATGATTTTAGTTTATAAGTTCATTACAGAAGCCTAAGAATTGACTTTTACGATGCCCGTAAGAGAGAAACTTACTAATGGATATAATATAGCCAAAACTCCATAGCCCACAAGAGGAGAGAAAATGAACGCAGGCAACACGCATGGGCTCCCTGAAATGATTGAGTTGATAGCTTATGTTGAATGGTAACACACCACAGAAAGTTTCTTGTAAGAGAATGTTTTAGTCGATGATCATTTAAAAATAAGCTAATGAAACTGACTCGAAACTGTAAAAGAAAGCTAAGCATATCATGTAAAATTATCCATACCGAAACCAGCGAAAAATGGCCAGTTAGACTCGAAAAAGTCCAGCCTTTTGTCCAAGCTCAAGCCAGAGTAGTTCCATTTGTACCTTTAATTGAAAAAAATAAAAATAAAAGTGAAGAAAAAATGCCTCAAGAGAAGTACCAGATAATACGAGATTCAAGAAAACAAAAGATATGGATTACGAAAATCCCCACTTACTCGAAGCAGTAATAGGCATACATCCATGAGAGGAGCAAGAAGTTTAGAAACTTGCCAATCAAAGGGACGAATCCTATAAGATATACCTTAAAGACGATAGCTTTGTTATAAAATATTCTATAAAAGGTAGAATCAGCAGTATTGAGCAGATTAGGTACCTCTAAGAAGAAGAATGTCAACAGCAGAACTGAGTATATCTGTTCAGCTATTCCAATCATTACCCTGTTTTAGATTAGAAACTAGAAAGTGAATATTAAGTGTGTGTGTGTGTGTGTGTAATAAACAGAATAACACGACTGTGAGACATACCCGTCGAGATTAGTTGGCTTATTACTTTCTGTTGGTTTTGATTTCTTTTCATCGGAATCCTTAGTAGCATACTTTTCAATTGCAAAGAACCCATATTTTGCAATGTCACTATACCTACATCGATCAATATATATGCAGCTGACTATTAAGCCCAGTGAGATAGGTAGAACTTGGAGAACAAAATAATGCGAGGGAATAAACTGTGATGATAAAAATAGTGACGAACGGTAAAAAATGCAGGAAAACAGAGTCAACAGAATCCATAAGAGAATATAGAAAGAAATTACCATAATGTGCTGAGAATAAAGCTCAATATGTACATAGGATAAAACCAGAATACCTGTTAAAAAACAGCCAAGTCAATAGATGCAAAGAATATGATATTATGGCTTTTCTTCAACAATCTATCTTCCCATTCCAAAATAAAATTCAATACGCATCTACATAATAGGTATTCATTTTCAGTCAATAGGGAATCACATTAACACGAGTAAGGTGCTTCTGCTTCAATTCCACTCAGTATAGATCATCATGATAAGCAAGAGATACTCACATAGAAAAGGTTGACCAGCACAGTTCTTAACGAGGAATAGAATACGAAAAACCCCTCAAACACGCACGGTTCTTGAGGATTGATATTTGGACATTGTTCGGGCAATATCCATCGCAATGAAGGAATGACAACTGATCTAAGGACAAAGATACTGCAAAGAAAAAGTTGTAAAGGTAATAGGAATAAGTGTCCCAAATAGCCATGTATGAAACTGAGCATGTGGTTTTTGTTTGAAGTAAATCATATCAGATTCCAATGCAATAAGTTCCAGACAAAATCCGTGGAAACAAAGGTTCATTGTATGTCCTATCCTATGATTCAACGTTTAGGTAAGTATTATTCTGACAATCTCAGCTAATTAGAAAATGCCAGATGAAATCTACAATGAACAAATTAAAGCTTGGGTTGCCCAAAATTTAGAAGCTCCAAAAGTCTTAACAAATACTTTAAGAGGAAAACAGACCTTCCCAAGAAAATGAAACCATTCAAGAGGAAACACTGTCCTGTACGAATTGCAAGCTCTCTTGACCTTCAATGAAAAATATGAAACAAAAAAGAAAAAGAGTTTCAAGCATTTGATGAACAATAAATAGAACATGAACAGGGTTTTATTGAAAATTCAATACCTGCGACAGTATATGACAACCCTATGAAGACAGCACGCCTCTTTAAAACCATCAAGCCATAGAAGGGTCGCCTGCTTCAATTTAACCCATAAACTGTGCATCAAATCCCTTTTCCTTGAATCCATCGAGACTCCACGGTACTGGTTTTCTGGGCTTTTAAGGAATGGAAAGAACCAATAAAAAAGATGGAATCTTTTTTACTTCACGACCTACGACAAGTAACGACGTTAAGGGATATATTCTCTCGTGTTTTTTCGTCTTGATGATGACGATAGAACTGTTGACCAGTAAATATTCTCTCTGTTCCAAGCTTTTCGAGAAATCAGCTCATGGGCATACGTATCGACTGAAAGAACTATGGAGAGGCTGGACAACCTTAATAATTGAAGTGTCGTGGGATTTACCGATGAGCGTTAGGATTCTTGATTTTGATTCGTGATTTTGAATTTTGATCCAAGTTTCTTTTTTCTTTTTATTAAAGATTGCGTTTTTACCATCAAAACCTTAAATTTAGAATTTCTTTAATCCTAGTTCTAAGCATCGATAAAAAAATCCTCGTATCTTACTGTAACAATGATTTAGAATTTATGGAAATTGAATCAGTCCCATTATCTAAATTCTAATCTATACCTTTCTTGAATAGCCTAGGGCTGTAAATGAGCGGAGCTCGAGCCGAGCTCGGCTCATTTTCTGGGCTCGAGCTCGAGCTCGAGCCCTTACAGCTGAGCTCGAGCTCGAGCTCGAGCTCGTCGAGCTTTTCAGCTCACGGCTCGAGCTCGAGCTCATTTGCAGCCTGATGAGCTCGAACTCGAGCTCGAGCTCACGAAGCTCATCGAGCTCGAGCTCGAGCTCGAGCTCATTAATAAAAAAAAAAAAATTAAATTAATAAAAATAATATAAATTAATATAAAAATACAAAAAAATATAATTTTTTTTTAAAAAATCGAGATTTTTAATAAAAAATTAGTAAAAATAATATAAATTAATATAAATTTTTTAAAATATCGTTTTTTTTAAAAAATAAAGAATAATATAAATTATTATTAAAATATAAAAATATAAAAAATTAAAAAAAAAAAAATGAAAAAGCTCGCGAGCCTGTTCACGAGCTCGCGAGCCACTATGTTTGGGCTCAAGCTCGAGCTCGACTTAAATGAGCTCGAGCTCGAGCTCAACATAAATGAGCTCGAGCTCATTTTTGTCGAGCTTGAGCCGAGCTTTTATCGAGCCGGCTCGTCGAGCTCACGAGCCGGCTCGGCTCATCTTTCACCCCTAGAATAGCCGCCTATCTCTTCACACGTATATATATAATCAAGAACCCTCCAACATACTCAAATCTCAATCGATCATCAATCAGCGAAGAACGGAAATTGAGAAGAAAACCCTTCAATTTACCCAAAAGGAAGGAAAGAAATTCGAGAAGCAAGCTAAGGCATGGCCCAACCTAGTAAAGAGCCGTGTAAGAAACAAGCTTGCGACATTCAAGCATGCCTCTCCAAGAACAATTTCAATTCCCAAAAGTAAGCCCCTTTTTCTCTCATCATCTCTTTTCTTTCTTTTTCAGTATTGTTCTTTTTTATTTTCTTTAGTGCTTGTGTGTAAAGCAGCTTTGTTGTGATCATTCACTAGCCTGTCTTGATAACGATTCAGGTGCGTCAAAGCCATTCAGCTACTACAGAATTGCTGCGAGCAATGTGAGTACAAGTCAACACACTGTGCATCAGTTGCTGGCCTTCTCAAGCAGTTAAAAAAGTAAAATTCACTCACATCAAAACCTCAAGTATTTGTTTTTGTTTTTCAACCTAGTTTAGATTGCTACTGGAATTGTCTGATCATCGAATAATAGTGCTGCATTTATCTTGAATTTCCGATGTACACTGAATGGCCTCTTTTGAGGCCGAATTGCGAACAACATCATAGCAGAAGAATAAAGCAGTCTATTATGTGAATTGGGAAAAGAATGTGTGTGTATGTTGCGAAGATTTCCTTCAAACAAAAACATTTTCAGACAACCATACATTTACGACAAAAGCTGAACTGCTGCAATGGAGGGTATCTTCTCCCTCAGCTTCTGAGTAACAGCCACGCGTACAGTCATCACGCCAGCTGCGGGGCCCGTTATCCTCACCTTAACGATTGGCTCTTCGATTTCCACTAGCTCGAGTTCACCACCCGATGCACCCACAAGGTAAGGCCTTATCTCTTCGAGCACCTAAAGGAAATTTTCGTGTTAGGGCATCGATTTCGGACCCAAGAAATCTCAGACGATCCCAAAATAAAGAAATAGAAAGACTTCACCTTTTCGATGTTATCTGCGTTCAATTCGAGGCCCGTTTCTTCGTCTTGGATGGATTCCACTTCGACGATTTCGGGTATTTTTTCCATCAAACGACGTTCGATTCCTAGCTTCATTGTGGTCATGGAGCTAGGGCAGGAACCACACGCCCCTTGAAGCTTCAACCTTACTACTGTTCCATCGATTTCTTGCAAGGCTACGTTGCCTCCATCTGATATGAGGTAAGGCCTAACTTCGTCCAAAACTTTCTCGACGTTCTCTTCCGTTAGGGGTAAGTAGGCGCAAACTCTCAAAGAAAAAGTCTTTAGACGACCTGAACAAAAACCATTTTCTAACATAGCAAATGACCTCAACTTTGGGAGAGAAATCACTCATTAAATACAGAAAAAGTTGCTTGTAAGAATTTCAGGAACAATTGTAGCTCGTTACATAATTTTTCGATTGAACCAAACCGATTATCAAAGACTCAAAACGAGCCCAGATTAGCTTATGCCACATAAAACAAGAAAAAGCAGAGTTCTTTGGCCGAGATTGCGAAGCAAAAGAATAATTCGTTGAACTAAATATCTTTCAGGGACATGGAAATTCAAAGCAAAGCTGCTGAAACATGAAGTTGCAAGGAGAATAAGAAAAAGCCCATTTCACCCATACGCTTGATTTGTGAAATCACATACAGCATACATACACAGAGGAGATGCTGACCTGCTGCGACGGAGCCACGTGGCAGCAGCCCAATACGTATTAGAGGCGTTCGTCTGATTCTTACTCGCATTCCCCATGGAAGTCTATTGATTATCCGATGATTAATGCCCAAAAAGAGGGATTGATCAGACGAGGCTTGTACGAAGCTGCAGCTGCAAGAAGAGCATGCGCTAGGGTTCGAAATCGTAACCATCGATTCTGATTTTCAGCTACGGCGCGCGAGCGACTGTGGTTGTCGATAGCCTTCCTTACACTCAAGTCGCCATGATATGTGGCTTTGGTTGCAAGTATTTATATCATCTTATTGAAAAAGATAAGTAAAAAAGGATAAAACTTTAACTGTTTAACATATGTAACGATTCAATTTGTTCGTATTGAATTACGGTTCGTTCCGGTATTTATTGGCTGAGAAAGAAATGAAAAAAGGGTATGATGTTAGGCTTTGTGACTGGCTGGGTGTTTATATTAAATACTAATGATCGGTGTGTGTTTTTATATATGGTATTTTTGTATTATCGAGGTAGAAAGCAAAGTAAGAAGAAGACGAGAATTAGAAGAGCAGTACTGTAGAATAGAGGTAGGTTTAATCTTTCGTACCTATCCACTGTAGCACATCAGTGTTATTAAGCAAAAACACAAGTTTTTTTTGCAGTAATTAACCAACAAATAAGTAATAATGCTTCTGCCCAATTCTGTTTCTTACCCAGCCCATCACGAGCAAGTCCGGTCCAGACATCAAGGCCTTTTCCACGTATGCTTCTAGACTTGGTAGAACCCATCCACGCATCTTCATTTGGACTAGTGGTGAAAGATGAGCCGAGCCAGCTCGTGATCTCGACGAGCCGGCTCGGCAAAAGCTCGGCTCGAGCTCGATATAAATGAGCTCGAGCTCGAGCTCGTTTATGTTGAGCTCGAGCTTGAGCCCGGATATAGTGGCTCGAAAGCTCGCGAACCTTTTCTTTAATTTTTTAATTTTTTTATATTTTTATATTAGTTTATATTTGAATATTAATTTATATTTTTTTCTAATTTTCTAATTTTTTAATAAAACCTCAATTTTTTTTAATTTTTTTTATATTTTTTTATATTTTATATTAATTGTATTATTTTTATTTTATTAAATTTTTTTATTAAAAGCTCGAGTTCGAGCTCATCTGGATCTAAATGAGCTCGAGCTCGGCTGTAAGGGCTCGAGCTCGGCTCGTTTACGGGCCTAATTTGGACATCCTCGCCAAGCTTCTCTTCCTTACAACCAACACCTTTAATTGCAGCTGGGTTCATGACATATGACTTGCACTTCACTTCTAGGCGCTTAACTCTTAGAATCAAGAATTAGTTTTACTTCGACCACTCCTATGTTTCAATTATGTTCCTAAATCAAGAATCATCACATAATAACTGAATGTTCGTTGAGATGTCGGCTTCTCACAACCACAATATCACCTCCTTTGTCTTAACTTTGAAACCACAGTATCTCATTCTTTCACCAGCTCAACATATACATAATGAACATACTCTGTTTTATCTGAAAACTTCCACGTTCTCTCTGACAATTTGGCTTAGAATCAAAGAAAACTCATGCACGTTATATAACAATACCTTCACCGCATTCAACTGTCTGCAAACACTCCTCACTTTCTCAGAAAAAATGGACGAAAAAATCACAGATCATGAAGATCTTGAGGCAGATGATGAAGGCATCAACGTTAACTACAGTAATAATAACGCTCAAGTATCATCATCATCATCGTCATGTTACAGCTCGAACATCGACACATCAAGGCCATTCCGCTCAGTCAAAGAAGCAGTTGAGATATTCGGGGAACGTTTCTTAGCATGTGAAATCTAAAGCCCAAACAAGCCCTTCGAATTCTCCAAGGACGAAGCTCCCCATTTCGCCCCTCTGAGCCCAACGAGACCCATCGAGCCACCTTCGCCAGCCCTCGGTTCGAAAGGCTCGGGCTCGATAACCCTCTTCGAAACGGTGAAGAAGCTCGAGCTTGAGCTAGAGCAGACCAAGGCCGAGCTCAAGTCCCTCAAGGAAAAGGAGTCGGAGAATGAGGTGATCTTGGCAACCTTAAACGCCGAGCTACATAGGAATATGTCCAAGCTCGCCCTAGCCGAGGTGGAGAAGATGAGGTTATTTGAGCGAATAGGGACAAATAACGCCGGCGAGGGAGAGAAGGGTTTGGATTCGTCGACATTGGCTGAGATTCTGAGCCTTGGTGGAGATAAGGGTTCGTTCAAGAATAAGAGGCATAAGAAGAAGAAGCCCATTGTTCCACTTGTTGGAGATTTGTTCTCGAGGAAAAAGGCGGCGCCTTTTGATTCTTCGTAAACATGCTTGTTATGATTTATGTTTCCGTTTTGTTCTTCGATGGTGTCGATTTTGGGGACGTTTTCTTGATCTTGTTTTTTGTTCTGCTTTTAAGGTTATGAATGACGAGCTTTGTGAATTGTGAATTGTGATGTATTAAAATAAAGCAGTGATTTTTTTTTTTGAAACAGTTTAAAGATTACTAGGTTGTTAGAAAACAACCTAAGCTATAATTAAGATAAAACAGAGGAAATCAAATCAACAGCTCACAGAGACGACGACAATGGCGAAAAGGTCAAGCGCCTCTCTCTTCTTCTTCTTCTCTCTCCTCTTACTACAACTACTCTCCACGGCCATCGTCGCCCAGCGACAGCCCCACTTCGAAGGCTTCGACGCCGAAGAAGACGACGATATTTCCTTCCACGGCGAAGACGACGGCGACGTCGCCCCCACAAGGACCCCACCTCCTCCCATCTCTCTATCCTCCGATCCAATCGCCGATTCAGATCCTAACCCTAAACCCGATCCGATGATCGCCGCCGCTAAGCCTACGCCGTCGTCTTCGACGTTTGATTTCTGGGACGAAGACGAATTCGAAGGCATCCCGCCGCAGCCCGCGCCGCCGAGCTCCGAATCCGACGTTCCTCAACCCGAATCCGACCCGAAACCCGATGAATCGGCGCCCGTTTTGGCCGAACCCGAAGTTGGGCTTCCAAAGAAGCTGAAGAACTACTTAATCGAAATTGCCTGCGTATCCTTCCTAATCATCTTCGCCATTAATTACTTCACTGGCAAAAGGGAGAACGAAAGCATAGCCTTAGCTTGGGCGAGCAAGTTCGCCGTCAAAGACTCCATCTTCGACAAGAACTTCAGCCTTTTAGGCGTGGGTGAGAACGATGACTCTCCTCTGTTGCTGAAAGAAGGCCAAACCGTCTTCAAATTCTACGCCAGTGGAAGGAGGTACTGCTCTGGCCTTGTGGCGACCATGGAGCTGAAAAGCAGGCAAGATTTGATATCTAGGCTGTACAACATGGTTGTCCCATGTAAGGATGAGATAACTTTCGAGGTTCACATGAACGATGATGCAATGGACCACGTTGTCTTCGCACTGGCGAGGAAGAAGCTGGCCAAGACGATGCACAAGGAAGCTAGGGATTTGCAGAGGTTCGCGGGATTGGTTGGGGCCGGGCCAAGCGGGCGAAAATGGGTGGCTGAGGACCTTATGGTCGTGGCTGAATCAAAGGAGATCGCTGCAGATCTAATCACCGATGCAGTTCTTGATCAGGTACCTATATATCATTCCTCTGTTTCCTCTTGCAGTTTTTTTCCTCTTCTTCCGAAGTAATTTTGTGCTGATTGATGTCTTGGATTGTGTTGGATTCTGAGGTTTTTGGCGAAAAGTCGTTCGATAAGCACGGAAAGGGTTTCATCTCGATGCATTTCTCCGATCAGCAAGCGGGCTCGAACAAGAAAATGCTGACGTTTAAGTTTGCTCTCCCCAACGCTAACAACATGGCCGACATGAGCAGATTGGTTGCGCTCGTGCCTTATTACATCGACCTTCTAGGGCGATACAGACCAAGCCCACATGTAAGATAAGAACGCTCGCTAGCCCCTTTTTTTGTCTGAATTTGCTGCTCAACCTACGACTCAATTCATGGCTCGTCTATAGGCTCGATCGAAGACTGAAGCAGCTAGGGCGAAAGTCGCCCAGGAAATCTACAGAGAGCTTCAAAACGCCAGGCAAGAAGCTCTGCAGAAGAAGAAAGCAGAGCAGAGGAAGAAGACGGAGGAAGCTGAATCAAAGATGAGCGCAGAGGCTCTGCGAAAGAAGGAAGCTAAGGAACGTGCTCGTCAGATGAAGAAGGCCATGCCCAAGATGAAGATGACTCGGGGCAGTTAGGTAGGTCGTCGAAAATTCGTAAGTGACTGCATTTTTCTGCGCACGATTTGTTCGTGGACGCTTTACTCTGTTTGCTTCTCCCTGGGATTCGAAATCCACGTTTTCTTTATGTATGCTAGACCTTTTCTGCATTAGTTCGCCGCTTATTTATTATGGTTTTGGGATGTTTGTTGCTTCGAGTTCTTTACATGTGAAAGAAACGTACTAGGAAGGAATAATTGAAGATTAGTTCAGGCCTTTCCTTTTATATGTAAGTCGAGAACAAGTAATGTTATGTAGTAACAGTAATTACTTGGCATGGGCACAGGGACGGATCCAGGAATCCAACACTGCGGGGGCTCAATATTAATTTAACATATCGCAAAAAAAAAAAAAACTAACATATAATAATCTCGAATTTCTCTATAAATTCATTTCAAAATAATAATTTGCATACATTCGAGTCCATGACTATTAAAACTAAGTTTGACCGGCCGAAACACTACGAGAACGACAAAGCGGTGGCAGTTGTATCCTACGAGACCTCATGCTTTGAAACTCTTGCAATATAGCTTCCGTTTCAACATTTACGAATATTCCCTTCTCAACATAACACAATAGGCAATCTGTGAGAAACTCGTCCCCCATTTTATTGCGTAAGTCCGTCTTGATAATTTTCATCGCAGAAAAAGATCTTTCAACGATTGCTGTTGCAACCGGCAAGACCAACGCTAATTTAATAAGTCGATAAACCAATGGAAATGCATCATGACGCTTCATCTCGACCATTTTCTTTGAAAGATCCCCAATGTCGTTAATCCCAGAAAAAGCCACAGTTGATCTCATGTGAGAAATATATGTCTTGAGTTCGTGATTCAGCGCAGATAGGTCACCAGTAGTAAAGTCTTCAGGATATAATTCAGCAAGACGAAGCAATCGGCCATGATCAAAGCTAGAAAATGAATTTCTAGGATCAAGACAACCTAGACATATAGCAACTCTGAATTTGTTTCGGTAAAGCGATGGTTAATCTCTTCAGAAATAAGATCTACCACCTATCATTTAAACAATAAGCATAATCAATCATTTGGTTAAAGATGAAATATTATGAATATGAAATTAAAATAAAACAAATACCTGTAAGAAGATATCTACTCGATAGTAATGCAAATATGTCTTTTTTTTTACCATCAACGGTCTTTCTAGCTCGCCCTTTAACGAAGTCATCCATATGTGGTACGTCGATTTCATTTGAAGAGCAAAAGCATGTCACTTCTCTTAACAAATCATCCCAAGCATCATCTCTAAATTTCTTCAAGTCGTCTTTCAATGTTTTGATCAATTCGATAGCCGTAGCTATATTTTGAGTCTTCTCTTGTAAAACTTGTGATGATGCATTAGTCATCCCCAAAATATGCTCCATCAAACGCCCGATGAATACAAATTCAAAACTTTCCATTTTATCGAGCAATCCTGTAGCAATGCCTCGACTTTTTCCATCAGGACCATCCTCCATCACAATCGCAAGCACTTCTTTCACTGGATTCCACAAGTAAAATAATCTTGTAACTGTTTTAAAGTGAGAACCCCAACGTGTATCACCCGCTCTAGCTAAGCTTGCTTCCTGATTCTTCCCCTTACCCGTCAAAACTTCACCTTTTTCTATATTTTTCACAAGACTATCATATTGTTTCTGTCGAAGAACATCTTTTCTTTTACATGAAGCACCAACAACAGTAACAATCATAGTTAGATATTCAAAAAAACTATTGACCATCGTATGTTTCGTTGCAGTTGCAACAACAACTAATTGAAGTCGATGAGCGAAACAATGGATGTAATGGGCGTGCTTATTATCCTTCAAAATAAGCGATTTTAACCCATTAAATTCTCCACGCATGTTTGAGGCCCCATCGTAGCCTTGGCCTCGAAGACTACAAATTGATAATCCATTCTTTGCAAAGAAATCATCAATAGCATATTTCAATGCGTGAGCCGAAGTATCACTAACATGAACAACTCCAAGAAACCGTTCAATCACCTCCCCTTTATCATTTATGAATCTAATAACAATCGCCATTTGCTCCTTAACTGAACAATCTCGAGCCTCATCAATCAATATCGAAAACACTTTATCCCCAATCTCATTAAGAATGACTTTCTTCACCTCATTTGCACAAGCACTAATGATTTGCTTTTGAATATTTGGAGAAGTCAATTGATTGTTACCTGGAGCATTTGAGTCCATTACCTTGCTTACTTCTTCATTGCGTGCACAATACCATTTCACTATCTCAAGAAAATTTCCCCGATGCAACGACTCCGGAGACTCATCATCTCCACGAAAAGCCAAACCAAGTCCTAAAAGTAACCGAATCACATCAACAATTGCAGTCAATCTTATGCGATAAGAAACCTCAATTTCTTCACTTTTTCTCATTATAACATAATCCACATTATGCCTTTGATCTTGAAATCCAAAAAATTGAACTTTAGCATAATTATGAATGCTACTTTTCCCTCCTTCATGTTCCACAAATTTTTCCAACGCTTTCTTCCAATTCCTAAAACCGATTATTGTGAAATCCATGCTTGTGACCTTTAGCAAATAAGAAACACCAAAAACAAAATGCGGCATCTTTGGATGAGCTATACTCTAACCACTTATGTTTCGTAAACCATGTATGTTGAAAACGTCTCGCATAACCACTAAAATCACTTGACGGGAAAATGTGTGCAACCGGTTGACAAGGGCCTTTTACTAAATATCGTCTTCTTATATCATCTCTTACCTCAACCGGGTAGCTATTGATTGATTTACGTAGGGCCGGATCACCGATAATATCATCATCTAATGCTTCTTCATCTAGAGCACAATTTTTACCTCTTTTGTTCTCGTTTGAACTTGCATCACTAGAAGAGGACCCGCCAAATGGTTGGACATTCCTTTTTGTTCTCACAACCCATCTATCCATATTGAAAACCTACGAATGATTAAAAAATATTCACTTAGCATTTCAATAATTTAACATTGAAGATAGCTTCAATATAAATAAATTAGACTACAAAAACAAATTACTAGAAAAATAAAATTGTAGGTGTTACCTCGCAATGAATGATTATAGTAATCCCTAATATGATCGGATCGTTCAATAGATTAGTATTCGATTACTGCCTTTGGACAAAAAACAGAGAAACCCTCGCTGAAGCCTGAAGCTAATTGGAACCACAGCCAACGTGTTTTTTGATAATTAGTAATTGATTAATCAAATACATAATCAACAAAAAAGGTTAAAAAATAGCCCAAAACTGCTTTTAAGCCCAAAAGTAATAAATATGGCCCAAGACAAAACAATTATTATTTAAAATACATTACTCAGCCCAGTTTTTTTATTAAGCCCAGCCCACCACTATTCATCATCTTCACCCCTTGCCCTTCTTAGCGTCTTCTCAGAGGGGGCACTTCAATTTCAGAAAAGAAAAAACAGCTGCAGGCGAGCATACCTCTAAGGGCTAATCCGGCCGGTCGGAGGGTCAACTGACCCTCCGAGCCCCGCCGTAGGTCCGTGCCTGCATGGGCATGGACCTCCTTTATTGCTTGAAGTAGGCCTGTAAATGGGCCTTGATCGGCCCATTTTCAGCTCGAGCTACTTTCTATTGGGCTCGAAGGCTGTTCTATATTGGGCTTGAGTTAGTCGGGTTTTTTTTTTCTCGAACTAGATTATAGTTTATTAATGTCGAATTAGAACTCATCAATTTCATATTGAGCTCTAGCTTTCAGGTTCGGTTAAATATAAAATGTTTGGGGAAAAAAATATATCGTGAACTGTCTTTTGATCACTAATGTAGATGGTTATATAATGATTATTAATTCATAAATAAAATAAACTCGCCTTGATCAATAAAGTGTTCATCCCTAATAAAATGTTATTTAGTGCGTTCAAAGAATCAGTCTCCATCACTCTATACTAAAGCTTCGTCTGTGTCGATAAGGTATAATATGTTTTTTTTGGTAAAATGAGTTTTCATTTACCACTGCCTCAAAAATACATCAACTGTTGTTGCATCCTATCACGCATCAACACAGAACAAACCTTACAAAACCGCCACTGATAACAGAGCTAACTCCCTAGACAACACACTCTGTTATAAACTTCATATTGATTAGCATTCTTTACACGACACACCGCTTGAATCCTCCATTCCATTTCCCTCTTGATCATATGAAAAATCTGGCCCCCAGTCTGATGCCCCGTGGCATGTCTGCTTCTGTTCCTCTCGCCCCAAATATGATAAAGCATGGCCGCAACACAAGCAATGCTTATGCCAGAATGTGTATTCCTCTTCTTGCTTAGGACCATTAACCAATCACACATGGACTGGAATG